>OZ025738.1:0-402771 GCA_964019335.1 Diplonema japonicum
TTGCGGGTTTGCGGGTTTGCGGGTTTGCGGGTTTGCGGGTTTGCGGGTTTGCGGGTTTGCGGGTTTGCGGGTTTGCGGGTTTGCGGGTTTGCGGGTTTGCGGGTTTGCGGGTTTGCGGGTTTGCGGGTTTGCGGGTTTGCGGGTTTGCGGGTTTGCGGGTTTGCGGGTTTGCGGGTTTGCGGGTTTGCGGGTTTGCGGGTTTGCGGGTTTGCGGGTTTGCGGGTTTGCGGGTTTGCGGGTTTGCGGGTTTGCGGGTTTGCGGGTTTGCGGGTTTGCGGGTTTGCGGGTTTGCGGGTTTGCGGGTTTGCGGGTTTGCGGGTTTGCGGGTTTGCGGGTTTGCGGGTTTGCGGGTCTGCTCGCGCAGGATGAGAAGATCCCCATCGCCTGTGGAGGAACTCTTACCACGACGGCTTTCGTGCTCGTAAGCAGTGCCGTCGTGCTTCTTCTTGCGCGAGGGTCTGTCCGGGGAGTCCTGCGTGAGGTCGATCATTTCTAAACCACCATCCGCCTGGTGAGGGTCTAGGGGAGCGTCTGCCTCGGCTCGGGCCACGGGCGGCTCCAGGGTCAGCGTCGTGTCTCTCTGGGCGTTGACCACCGGTTGAAGCGTCGCGTGTCCCATGGCGGGAGCCATCGGCGTATCCATCCCGAGTCCGATGTTCTCATGGACGGACTGGATGCAAGGAGTGAGCTGTACCTGGCGGGCGCCGAGGGGGGCGTCTGCCAGAACGGGCGTTGTCACGGCTCGGGCGAGCGATGACTCCGCAGCCGACGTTGTCACAATCTGGGAGCCGACCACTGGTTGGAGTGTCGCGTGCCCCATGGTAGACGACGGCATCGGTGTGTCACTCCCGTGTCCGGTGTCCCGACGGGTGGACTGAGTGCAGGCCGCGAGCTGGGTGGATGACACGTCCGTTGGCGGTGGAAGGCATGGTGTCAACCGAGGCTCAGTAACCAGCCGCCTCGACAGGGTCGCGCGGGGCGTCGGAATTTCGACAGACTTCGTAAGTCTGACCGCCGCGGCCGAGGGCGACCCCAGTCCGGCGTCCATCGGGGGCAGTCTACTGCTGGGAGGATCCGTCTGGAGCGTCGATGATATCGAGAACAGTACAGGTGCTGTGACACGGTCCGTCTGACAGGTTGCGACTGCTGTCTGTGGTGTAGACTTGTGCAGACTCGAGACCTTCAGGAAGAGCGGGACAGTTCCGACCACGTTAGTCTGGCTTGCCGTAGACGTGGTGGTGACAGAGCATCCGGTGTGCACGGCTCGCGCGGCCACGGCGGCAGCTAGGGCTATGATGGCGGTGGCGACGGGCCGCCCGAAGTGAGCGGTGTGCGCATCCACACCTGATGCGGCGACTCCTGTGTCGAGCCGTCGGGTGCGTGCGGCATATGCAGCTATAGCTGCAGCTAGGGTGACATAAGTTAGGAGGGTGCGATCTTCCGGGGTGTTGAGAGCGGTCTCAGTCTTTCGCGCGCTCGAGTCGCTTACCTGGGGTGCCGCCGGGGTGATGACCGGCTCAAACTGGCGAAACTCAGCCTCAGGGTCTAGAACACGTGTGTTGTGTTTCCTGCCTGGGGTTGTCCTGGCCCACACATCGTCTGGGATGCAGAGGATGTTGTGTTCGGAGTATGTCGCATCATCGAGGTAGAAGAACTGGAGGTCCAGACTTGTATCCGCCCTTATCTTCTCCAGTACTGGCTGCAGCGCGAGGGAGAACAGCAACGGACCCACCGGGTCGCCCTGCTGGACCCCCTCCCTCGAGAGTAGCTCCGTCCCCTCGTGGAACAGCTTGGATGGGTGTCTGTAGCAAGATTCGGCCCACTTGTACCCCTTGGGAACCTTCGCGCACGCCTCCTTTAGCATCTCGTACCTGCTGATTGTGTTGAAGGCGTTTGCGTAGTCTATCTTGATCGCCACTCGGGACACGTCGTCCTGTTTCGCCTTCTCCACGTACTGCCTTGTCGCGTGGACAGCCGCCTCCATCCCCGCGGGGACCGCCACCCCGATCTGGCCCCCCTTCCTCAGGTAGGACTTGGCCACTTCCGCCCCTTCCTTGTCAAGGATTGCCTTCCCTACAAGTCGTCTCAGGCTCTCTCCTACGGCGATCGGACGGACTCCCCTGTCCGGTTTCCGCAGCGGAATCAAGCTCGCCCCTAGTATCAGCCGGAGTCTGACCTCTGGCCAAGATATTGCACACCTCGGTGAGAGCCGCCAGGGCCCCTACTTCCGTCACCACGCCGTCCACCCCGTCCTTCAGGTGTTGGGCGCTCAACCCAGTCGGCCCAGCCGCTTTCCCCTTGTCAAAGTCCCGGACCATGCTCAGAACGTCGACGGCCGTGACGTCCTCGAAGGAGTCAGCCGGATTCAGTTCTAGCCCCGAGGGGTCAACCGATGCCTCAGGGTGGAGGCCCAGGAGCTTCTCGAAGGTCTCGGTGGAGTCCTCCGCCAACCCTCCCGCAGTTAGCGCTGCGTTGGCTCTGGAGAAGCAGCAGGCTGCAGCACGCTGCACCCTCCGCAGATCGCGAAACCCATCGCCTTCGCGTTCTCTGGCGTGAGCTCTCCGGCGTGGGTCTTCGACAGGTGGTACTGCAAGCCCGCCTTCGACGAGTGCTCTTTCTTACCCTTCTCACACAGCAGGCACTCCCACACTCCGTCGGTCCTTCGGGAAGCCCCGGCCGTGCTCCTACTGGTGGCGGGGGGGCCTCCGGCTGCGCCTGGGGGCGGAGGCGGGGGTGGGGGTTGGGAAAGCGTTGCTCCGCCTTTGAGCGAGGAGGCTTCTAAGGGGAGGGGGGGCACGGGGCTCCGATAGACCACCCTGGTATAGGGCCCCCAACGTCTCCTGGCCACCCACCTCTTCCTCGCAAGGTGTTTCCCGGCCCTCGACCTGATGGCCCTCCTGGCCATTCCTCCCCTGCGGGGCGCGCTCCGGCTTCCATCTTTCCTCCTGGGCCACCGCCCCCACCACCCCCTGGAGGGTGGTGGAAACGGGGGCCAGGACCCCCCTCCTGTTAGTGAGTGTGGGTGTGTTTTTTTGTTTATTTTCCACCCTCAAAAAAAGTCCCGGACCCATTCGGATCCGGGTGTAAAGGGGGGGTGACAATGGGGGGGCCGAAGGGGCGCTAACCTCTCTAGGGAGAGCACCCTTCTCTTTTTTCTTCTTATCCTCCTTCTGGGAGGAAACAAAGGGGGGGGAATCCACTTGGGGGGGGTTTGCAAGGGGGGGATTTACAAGAGGGGGGACAGATAAACCATAAATAGAAGAAGCAGAGGAAGGGGCGCTACCCTCTCTCGGGAGTGCACCCTTCCCTTTTTTTTTTTTCTTATCCTCCTCCTGGGAGGGAACAAAGGGGGGGGGGATCTACAAGGGGGGGGTTTACAAGGGGGGAATTTACAAGAGGGGGGACAGATAAACAAGAGAAAGAAGAAAAAGAAGAAGCGGAGGAAGGGGGGGAGTTTACAAGAGGGGAGACAGATAATCCAGAGATAGAAGAAGCAGAGGAAGGGGCGCTACCCTCTCTCGGGAGTGCACCCTTACCTATTTTTTTCTTGTCCTCCCCCTGGGAAGAAACAAAGGGGGAATCTACAATGGGGGGGTTTACAAGGGGGGAATTTACAAGAGGGGGGACAGATAAACAAGAGAAAGAAGAACAAGAAGAAGCGGAGGAAGGGGGGGGAGGGGCGCCTCCCTCTCTCGGGGACACCTCCTTCGCACTCTCTTTCCTTCTCCCCACAAACACAGTATTTTTTTTTTCTATTTCCTCCACAGAGGACACAGAGGGGGAGGGGAGGGGCACGGGGCAGCCAACCGTCCGCAGGGTGATCGACACCCTGGAGCCCGAAGAACACCCTTCGGGGATGTGGTGGGTCCATTCGTAGCGGGCCTCACCCTCCAGAATGGCCCAGGTGAAGGGAGGCACCAGGTACTTCGATACCCTGGACCCCTTCTTCAGGACCATCGTGGTCTCTGCACCGTACGAGAGGATGAGGACCACTGGTCCCAACCTCACGTCGTCGGTGTGGTGGGCGATTCCACACCCAGGCTCGTATCGATTTACGAGCACCTGGTCTGGGGTGATCCCCAGCCCCGCTGCGGTGGCCACCTCCGCCACCCAACCCCTGGCCCCCTCTGGGATCGGGGTGGTGCGGCGCACTTTGGCACGGGCACCCACCCACCTGAAACCAAATTGGAGGGTTTCCCTCCCTTTGTTCCCCGAAATGGACTCCCACCCCCCCGAGAGCAAGGTCTCTGGGTGGGTGGGAGCTGGACCTGTTCTTAAGCCCGGGGGGTGGTCCCCTCCCGTGAGCACCCACCCTCCTTCTTTCTTTTTTTCCCCCCTCTCAGTCTTCAGGCGGGTGGCGGTGGCGGCTGCGGAATGCGCGCTGGCTGCGGGTGGTTCTATTTTTTTATGTTTTTTATTATTTTTGACGACATCTAGAGGGGATCTAAGGGGAGGGGAGGGGTCATACTGCCCGGCCAGATTTCGGTCTGGTCGGGTGGTCGGCTTGGTCGGCGTCTCTCGTAGGCGTTCCTCCTGCGGGCGGCGGTCTCCGACGACGTTTCGTCTAGGGTCCATTTTTATTTTTTTTTTTTTGTGTTGAGGGGGGAGGGGATCCTTTGCTAAACGGCAGGCGGGCCGGGCCGAAACAACCCCCCCAGACGACGACGAACGGACACCGAGCGGACGCAGCAGGCACCAACAAAAACACAGACGACCAATAAAGTACAGAAACTGTAGCTTTAGAATCGTTTTTTTAAAAGAAGAAGAGGCAAATTCAAAAACATACTAGGGAGGAATGAGTGGGGCAGGGGGTAAAATTTAGGAGGGGGAAAGAGGGAGAATCAAAAAAGGGGAAAGGGGCAGAGTGACCAATGTCCATGCGAAAAAGCATAGAGCGGGGGAAGAAGAAAATCAAAAACAGGAAAAACACATCACCACAAAAGAAAAAAGAAAAAAAAAAAAAAAAAAAAAACGTCGACCGAGATGGTTCCACTTCAAAAAGAAAAAGAAAAACAGAAAAATAAAAAAGGTCCGTCTGCGGTGCCTCCTTGTGCCGGTTGCAGCCCCAGGTGCCGGGATTCTGGGTGCCAGGGGTTGGGCTCCAGGCGTTCCCACCTCGGTCCGCTTCAGCCCCATTGCAGGGTCATCTGGCTTCTGTTCCAGGGCGGCCTCGTGTTCCTCTCTGCGGGCCCTCCTCCTCCCTTCTTTCCTCGCGCGACGGTGCCTTTTCTTCTCCTGTCTGGCAGCCTCCCTCGCCTTGGTCCTCTTCTCCCGACGCCTCTGAAGGGCCGTTTCGCTCCTGTGCCTCCTCCTGTTCTTCTTCCGCTTGGGCGCTGGCTTAGGTTCCCTGCCACCCATGGCAATCCAGGGGGCTCTTTTCTGTCTTCTACAAGGGTGTGCAGTGGTGCTCTCACGTCGCTCGCAGCCTCCGCCCCAACCACACCTTGGCGGGCGGTGGGGGTGGGTGCTGGGTCCCCCTGGTTGTTTGAAAAGAAAAAAGGTTCCTCCTTGTTTGTTTTTTTTTTTTCTTTCCCTTCCACCCTCAAAAAAAGCCCCCGGCCCTTGGGGACCAGGGTGTACACCTCCGTAGAGGGTCCAGAAAAAATGGGGGGCAGAGAGGGAGGGGCACTACCTTCTCTCGGGCGTGCTGTCTCTCCCTCTGCCTTTTTTTCCTCCGAAGAGGGTCTGTTTTTCACCTCCGTGGAGGGTCCCTCTGGAGAGGGCTCTAAAAATGAAAAAGGGGGGGACAAATGGGGGGGAGGAACACTACCCTCTCTCGGGAGTGCCACCTCTTCCCCTCTCTCTCTGTTTTCCTCCGAAGAGGGTCTGTTTTTTACCTCCGTGGAGGGTTCCTCTGGAGAGGGCTCTAAAAATGAAAAAGGGGGGGACAAATGGGGGGGAGGAGCACCACCCTCTCTCGGGAGTGCCACCTCTTCCCCTTTCTCTCTATTTTCCTCCGAAGAGGGTCTGTTTTCCTCCGAAGAGGGTTCTAAAAAAAAAAGGGGGGCGGGTGGGGCACTATCCTCTCTCGGGAGTGCCACCCCCCTTTGCCCACAAAAAAGGGGATCTAAAAAAGGGGGTTCGTCTGTTAACCCAGGGGATGGGTCTTCCTGGGATGTGCGGGTGAGCTTGGGGCCTACCGCACGCAGGGTGATCGACACCCTGACACCAGTGGACATCCCGGACGGGATGTGGTGCGTCCACTGGTGTCTCGCTTCACCCTCCAACAATGCCCATGAGAAGGGGGGCACCAGGTATCTCGCCACCCTATCCCCCCTCCTCATGACCATTGTGGTCTCGGCTCCGTACGAGAGGACTAGGACAATCGGTCCCAGCCTCGCGTCGTCCTTGTGGGCGGCAATCCCACAACCAGACTTGTACTTGTTGACAAGTACCTGGTTGGGGACCACCTTGAGCCCTGCGGCGGCGGCCACCTCCCTCACCCACCCCTCCGCCCCCCCTGGGATCCCCGTGGTGGGGCGCACCTTGGCGTTCGTCAATTAGGAATGTTGACAACCTTCTGGTACTTGACAATTTTAGTGATGAAGTTGTAGGGAGAGTGGTCAGGGGTGATTGGCATCCTGATCCTGATGTTCAGGACGCTATCGGCCATCATGTGCATCAGGCGGTCGGTGAAGCCCTTACAGGTGGAGTACCCAGAGCCAAAAAAGTTAGGCAGGGATTCTTCGGTGAAACCCTTGCCTCCTACTTGATGTTCGTCATCATAGTGGAAGATGCACCCTGTGCCCATGTATGTGAAGTGGATTCCCCTCTCTTTGCACATGAAGGCAAGGACTGTGGGCCCCCACAAATTGTCCCTCATGTTTTCAACAAGTTTCCCTTTCTGCTCTAAATAGTCGATGGTGTTGAAGCCCTCCCCTCTTGTCCTTCCAACCAGACTCACCACCCTATCAGGCTTCACTTCGTCCAGCTCCTTTGCCACGTCCACTTCATTGTCTGCCCTCACAGTGCTACCCACAGCCTCGTGGCCTTGCTTCTTTATGGTATCCATCACCTGGCCGCCTATCCATCCCTTGTGCCCGTACACGAGAAACTTCATTTTTTTCCGACAATAAAGTACAGAAACTGTAGCTTTAGAATCGTTGGTGGAGAAGAGGACCAGGGTGCCCTTTGACCTGGATCTTCGGCGTGTGGTGGAGTGGGCTCCTTACCTGGAATGCCCCGGGGGTGGACAGAATATTGTCCGCGAGCGGGTGGCGTTACGGGAAGGACACCAATGCGGGGAGCCACGAATCCATGAGTATCTGGCATAGGCTTCTTGTACAGTCCCATCTTCACGAACACATGCATCTGATCTCTTTCTCTTTCTATTCATGTTCCCCTCTCTTGGTTCTTTTCCCTGTGTGATTGTATTGAGGGATTCATGAAAGAAGAAAGAAGAAAGAAGAAAGAAGAAGAAAGGTTACATCGGTCCACCCAAAGAGATGCATCTCAAGAGGAGGACGATTAAACACGAGAAGAGCAATATATAAAAAAAAACCCCCCTTGACAAAGAAAACTCAAAGTAAAAGACCAGGACAGCCTCCTTCTTGGTGGATTCCTATCTTCTCGTTTCTGGAGCATTGCCTTTCCTATCGTGGGCTAAGAGGGAGGGGTCGCCCACCGCAATTGGAGGGAAAACGGGAACTGGCTCCAATCCGCGTACGCTGAAGCCCGTCGTGCTCTGCACACTGCGCTGACTCGTCAACCCACGTCAGTCTTGCCATAGAAAAAGAAAAATGGAGTCAAAAAGGGGGGTCGAGACGTTTGTGTCACGTTGCTATTTCTTTTCTTTATGCTCTTTCTTCTTTTCCTTTTCTACTTCATGCTCACAAAACCGCAGCAACCAAGGCGAGCGCGGCCACAGTGAAACCCAACACTGAAGTCACAGGGCGTAGCGAAGTGCCGGAATTGGAGTTGACACAGGCGTCAGGAGGGTTGCAGACCGTGGAGCATTGTGCTCCGGAAGAGCAAGTAAGGGACACGTCCGTACACGCCGCCTGAGATGTGCAGGTGATCACACAAGTGGAATTCTGCGAACAGTGAATGGTGCTGTTGCTGCAGGAGTTTGTGTTCGGGCAGTTCAGGGTGAAGTTCTCGCCGGTGAAATCGAAAACAGAGTTCGTACATGAAACCCTCTCATTGCAAGACACTTCAGCGACTTCTGAGACAAACGTGTGATGCGTCTCTGAACAGCTTTCAATCCCGTTGCAGAACAACTCCGCCTTGCCACCCGTGGCAGTGCTCTCCATTGCCACCGTTGTGTTGTAGCACGAACGGTACCCGTCACAGATGTTCTTGCACTCGCTACCGGAGCACCTTGAGTCCATCTTCTTCATCCCCAAGCAGGAGCTGTTCCCAGCGCACCTTGCCAAGCACCTTTCGCTGTCGCATATCATCTCCCCCCCAGCACACCCTTCCACACCACTGCACTCATAGTGGCAGCTCCCCCCATCGCATATCAACCTGCTCCCCAAACACTCTTCTGCAGTGTCGCATATGAACTGGCACGCCTTGTCGCTGCACCTGCACGTTGTGTGCTGTCCGCACGACTGGGTGCTGCAGGCGCCCACTAAACACAGAAAACCGAGCAGGCGAAGTCCATTCATTTTCTTTTATTCTTCTTTTAAAGCAACAAAACCTGAAAATAATTTATTACTTCCTTGCCAAAAGAAGGAAAGAAAAGAAGAAGAAAAAAACTATAATACTGATAACCGAATCTCTTGCAACGACCACCACAGTTCAGCTGACTGCAGTGCATGCCGAAGCCACCTTTGCTTTCTTTAACAAGGCGGGACTAAAAAAAGGTAAATGATAAGATGCAGGTTCACGAATCACCAAAGATAAATCGTTAGAGGAGAAAAAAAAGACTCGCTCCTCTCTTTATTCTTTTCAAACCTCTCTTTAATGAATAAAATAAAACAAAATTTCTGGTTGCCGTTCTATTTTCTTTCTTTCCTCATATTTCTTCCGGCGAACTTGATGCAAATACAAAAAAAAGAGATGAAATAAAGGACCTTGTGTCCACATCTGCGCTGTGGCCCGCAAGGTTTCAAAAGACAGTCAGACCTAGTCGCAGAGTACCTTGTAGTTGCATAAGGAAAAAACTTGGTGGTTACAGTAACGGTGGAAAAAAAGTTGTAGTTAAAGTTGTAGTCGTACTTGGTGGAAAGAAAGTTGCAGGTTACCGTACTTGGTGGAAAAAAGATTTTAGGTTTAAGGAAACGGTGGAATTTGCTTACCGTGAACAGTGTTTTTCCCTAATTTGAATTTTATTTTTGCCGTTCTTAAGACTCTTGCAACGGAAATATAAGTTTTCCAGACAGAGGGGACAGTGCGGACAGGCTAGGTACCCCCTTAGAAAAGTGCCCAAAAAAAATGTCCGGAAGATAAAATCACCGGATGTTTCGGCGGCCCGGATATTTTATCTTCCGGTGGATTTTTGTTTTACAGTAGTTTCTTTTCTTTTTCTCTATTTGATTACACTTCATTTGTCTTCTTCTCGCTGCCTTGAATGGTTTGCTAGGTAGACGGCTAGTCGGTGGGGGTTAGTGTGGGATTATCGTGGGATTGTCAGTGGTCTTTTCGGTGTCCTCGAGGAACCTATTTATTCCTGTATACTTACCCCCGGCACCCGAGCCTTTATGAGCCTGTTAAAAGTATCAGTGCCTCCTCTCAAAACGATGGTTTCTATCTTCTTACAGCCAAACAAGAAGCCCTCACAAATAGAAGAAAGATTGGTCATCGAACTCAAGTCGAGGGTTTCTAGTTTAATGCAGTACGCCAAGAAATGATAACCAATGGAAGAGAGATTGGTCATCGAGCTCAAGCTGATGGCTTCTAGCTTAATGCAGTAAGACAAGAAATGATAACCAATGGAAGAAACATTGATCATCGAACCCAAGTTGATGGTTTCTAGTTCGCTGCACCCTGACAAGAAGCAATTACCAATGGAAGATAGCTTGGTCATTGAATTCAAGTTGATGGTTTCTAATTCGTTGCACTTCTTTAAAAAGTTATCACCAATGGTAGAAACATTGGGGAGGATGAGTTCAACAGACGTCAGGTGGTCGCAACCTTCAAGAAAACTAGCGTCTATTCTTGTAACACAGCCTGTGGAGTCGGTGACAACGAGGAACCGAAGGCCAGAAGGAAGGTTCTCCCTCTCCATGGACAAGACTTCGACAGCTGGAGAGTCACCCACCTCCACCACCAGAACCAGCTCAGGGTCAGCTGCCAAAAGACCCACAAGCTGCTCAGAAATCACTTCTGAGTTCTCGTCCTTCAGCTCCTCCAGACGAACGGTTCTCGTATTTGCCTCCACATGGACCACGGAGCCCTCCACGAGCCCAACTTCCTGAAGCTCTTCACTGCCATTCTTGTCAAGGACCTCACCCTCCCAAACCAGTTTGAACTTGCTTTCGAGTAAATTTGTAGCACACCCCGCCTTCTTGTACAGGCTCCCCACCGCCTCCTTCCCCGACACTTCCACATCATGAACCCCGCCTCCCGTCTTCACGAACACTGTCATATCGCTCATTTTGTTGCTGTGCTGCTGCTGTGTAAAAGGCGATTTTCCTTTCAATGTTTAAGGAAATCAATAGATGAAAGAAGTTATAAAGAATGGGGAAAATAAATTCATTAGGAAACGAAGTGGTTCAGGCAAAAAATCGAGGGGGGGGGGATGGATAGAAAAGTTCTCTGTCGCTTTTGTTTGTTTTAAAACGAGAAATCACAGAGCTGCTCGGCGGGAACAGTGGCCTGCGATATTGATATATCTTCGGCTACCTTCTTGTGTTGGTGTGGTGAACGATGTTTAGGGGTATCATCTACCACTTATCTAGGTGGGCCGAGGGAGAGGGAACAAGGGTCAATCTTCTTTTGTAACGCGTGCCTTTAACGTCTACCCAACCACGCCAGAATAGAATAAACAATAATACACCAACAATAACACCAACACCACCCCCTTTCTCGAAGAGAGTCGCGAAATATTTAACTAATGGAGGGGGGTGGTCTGTATACTTACCCTAGATGGCACCTCAGCCTCAAAGAGCCTGTTAAAAGTATCAGTGCCTCCTCTCAAAACGATGGTTTCTAGCTTCCTGCAGCCAGACAAGAAGCCAGAACCAATGAAAGAAACACTGGTCATTGAAGGCAAGTATATGGTTTCTAATTCGTTGCAGTGAGACAAGAAATCATAACCAACGGAAGAAAGATTGGTCATTCGACTTAAGTCGATGGTTACTAGTTCGTTGCAGTCAGACAAGAAGTCAGAACCAATGGAAGAAACATTGATCATTGAACTTAAGTCGATGCTTTCTAGTCTGTAGCAGTTAGACACGAAGCCATTACCGATGGAAGAAGGGTTGGCCACTGAACCTAAGTCGATGGTTCTTAGTTCGTTGCAGTCAGACAAGAAATAAGAACCAATGAAAGAAAGTTTCGTCATCGAACTCAAATCGATGGCTTCAAGTTTGGTGCACCCACACAAGAAGCCAGAACCAATGGAAGAAAGATTGGTCATCACATTCATGTTGATGGTTTCTAATCTAATGCATGTGAATAAAAAGTTGTCATAAACGGTGGAAACATTGGGGAGGACAAGATCAACAGACGTCAGGTGGTCGCAACCCTGAAGAAACTCATCACTTACCCTGGTAACACAGCCTGTGGAGTCGGTGACAACGAGGAACCGAAGTCCAGAAGGAAGGTCTGAACTGCTCATGGACAAGACATCGACAGCTGGCGAGTCACCCACCTCAACCACCAGAACAAGCTCAGGGTCAGCTGCCAAAAGACCCTCAAGCTCAGAAATCACTTCTGAGTTCTCGTCCCTCAGCTCCTCCAGACGAACGGTTCTCATGTTCGCCTCCACATGGACCACGGAGCCCTCCACGAGCCCAACTTCTTGAAGCTCCTTGTCCCCGTTCCTGTCAAGGACCTCACCCTCCCAAACCAGTTTGAACCTGCCTTCGAGTAAACCAGCAGCACACCCCGCCTTCTTGTACAGGCCCCCCACCGCCTCCTTCCCCGACACTTCCACATCGTGAACCCCGCCTCCCGTCTTCACGAACACTGTCATATCGTTCATCTAACCTTTTTGTTGTACCTTATTCCCGTGTGTTTGTAATGAATGTAAAAAGGTAAAAGTACATGAAGAGATCAGCACAATGCGGACAGCGCCAGCATTGCTTTCATCCCGATCGAGGCCGCTGTAATGATATTGCAAGTGGGAATAAAAAGCAAAAGAATAAAAAACAGGTGAGGGATAAATACTGCAAAAATAAAAACTCAAAGTGCAGGAAGAACCCCCTTATGGAGGGCCGCCCTTGGGTGGGCTGGGGGGAGTTATCTATTTATACTCCATAAAAAAGAATAAAGGTGACTGAAATGATTTTAAGTTGGAGTAGAGAAGCGAAAAAATAGGTAAAAAGGGGGGGTGGAAAAGAATAAATACTGCATACGAAAACAGAGAGTCGAATAAAAAAGGGAAAAAGTGACTGACATCCTCAAGAGCGTACCAGACCAGATCGCGACCCGTGTGTCGAGGGGGACGCGACCAGGGGGCCAGTGCGCGCACGCCAAGAAGAATGACCTTAGTTGGTTCACTAAACCCGTTCACACTTCTTTCTTTTCCTTATGTCATTTTTGGACCGATTACTGTAAAACTGATAAAGAAGGGGAAATGATTACCAAGAAAAAAACAAAAAAAATATATAAAGAGGTAAAAGGAAATCCCTGATCTGGGACGTCCTGTCTTGTTCTTCTACCTGCCCCTATATCCCTTCAGCGGCTTCGGTCTTTCCTTTTTGGGCTGAGCCCGCTCCCTCATGACGCTCACCCGCTCCTTCTGCCACTGCTGTCTCAGTTTCTGGAGGTCCTTCTTCGTCTGTTCCGAGACGTGCAGCGGTCTTCTGTCCCAGCCCAAGACCTTTCTCCCCCCTATGGTCCTCAG
The DNA here is from genome assembly GCA_964019335.1 of Diplonema japonicum. Classification (NCBI taxonomy): domain Eukaryota; phylum Euglenozoa; class Diplonemea; order Diplonemida; family Diplonemidae; genus Diplonema; species Diplonema japonicum. The sequence goes on from OZ025738.1 coordinate 12,956, forward strand.
GCCGTGGTTCCGCCGTTGCTCCGCCGGTATGGCTCTGTGTCCCCTGACCTTCCTCCTTATCCGCGCGTCCTGCCAGCCTTCCTTCAGCCTCACCAGCAGGCGCCGTCTCGCCTTTTTCCCTATTAGTGTCAGGTCTCCACGTTCACCAGCGACTTCTGTGCTGGTCTCAAAGTACAGCGCAAGCTCTATTGTCGTGACCGTTGTTCTCCTCGGGCCCCGGTACCACTTGAGCTGCCCTAGCCATTTGACGATCTCCTGTCCGTACTGTTTCATGAGCCCCCCCCCTACATGTTGTCGTAGTTCTCTCCATGTCGGGTCGGGTGCCTTTTCCCTTCTGTGATCACTTCCCACGGATGAGTCGTGTACCTCTCCAGTGCCCTCTTTTCCTGCAGGCGGCGGTCTCGTTCTGTTACCACCTCCAGGAGGTAGAGCTGCAGGCCCTTGAGATGCTCTTTGTCGTGTCCTCGCGGCAGCACTCCGAGCTGCATGCACCTCGGCATGGCCGTCCGTTCCTCCACCACTGCTCTGTTAGCTTCCTTGTTTTGTATTTCCCTTGCCAACTCGCAGTCCCACAGCGCGTGCTTGAGCATGTCGTGCTCATGCACCTCGTGTTCACATATGTCACAGTTGACGTACCTGGCTGCCGCCTCTCTAAATATATATGAGTTAAAGGAAGTCTTTTGTGAGACGCCCCCTTGTTCTCATCCTCTACCTGCATCTATCCCCCTTCAGCAGCGGCTTCTCCTTCTTCGGTGGTCGTGCCGGCCTCCTCCCCAGCTTGGCTACTTTTTCCCTTCTTTCCTTTGCCCATTGCTTCCCTGCCCCCACGTGGGGGACGCGGCTGTGTTCTTCTTCGGCGATCCCTGTGCCTTCCTTCTCCTCGGTGATGGTGAGGTATCCAGAGGTGTCCCGCTTCTCTGCCTCTTCGTCGGGGATGCTGGAGGGGATGCCGGGTTCGTTGCGATTACCTTCTCCCTCAGCTCCCTGTGCCTCAGCGCTTGCTTCTTCAGTGTCTCCCTCAGCTTGTTGTCCTCTTTCAGCCCTGCTCCAGCTTCTGCATCTGCTGTTGTATTTCTGTCGGCATCTGCTCTTCCTTTTGCTCTTCCTTTCCCTTCTCCTTCTGCGGTTTGTGCTTCTGTTCCTTCTGCCCCTTCTGCTGTGCCTTCGGGTCCTTCTTCTGTTGTGCCTTTGGGTCCTGCTTTTGTTGTGCCTTCGGGTCCGCCGCTGCCCAGTACTCCTCGCCTTTGTCCTTGCCATAGAAGCAGAGGAACTCCGGCTTGGAGTACTTGGTGTCGTTGTTCTCGTTTGGGTCCTTCCGCGTCTCCCCTTTCGCCACCACCATCCGCAGCGGTTGGAGTTTCCATGCCTCTGTCAAGGGCATTTGGTTCTCTCCTACTTGAACTTCCCCGAACGGGGGTCGGACAATGGCGAGCTGTTTCCCTTTCTTGGGGATCATCCGGAGCACCTCCGCACCTTCCCACCCCTTCGTGCGGATCACCTCCTGCACCTGCTCTGCTGTTACTCCACGCTCCACGTCTTTAGCCACAGCGGTGGCGCGTCCTCCTTCCTCCTCCTTCGTTCTTCGATGTACATACCGGTACCTTCTGCACCCCCGGCCTGCTTCGCTTTCTTCGCGTCGCTCGCCGACAGATAGACCAGGAGGTCCATCTTGGTGAGCTTGCCGTCCCACCCCTCGCCCCTCGGGTCTGACAGCCCTCCCATGGATCCGAGCACCTTCTTCGTGTGCTCTCTCGCGTCGGCCTCGACCTGCTCCCAGCCTTCCCCCGCCGCCGGTCGCCTCCATACCACTCTCAGCACCTCGGTGGCGTTCCCTCAGTTCCCATCTTCGTCCTCGTCCTCGTCCATCCAGCGTTCCTGCTGCTGCTTGCCATGTGTCTTCGGCCATCCCGCCTCTGCCGTTACCCTCACCGAGCGTACCACCTTCCCCTTCCCTGGTCTCGCCCGCGCTACCTGCACCCACGAAGGTGCTGCACCCTGCTGGTGTTTTTGCTCTCCTCTTGAGGGAAGACCCAGGGCCACAACTTGGAGGTTCCCCAGCCATGATTGATTGTGATTTTGTTAATTCCAACCCAATATCCAGCCCCTTTTTAAAAAAAAGAGCTAACGAGAAATATCGAGAATAAGATTGAGAGTTGCTATACTAACTAATGGAGGGGGTCTGTATACTTACCCCCGATGGCACCTCAGCCTTTAAGAGCCTCTTAAAAGTATCAGTGCCTCCTCGCAAAATAATGGCTCTTAGTTCTTCACACTCAGACAAGAAACCATGACCACCAAAGGAAGAAAGATTGGTCATCGATGATAAGTCGATGGTTTCAAGTTTGCTGCATTCAGACAAGAAAGAAGAACCAATAGAGTTAAGATTGGTCATCACATTCAAGTCGATGGTTTCTAATCTGTGGCACCTAAATAAGAAGTGAGAATCAATAAAAGAAAGATTAGTCATCGAACTCAGGTTGACGGCTTCTAGACTTCTGCATTCAGACAAGAAGTAAGAACCAATGGAAGAGAGATTGGTCATTGAACTCAAGTCGATGGCTTTTAGCTTGTTGCAGTAAGACAAAAAGCCATCACCAATGGAAGAAAGATTTGTCATTGAACTCAAGTCGAGAGTTTCTAGTTCGGTGCACCCACACAAGAAGCCATCACCAATGGAAGAAAAATTGGTCACCTGGTGCCGGTCACCCATCGCATTCAAGTCGACGGCTTCTAAATCAACGCAGCCTAATAAAAAGTAGTTACCAATGTTAGAAACATTGGGGAGGATGAGATCAACAGACTTCAGGTGGTCGCAATCTTGAAGAAAACCATTGTCTATACCTGTAACACAGCTTGTGGAGTCGGTGACAACGAGGAACCGAAGGCCAGAAGGAAGGTCCCACCTGCTCATGGACAAGACTTCGACAGCTGGAGTGCCCCCCACCTCAACCACCAGAACAAGCTCAGGGTCAGCTGACACAAGACCCTCAAGCTCAGAAATCACTTCTGAGTTCTTGTCCTTCAGCTCTTTTAGACGAACGGTTCTCACCTCCGCCTCCACATGGACCACGGAGCCCTCCACGAGCCCAATTTCCTGAAGCTCTTCACCGCCATTCTTGTCAAGGACTTCACCCTCCCAAACCAGTTTGAACCTGCCTTCGAGTAAACCAGCAGCACACCCAGCCTTCTTGTACAGGCCCCCCACCGCCTCCTTCCCCGACACTTCCACATCGTGAACCCCGCCTCCCGTCTTCACGAACACTGTCATATCGTTCATTTAACCTTTTTGTTGTACTTTATTCCTGTTGTTTGTAATGAAGGTTGAAAAACTAGACACAAGAATAGAGAAGTGAAAAGAAGACGACTCGTTCATAAAACAAAAAAAAGGGGAGTGTGGACCGAGAAAAGTAAAAGAACATGAAGAGAAAGAGATCAGCACAATGTGGGGCAGCGCCACCGGAGCCTGCTGAAGCCTCTGGTAGGTGGGTTGGAAGTGGGGTACTCATGACCGTGCTGGTGTTCTCATTCCACAAGCTTTGCTGTTTGTTTGGCACTTTACACCTTGTTTCTGGGTTTCTTCTTTTTTTCTTTCACTAAGAGTGAAATAAAAACAGTAACATAGCCACCACACTGCTCGGAATGATAAAGAAAGGGAACTATTAGAAAGAAAAATACCGAGAGTATTGAAGAGAGTCGCGAAAGATATTCTAAGTGTGGCAGTATTCTCCTTTCTACTACAGTCGAGAAAATGACCTTTTCTCTCTTCTTCTTATTTCTGTATACTTACCCCTGGTGGCGTGCTCCTTTCAAAACAACTATGGTTTTTTAGTTCTTCGCACCTAGACAAGAACCTATTCTTCGCACCTAGACAAGAACCTACCGCCAAATGAATGGCCAAAATGAAATTAAGATTCGTTGGGCTCAGCTGGGAAGGCCCTCCTTCCTTTCACCTTCTTCAGTACCCTCCCTAGCTCCCATGTGTGCCAGATCTTCTTCATCAGTCCATGCAATCTCCTCGCTTTCTGCTGTACTTCTGCGAGATCCCCAATCAACACGAAAATGGTGGCGGAAAAGAAGAACGAAAGCAAGAACAGAAACAAAAAAAATGAAAATAAAAATAAACTATTCTTTTAACTGAATCGTCCAATACTACCTATAGGCGCTCTTGCAACGACCACCACAGTCATCGCCAACGTGCCAAAAAGTAGGCTAAACTCGCACACTGGTGTGAGCTTCAAGGGAGCTAAACGTTTCAGACATGGCGTGCCACACCCATAGGCCTCACGACCGGGGAGGGGGGCATTTAATAATAAAAATATTAAAAATAATCTAAAAGTAGAGCCCGGGTCATTCCACTCGGGCGCTACCAATGATGACCGACGAGGAGGTCAACAACAAACATCTGATGTACTTCTTATACTTCCATGTTATCCCCAACACCTAAAAAGAAAGAAAAAAAAGATGGGGTGGGGCAGAAATGAAAAGAAAAGAAAAGAAAAGAAAAGAAAAGAAAAGAAAAGAAAAGAAAAGAAAAGAAAAGAAAAGAAAAGAAAAGAAAAGAAAAGAAAAGAAAAGAAAAGAAAAGAAAAGAAAAGAAAAGAAAAGAAAAACTATGGTACACGTTAGTATCTGTTCCTCACGCCATCGCTGCTGTTCATTCGCCGGACACTCTTTCCTTCTCTCTTTCACAACCGTCATGGGGGGAAAAGATGTTACAACTCATGTCTTACTCCGTGCTGCTGTTTGTGTCACGTCACCGTCGCTGAGAGCCCTTCATCATATCAGCTTTTCCTTCCGTGATGAGGATGTGTAATGCGTCGGTGTGTTCGTTACTAGCCGCTCTTCTAAACAGGGTAGCACCGTTGTTGTTGGCCTTGTTCACATCTGCCTTTCCTTCCGTGATAAGGATGCGTAACGCATCGTCCTTCCCCTTTCCGGCAGCTATGAAACACGGGGTACAACCGTTTCTGTTGGCCTTGTTCACATCGGCCTTTCCTTCCGTGATGAGGATGCGTAATGAATCGGTGTGTCCATTCTGAGCCGCCACGAAACACGGGGTAGTACCGTCGCTTTCTGCCTTGTTCACATCTACCACTCCTTCCGTGATGAGGAGGCGTAATTCGTCTATGATATACTCAGCCACCATGAAACACGGGGTAGAACCATTGTTGTCAGCCTTGTTCACATCAGCCTCTCCTTCCGTGATTAGGACGCGTAATGCGTCAGCGTGTCCATATTGAGCCGCCATGATACACGGGGTAGTACCGTAGTTGTCGGCCCTGTTCACATCTGCCTTTCCTTCCGTGATGAGGACGCGTAATGAGTCAGCGTGTCCCTCTCGAGCCGCCATTAAACACGGGGTAGAACCATTGTTGTCGGACTTGTTCACATCTGCCTCTCCTTCCGTGATGAGGAGGCGTAATAAACCAGCGTGTCCATATCGAGCCGCCATGATACATGGGGTAGTACCGTCGTTAGCCGTCATGATACACGGGGCAGAACCATTGTTGTCAGCCTTGTTCACATCTGCCTTTCCTTCCGTGATGAGGAGGCGTAATGAGTCAGCCTGTCCATTATAAGCCGCCATGATACACGGGGTAGTACCGTCGTTGTCAGCCTTGTTCACATCAGCCTTTCCCTCCGTGATGAGGACGCGTAATGAGTCAGCGTGTCCATCTTGAGCCGCTATGAAACACGGGGTAGTACCGTCGTTGTCGGCCTTGTTCACATCTGCCTTTCCTTCCGTGATGAGGAGGCGTAATGAACCAGCGTGTCCATATCGAGCCGCCATGATACACGGGGTAGAACCATTGTTGTCAGCCTTGTTCACATCGGCCTCTCCTTCCGTGATGAGGAGGCGTAATGAGTCAGTGTGTCCATATTGAGCCGCCGTGATACACGGTGTAGTACCGTCGTTGTCAGCCTTGTTCACATCAGCCTCTCCTTCCGTGATGAGGACGCGTAATGAGTCAGCGTGTCCAACTTGAGCCGCTATGATACACGGGGTAGAACCATTGTTGTCGGCCTTGTTCACATCTGCTCTTCCTTCCGTGATGAGGATACGTAATGAGTCAGCGTGTCCACTACAAGCCGCTATGAAACACGGGGTAGTACCGTCGTTGTCGGCCTTGTTCACATCTGCCTTTCCTTCCGTGATGAGGATGCGTAATGCGTCGGTATATCCATTCTGAGCCGCCATGTAACACGAAGAACAATTGTTGTTGTTGGCCTTGTTCACATCAGCCTGTCCCTCCATGATGAGGAGGCGTAATGAGTCAGCGTGTCCATTATAAGCCGCTATGTAACATGGGGTAGCACCGCTGTCGTCGGCCTTGTTCACATCTGCCATTCCCTCCGTGATGAGGATACGTAATGAGTCAGCGTGTCCATTCTCAGCCGCCATGATACACGAGGTAGTACCGAACTTGTCGGCCTTGTTCACATCTGCTCTTCCTTCCGTGATGAGTAAGCGTAATGCGTCGATGTGGCCTTCTTGAGCCGCTTTGAAACACGGGGTAGAACCGTCATTCGTGGTGTGGTTCACATCAACCTTTCCTTCCGTGATGAGGATGCGCAATGCGTCCACGCAGCCGCGTTCAGCGGCAACAGAGCACGCAGTGCCGCCAAACGCATCCACCGTATCCGCCGCCAGCCTCCCCGAAAGGAGGACATCCTTCAGAAGGTCAGCCCGATTCCTTGCGGCCGCAGCATGAAGCACTGTCCACCCTTTACGCGGTCCCTCTTCCTCGTTCGCTCCCCAGAACCTGTTGCCGAGCACCTGCATCACCTTGTCGAACACAGCCCGCTTGCAAGAACATGCAAGAAGCCCGACACCTGCTGTGTGAAGCTCCTTTGGTACCCCAGCAAGGTCCGCCCCCTTGCTCAGCAGAACTACCGCACTCTTCTCATGGCTCCCGTCCTTGTTCATCCGCAACACTTCTGAGAGCGAAGCGTTCAGAGCCATAGAGTGAGCTGTGGGTGACAGGGACAGGTTGGCACAGCACAGCGACACCACCTGCTCGTTGTGCTCCAACTCTGCCGCCTCCTGAAGAACCGTCTTGCCGAATTCCACAACAGGCATTGCCGTGCTGAGCGGGTAGTCTACAAACCTTCCTTCACCCGTCACCGGATGGAGTTTAAAGCTGTCATCTATCGTGAGATTCGTCTTGATCGTATGGAGGAGCTTCGCGTTGCGGACACGCTCCACCTGTGTCATGACGTCTCCAAGCCTGCCCCAGTGATAGAAGTCGATTTCGTGCAGCTCCACCACAACCACGCGACGCATGCTTGTGTCGAGAGCCACCTCCAGCAGACGCATCACACCGATGTCAGGGCGCCCCACCACCCGGAACTGGGTGTTAGCTGCGATCAGAACCTCCCTCTCCTCGGGGAAGTGGCTGAACCGAGCGATGCTCCGCCCAGTCCTAACCCGAAGAATGAGGATCGTCCCCTGAACCTCTTCGTCCTGACCCGTCGTCCCAAGGAATTCCCTCACCACCTCAGGGTCCTCACTTGCACTCGTGGGGTGCGGCATCGTCACCACCGCCCCCACAGAGTACAGCGACTCACTCACCCGGAAGTCGATTGCACGGAACACGGTCCCCTCGTACTTCGGCTGCGACATCATTGCTCGGTGCAGGGAATAGGCGAAGTCCTTCATCGGCTCATAGCGCTCCCGCTCCCCACGGAACGCCACCTCACGCATCGCCGCGTTCACCCCGTAGCACAAGGGGCTCTCTAGACTGTACAGCCGAAGGTACGGCTCCGACTTCCCTGCCACCTGCTGCACCGCCCACTCCGCAGCACCCTTCGCATCACCCTTCGCAGTCATCGCACTCCTCATCGCAGCCTCCACCGTCGCCGGCATCGGCCTTGCACACGACGCACCTTTGAAGAACTCGCTCCACCCTCGGTCCACCTCGATCTCGCCGACCCCGTCGCTGTACCGGCTCACTACTTCCTTGTTCGCTGCCACCACCCTTCCTCCACCCACCTTTTTTATTCTTTTATTTTTCTTTACTTTTTATTTTTTGTTTACCTTGAACGCTTTCGCCGCCTTCTTAAGCTCTTCACGCGCCTCCGACACCAGTGATGACACGCTGTCCCCCACACCGCGCTCCTTGTTGCGCTTCAGGAACTCCTGCATCACAGCAATCACGCTGTGGCACAGTGCATCGTGCCACTTCCCCATCGCCGTGTCCAGCTCCACCTCGATGGTGGTGGTTGCTGTACCCCCCACGCTGCTCGCCAACTGTCCACGCAGCTGCTCCACCGCTTCCCACGCTATTTCTACAGCTCCCTCTCCCGCTGTCATGGTTTCTTCTTTCTTTTCTTTTTGTTGATAATTGCAGGTAGGTAATCTGTGTGGATGTATGTTGTGAACAAACAAACTGGAAAAAGAAGTGCTGACAAAACTGTCAGAGGTGGCCGAAAAGAAAGCACGATCTCCTCCTATCCCAGGAAAAGCCCTTCTTGACATCCTCCCCCCGATCCTCGCAACCGGCTCACCGGGGAGAGACAGACACATCCTGCTGGCTTGCCAAGCCCACCTCTCTCCCCTTCGTCTGCTGAGAGAGGCGACCAGATGTGCTTTTTGTTCCTTGAGTGACGCTTCATGTAAAACAAGACCTGTGCCCCGTGGGGGTTCCTCGTCCACAGGTCTGGCAGGGGTGGCTATTATGTTGTTCTTCTTTTGATTTCTTCTTTTTTTCCTCTTTTCTTTCGGAGACATAGGGGAGCCACCCCCATGCCTCTTTTCTTTTCTTTTTTTCGCTTCTTTTTTTTCTATACAAGCTTTTTCCTTTTACTTTCTTCTAAAACAACGTTTCAAAACAAGAGCGAATAAACAAAACAAAAACAAAAACAAAAACAAAAACAAAAACAAAAACAAAAACAAAAACAAAAACAAAAACAAAAACAAAAACAAAAACAAAAACAAAAACAAAAACAAAAACAAAAACAAAAACAAAAACAAAAACAAAAACAAAAACAAAAACAAAAACAAAAACAAAAACAAAAACAAAAACAAAAACAAAAACAAAAACAAAAACAAAAACAAAAACAAAAACAAAAACAAAAACAAAAACAAAAACAAAAACAAAAACAAAAACAAAAACAAAAACAAAAACAAAAACAAAAACGTCACAGCCCGTCGCCACCCTTAATGGCTAGATTTCGCTTCGTAAAATAATTTCACCACTGAATTCCTCCCTCCTTTATATCATCTCTTATTTCAAAAATAAGTTCTTGATACAATACGTTTTGGTTTTACCCCCCTTTGTTATGTTCTGCCAATATCAAAAGGAAGCTGCAACCTTTTTCAAACTGCAGCAGGTCTTGCTGTCCTCTTAAGAAGGGGAAATGATTAATAAACCAGAAAAAAAAAGAAAGAATAATATCGAGAGTACTGAAGAGGGTCGCGAAATATTTAACTAATGGAGGAGGGTGGTCTGTATACTTACCCTAGATGGCACCTCAGCCTCCAAGAGCCTGTTAAAAGTATCAAAACTCAAAACCAGTTAGTGCCTCCTCTCAAAACGATGGTTTCTAGTTTTCCGCAGCCAGACAAGAAGCCAGGACCAATGAAAGAAACACTATTGAAGGCAAGTCGATGGTTTCTAATTCGTTGCAGTGAGACAAGAAATAAGAACCATAGCAGGAGAAACAGAAACTGACGCCACTGGGTAGATGGTAGACTCCTTTTCCTTCTTACTCTGTTGCGATGTCCACGACACTTGTGCCCCTGTGAGGATCTGACCCACCCGAAGATGCCGCCAGGTGGGGTTGTCAATTAGCTGCGACTGTGCTCTCATCACCAATGGGCACCGCAATCTGTCATGAGCCCGCAGGCCCGGCGCTAGACGCAAAGACTGAAAGTCAGGATACCGAAAGGTGATGTGCCGCCACCTCAGAAATCTGAAACGCGTACTTCTTACCACTGCCCCGGTTCAGCTGACTGCAGTGCAAATTTCTCGTTTCCGAAGCCAGCTATGAACTCACACCTCTCGAGTCTTAACAGACACCCCACAGCAGGAGCCTTATGTACTTTGCGAACCCCCCCCCCCCCCCCCCCGACTCTGAGTGCAGTGATAAACGTCCCCATGCCACGTGATCAAAAAAGAAATAAGAAAAACAAACAAGAACCACCTCCGTGTTCCCTGACTGCACAAAAAGCTAGGGGGATGTTGTTGTTTTATATATTTCGCCACCGGTACACTAAACGAAACATAGAATAAGAGGTTAGGGCTAGGGCTAGGGCTAGGGGCTGCTGTCAGGGTCGACCCAACCAGCTGGCGCCTGCCATGTCCTTGTTCCGCTGGGCTTATGGCAGTAGTAGCGATGACCCTGCTCGGTGCGAAACATCTGCCAACCATGGGGAAGGTCAGGGGGAGGAGCGGCGCTTGTGACACCAACCTTCTCTTCAACATCTACCTGTTGTGAAACCTCTCCGACGTCGGCCAAGCCAGGCAACACGTCACTACCCCCGAAGCTCGGAGCTTTCTTGCTTCCCTTTTTGCTCCAAAACCCGCACCCTTCCACCTTGTCTACCTTATCATATCCCTCCCGACCACTGATGGAGGGAGGCGCCTTGAACAGCTTTGGTGCCATTACCTGCAAATGCTAGTGGTGTCGTACAAAGTATATTAAACTGCAGGAAAGGGAAGGAAGGTAAGGGAAGGGAAGGGAAGGGAAGGGAAGGGAAGGGAAGGGAAGGGAAGGGAAGGGAAGGGAAGGGGTGTCTCAAGCGTCTCATCTAACAAGCGCACCAGTACGCGCCTCGCCGACCACGAAGCCTGTTGTCCGCATTGCCCATCTTTGCTTATTTTCAACCGACACAAATTAAGGAACAGTCCGTTGTTTGTATGTGCCGGTCACTAAACATTTACACAAATACCACCAGCGCCCTTTAAGCAAGTCAGGGCCATTTCCCTCCCGTACGGGATGTAGGATAGCCCATACCATACCAGGGCACAGTACTGTGTTTTGGTCTTACAAGGTGCTGACTGTTCGCCATTCATACCTGAATAAAACTAAGAACGATCGCTAGCAGCGGGCTGTGCACGAGAAGCGCTGCAGCGACAGTACCAACAAGGCACAGGAGGTACACAGAAGTGGCGACCCTTCTCTTCTCGTGAAACATAGTGGTGGCCTGTCTCTTAAAGCCCACGAGAAACCCGGTGCTGAGCAGCGAGATTGTGTTGCCCAGCGACATGAGCACACTGTACCTTATCATGTGACGCGTCAGTAATGAGATGTAAGACAGCACAGAGCACAAGACACCAAGCACCATGCAACCAATAAAGCAATAGACCCTGTCCTGCCACGTCAGCCCCTTGAACAGCGAACTGTCCTCCTCCGCCTCTTCGACATTTAATGAAAGTAAGTTAGGCATACCTCCTTGCATTGCGGGTTAAAAAAACAAAGCAAAGGGTCTCTTCGAGAAAAAGAAAAAAGAAAAAAAGAAAAAAAAAAAAAAAGAGACATTTAAGGGTACCTGCGGTATGTGGCAGGACGCCTGAAGAGTCTCAATCTATCTCTTGATCGAACCTTTCTGCTGTGGTGTGGCCTTCGCCCCCTCGTTCACCCTCCTCGGTACCTTAGGTATAAAACCCTCAACCGAGTTGGTAAGGACACAATAGTTGTACAGTTGTTTCTCACCGGGGAGGCGAATACCGGTCTAGAGGAGTAGCCCCTTACGGAGCTGTTGTAGTAACCCAACGTGCGCAGGGAGTGGACAGAAACTACTGACGCAGCTGGGATGAGGGGCGCTATGCCCTTACTGGTGTGGATGCGTTCTAGTGCCGTTATCACCCGGCCTATTACACGCGCGCTCACTTGGATGTCCTCACCCTCTTCACAAGGTGAGAGTCCAAGAAAGAAAACCTTTAGTATCAAAAATCGACCAAAAGAAATACCTAAAACTTGTTGTCTGGCTCAAACCCTGGGCCCTTCTTTTTGGAAAATAAGGGTCGACGTTACATAGAGCCACCACACTTCTGTTCCAGAACCCCGCCTCAAAAAGATCACATATGGGCATTGTTCTGGCCTAAAGGCCCAATAACTGCTGGCTGCACTTCGGTTCATTAACACAATGGAACTAACACACGAAAAACCTTGTGCAGAAACTGGCGACCCGAAATGCTGTTGAAACGCACAACACCCATTTAAAAGGCCCCAGGAAGATCTTAAGGAGCCTCTAAAAGGTTTGATGGTGCTCTCTTCGTTCTTAAAACGATGAAAATGGGGCTTTGATTGCAACACTAGGTGGCGTTAAGCGTGCAATGAAGCACGAACTACCTACTTGATTACAGGGGGCGCGCCGCGGCCGAGCAGTAGCTTCTGCGTTCCGCGTCGTGTCCTTAATGCGGTGTGCTCAACCCTAGCCGGGGCTTCCCGGGTAACCAAGATTCTGCGCTCGTGCAGTTTGCTGCCTGTTCGTCACCCTGAGCATCTGCGTTACGTTCTTCCACTCGGGCGCTACCGGTGATGACCGACGAGGAGGTCAACAGCGAACAACACATCTGATGTACTTCTTATATTTTCATGTTATCCCCACCACCTTTTAGAGGATACAGCACCAGGGCTTCCCACGTGATCACTCACCGCAGTACTAACCTGGCCTGCTGGTGCTTAACTTCCCAAATCAGGCGGGATGGGGTGCATTCACCATGGCCGTATCCTGAAAAAGAAACCACTTTGAAAAATCCCAAAACAGGAAATGCTACACACTCGAGAATATGAAGCATCCTCAGGGAGGAAAACAACAAGAAAAAAGAAAAGAAAAAAGACCCCCAATGGTCCAATGATTTTACAGTTTTACAAGATTAAAAAAAAAAAGATTGTTGGTCCTTCTGGGTGCTTATAAGAAATCTGCTTCTCCAGCCCGCTTCAGGCTGCCTTCTCCTTGCCTCCCTTCTTCTTGCCTTTGCTGGGTTCCCCGCAGGGAGCATACTGTGTGTGTGTTTCTTTTGTTCGACTCACGTCACACCTTGAAAATCTCATCAATGTCAACAACAGTTCTTTTGATGAAGCTGCTCACGTCAAACGTGTCTGGTGACGTTGGTCCTCCAGTCTCCCCATGGCGGAAGGGGCTGAATAAGTACGCCCTCACGTACGAAAAGGTTCCGTAAAGGAAGAGCGTGTGGAGAAACGACAAAAGTGGAGCAGTTGTAGGGTGCGAAACCGCAAGAGTGATAGGAGTCAAGATCAGTGAAGTGTAAACCAGCAGCCTGGTGATAGGGTGGTAAACCTTAGGAAGCGTCTGGGTCATGTGCATTGAAAGGTCTTCTGTCGCTGTGATAAGGGAGTCGCGCCCAAGCTCCAAGGTATAGCCTGCGATGTACCTTGTGTTCTGTAAAGCTGTGCGGTCATCGGCATCAAGGAAGCCCAATGCAATGCGAACAAATCGGCTTGCGATCACAGCGTGGGGGGACTTCGTCTGCTCGATGATAGACTTCTCCTCCTTCGTGACGCACTGGCAGCGCATCACCCAATCCTTCACTTCTACATCTTTAGGGCGGATGGATGTTGTGTTCGCGTACAGCATCACCTTCAGCATGCGCTTCAGCTCCTCCCTCTCCTGCTTCTTGTCGAACGTGCTGCATATCCTGCTCCCCATCTGCCTGTGCCCGACCATCACAGTCCCCATGAGGTCCCTCAACTTCCACCACTTTGCGAACCCTGTGCTATTGTAAAAACCTACGTAGAACATTGTCATGAACGTGATCCAGCCCATTGGAGATTCCGACACAAACGCCCCCAGAGACGGCGTGTGCTGTATGAAGCTGCCTGCTGCAACGGAGACAGCTGTACTCACCACGCACCACATCACGACATCTGCAGGCACCCCTTGCAACACAAGCGACATGTCCTTTTGTTTATCTTCTGACAGAATAAAAAGCGAAAAAAGTAACATATTAAAAAAAGAATGTCCGTGCGCAACATGGAAGCCGCTTATCTTGATCACAATTCCCACTCACACATCACCCCGTGCGTTGTATCTGAGTACTCCGAGAAGCGCATCTGGTGATCGCTATCCATCACAAGGGAGGCCCAAGAACGTATAAAAGGCTCAGGAAGCAGAACATCACAAAGCTAGTGAGCCGGCACGCAATGCATCTGAAGACGAGATAGAGACATTCAACGCAACAGAAATGTGTAACCCTGTAATAAATATAAAGCCAGGTATCAGCAGCTAGAATAAAACTAGAAAGGAAGCTGTGAGTAGGTTGTTCTTCTCCTCGGTGAACCTGTAGTAGGGCAGTATCCTGTTCGTAAAAACAGTTCTTTTCTGCCTTTGTCCTGCTCGAATCAAAAAAAAAGAAAAAGTTTAAAGATGAAGCCTACTCAATAACAAGTGTCAGGTCACTGTGACCTTTACCAAAAGTAGCACATGAGGTTTGCACGTGTTGGCGAACTGGCCCTCACCCATCCACACTTTAACAACAGGCACTGACACTTACTGAGGACTGCTTCTCTACTTCCCCACCGAACCCACACCTGATTTAAATTGATTTTGGAAAGACGGGGGTCAAGCTAAAACCTGTCCGGAGACTAAGGGGGAGGAATATTTATTTATGAGTAGTCAGTTCAGCAATAGAACGGCAGCTAGATGGGCGCCACAACAACAAGAGGAAACCATGACTGATCAATGTTCTCTACGTCTACAGTCCTACACTTCCTTGTAAAAGGAGATATGAAGGAAATGAAAGAAACCGTTTACAGGATTCAACGCAACAATATGCGCAAGTTACAAGTACATGTTACAATTACTTCTTTTCGGTCAGCTTTGCATAGATCTTCTTTGCCAGATAAACCCAGTTGCCAGTGTTACCTTGTGGGCCGAGCGGGGTGCTAAGAAGTGCTGGGAAGAACAGCATCGACCAGAATAGGCTGTATCCGATGGTCATGAACATCATTATCCCGAACTTGTTGAAGAAGACGATAACGGGAAAGAACAGGAAGGCAGAGGCTCCAAGAGTGCTGATGGCCCCTGACACTACCGATATCCCAACACGTGCTAGCATGTGGCGTATGCGGCCCTCCCTGTCTTGGCTTTCAGCCTCTACGTAAGACTCTGCTAAGTGAGCCACGAAGTCCACAGCGAGACCAGGAATCATCACCAAACCAACACTTTCCAAGACACCAAGCTTCCATCCCAAAAGCACGATGGTGCCCAAACTGCAGAGGACCACGAGGGAAATGACTGTTGTTGCGAACAAGGCAATGATGATGTTTGTAGTAGCCAGGGTGAGCACACACAAGGCAAGCAGAATAGAGAGCATGATCCCACTGAACGCCTCAGATATCAACTTGTCCCTCACGAAGACGAAAACAAGAGATGACTGCCACCCTGCTGCTTCGTTTGCCACCTCCAAGCACGGGGGCTTCGTGTATTGCTCCTTCATGAAGTCGTCCCATAACCCCCACAGGGCCATCCCGTCACCAGAGTCTATGGACCTCGTCGCCGTGAGCTTCAGCTCTGCCATTACGAATCTCAGAGTTGGGGTGTTATCCACCAGCTCACCGTGGATGTGCTTCTTCCATGCAGATATCACTGACGGCGCTCGCAGCCACAGTACCATCAGGTCATAGAATCGGTCCTGGTCCCCAGTGGGGCCCGTGATGGCGGCCCACGTACTCGTTCCATTATTCATGTCGACCCACCTCTTGAAGTCGGCTACAAAACACTGGATTGGGTAATCGGGGTAGCCGCCTGTCTTCCGCGCGTCAGACTTCGCCTCCGCCGCCTCACAGATTGAAAGAATGCAATTTGCAGCCTTCGCCATGCTGAACTGTGGATTCCACACAGGGTTCCCGAGGTTCTTTGTATCTGTTGCCCTTGTCCCCGCACGGTCGATGGGCTCGGCAGCGAACCCCCATGCAAACTTGATGAGGATCGAGTCGTCGGACCCGCCACGGTTGAAGAAGGCAGGCTTCGTTAGCATGAAGGACTGGTAGTTGTTTGAAGTAGGAAGGAAGCGAGGGTTATCGGGGTCGGCCTCGATCTGCGCACCAGTGATGCCCAAACTGACACCCAGTGCGATAAAGATAGCAAGGATGACCACTCGGGCGCGGAGGACCCCATCGGTGTACGAGGAGTAGAACCAGTCGCTGATGGTCGGTGGGGGAACATCCTTGTCAACATCATCCACTGGAACATCGCCGCTCTCATTGTCATCGGGGGCCACGGGGGCTACCTTGCGGGTGTGCTTCTTCCGCGTCCCGTCTATCATTGCCGACACCTTGTCTGCCAAACCGAAGCAGAAAGGGACCTGTGCCCACTTCGCAGTGTACAGCATCACGACGGTAGGGTAGTAGATCATTACCGCGCTGTAGTTCACAAGGACCAGCATGGCAGCGAAGAGGCCGAAGGTCTGGATGGCAGGAAACGACGAGTTCGCATTCGACATAAACGAAAACATGGTACTCAGACTCGTGACAAGCATAGCCTTCCCTGCGTGCTTCCACGTCCACAGCAGCCGCTTCCCGTGAGCCGCCTCATCGAACCTTGAAGCAGACTGCTCCCAGGTATCAAGGAACACGAAGATGTCGTCAGCACCGATACCCAAAATGATGAATATACACAACATGTTGAACACACCGAAGTACCGCTGCTGGAAAACAGCGAAATAAATCATATAAGCGGGTGCTGTGGACATGACGATCTGGCCCATGCCCATGATAGAGAGCCACCAGGAAGAGGTCATGAAAGCGATATAGAAAAGAACGAAGAGCATGGAGGCCATCATGAACATGGCGTCCGCTATAAGCTGTTTGCTAATGAAAAGATTAAGCATGCCGTGCCCGTTGAAGAGGTAGCTGACTCCATCGTGCCCCACCGCGCCCCCACCGTCGAGGGGGCTGTCGTATGTATCGTAAAGGAACTCAGCTAGCTTGTCAGACTGCCCGTCAGCGTCGTCGTTCACCGTCTTGTACCCCTCGAAAGGCACACCGAAGGTAAAGACGGTAAGAGCTGCCCGAACGATCTGGTTCCCTGAACCAAACTGCGAGTCGACAAGCCGCAAGAAATTCCAGGAATTCAGCCCAGCTGGGGTGCGGACATCGGGGATTGAGTTAGCATAAACGCTTGTCTTAATCCCTTTGAAGGTATCGTTGACAACCATCTCGGTCGGGCTGCAGGACTGACCTACCTTCGGGCAGTACATGAGCCCAACGGGCTTACTTAGAAGCGACTCGCAATCCACGCCAAGGGAGGGGTCACACGACCAGAAGATCGTGTGGTGCTTGGCACAAGGGTGCGGAAGGCTGTTCACGATACGGATCTGCTCGGCGTTGCTAGCCTTCTCGAGTTCGATCTCAGACTGGCTGTACTCCTTCAGGCAGTACTTCTCGTAATCTGGCATCGCGGTGATCCGCTGCTCGAACTTGTTCACAGCAGCGATCAGATCAGACTCCAGCATGTCCCCGAACCGTGGAAGGTACACGATCTCGAGGGTAAGGTCTTCCCTGTCGCCGCCAAGTGACTCAACTGACTGTCGTAGTTCTTCTACCGGCTGGTCCAAGGAGTAGTCAGCTTCATCCATACCTGCTGTCAGAGCATCTGCCCTCTCCTGCGTCACATGGTCACGGAGATACAGCGGGACGTCGTTAGAAAAGGGGAAGAAGGTGCTCCCCAAGCCCAGGATTAGTACGATGAACAAGAAGAACACAAAGCAGTAAGACCCGCATGTCAGGCAGTACGCCTTGCTCGGGTTATTCGCCACCCCATCGCAGAAGGCCTCGAGCTTGGCCGCTAGAAACGCTTTCTTTTGTTCCTCAGCCTCAACTGACTGCTTTTCGTGGTCGTCAGACATTTTACCCTCCTTTTATCTTGTATCTTATATAAGCCTGGTGTGAGGATGAGTATAAAAAAAAAACAGTTCTTGAAGAGATATGATGTACGGGGGGGGGGGAAGAAAAGAGAAAAGAAAAAAAAAACAGTGAATAGCTAATCGCCCAGCCATCAAGAGAATTAGGTGATTAAGGTGGTCCACCTAATTATTGTGTTTTGCCTACCATACCAGCTATAAGATAACAGTGTGTGAATCCACCTTCGCACCGTTGAAGGCGCTTCTGCAAAGAAGATCCTTTCTGGTTTACAATGGTGGATAAGAGTAAAAAGAAGCTTACAAGGATTCAGTGTGTAGGGGGGGGGGGGGGGGGGTGCCCACTGTACCTATAACCCCTACACGTTACAAAATAAATGGATTATGAAAAAAAAGAGAAAAAAAAAGAAAAATGAAAATGAAAAAAAAAGAATATGGTAAAAAACTTGTCTTTTCGTTTTCTTTTCTTCTTTTCGGCTTTCTTTCTCGTTCGTTATCATCGTTAACCATATTGCATTTGAATAAAGGAAACGTGAGGGAAAAAAAAAAAAAGAAAAAGAGAGAGAAAAAAAAACTCGATCTATCTTTGCAGTGCGCTACTTGGTGGCCCACCACAAAAAAGAATTCAAATCTAGCAAGGGGTGACGAAAGGGGAATACATATACGAAGGATAAAGGAAAGTGTGGTGTCAATTCCTGCTTTTAGAAAAAGCTCTAAAAGAGCTGGTGGGCTGTTGTGGCTAAAAGCCGGCAAGCTTGCACCCTGACCCTTCTATTGTGCTTCTCCCAGGAATTGCTTAAGCACACCACGTAACTAGCGAACGGAATTGAAATGGTTGGTGGGAACTTACGCACCACCAAGACGGACTAGCGAAGAGAGAAGAACTGGAAGAAAAAAATAATGTCAACCCAAAAACAAAAAAAAGAAAAGAAACCGTTTCACATTAACTACTATAGAATGAAAGTTTCAAATGTGTTTATCCCTGATACCCTCACGCGCAGATCTTCTCTTTCCAAGGAAGTGGCTGTGCCGTTCTTCTGCTTGTCAAGGTCGAGGTACCTCAGGGCACGTTCCTTGTCCTGCAGGAGGTAGTGCTTCCCCGCGTCGTTGTAGTCTTCCCAAAGGTTATCTCGCAGCTCGTACATCCACTCGGCATCGCCTGTACCTTCATGAGGGTCCACCGACAGCACCTCGTACAAGAAGAGAGGTGTTTCCAAGCTGGTTCTGAAGACAACGCGGACCACCAGAATGCGCATGGTAATGCAGTACGAGGTGTCGGTGTACACAGTCGAACAGCATATGATACCAGTCTGCCGCGAAGCTCCAAACCGCTCAACCGCAGAGGCAGCGACTATGGCACGCCCGACGGCACAGAATGACATTAGCTCCGCGCACCCGAAGTACCCACAGTAAGCGTACCCGGCTGTGATGCCACTTGTGACATTTGTGCCCATCGTCTTCAAAGCTTTCCGCAGCTCCTGACATGCCTTCACAGCGTTCATCGAGTGTGAACTGCACTTCTTTGACGCGTTGAAAGAAGCATGGACATGGTCCCCAAGCACCGACCCTACCACACCCCCGTACTTCCCGAGGCAGTCCAGCACTACATTGATATACCCTGTGTAGCTTACGTGGAAGGCATGCATGTCGTCTTCAATATTGTCATGCGACCCCACCATGTTCATCACCGTGTATGTCACACGGCGTCGTTCAGTGGGAGGGGGCTCCTTGATGCTGATCCGCTGGCTCCCTGTCCCGACGCCCTTCTCCTCTTCCAACAGTATCGTTTCATGCGGTGCGACGGTCTCGTCCTCTTCGAAGTCCTCTCCGTACAAGCACGACTGCGGGAGGTATGAACGATACGCCTTAAGGTTCTCGAGGATATCGTTGAAGGCGCCGTACAAAGGGACTGGTAGGCTGGTGCTGTTAATGGTGCTCTCTGCCTCGGCAAGGTCAAACCGCGAGAGGGAGTCTGCGATACGCTCCGCAGCTGATATAACATCGTTCATCTTGTCATGCTCTTTGTACAGACGATCGGCGAAGCCCCTTGTGAAGTAGTAGTCGAGGAGGAAGATCAACGCTTGTGCCATAAAAATCAAAACCGCGGATCGCCACGCTATTGAGCACGGGAGGGTCTCGCACTGGCACGCGGTCTGTCTGTCGCCCTGTGCGGGGAGGAAGGAAAAGTCATAGAACCCAAGACGCATGACGTTCTCCATGGCGAGAACGAGAAGCCAGACGAAAAGAATACCGACGAGGTTACGCGTGACGCGCGGCTTGAGCCTGCACACAAGACATATGTCGAGCAAGATAATGTAACCAGACCACATCAGAAACTGCCCGGTAGTGATGAGCTGATAGTCGACAAGGATGGTAGTGGCAGCATAGCCATACATAGACATCTCAATGAGCCCGTAGCGAAGCTTCTTCTCATACAGCATCTGGGCCGTACACAGAAACCCACTCAGGAGTGCAGGCACGGACATGACCAGACGTATGTCCCTGTGCTCGAGGTTATTAATGAAGGTCACCATGTACAGCACCACAGCCATCACACTGCTGGCAAATACAACCTTTTTCTTAAACACCTCCTGCGGGCTATCCAAGGGCCTCATGACACACCGCAGAGACAGCAAGCTGGATATCTTCATCTTACAGTGAAACCCGCTACCCCCCCTTCCTTGATCGAGTATGCACCAGAAAAGAAAAAAAGAAAAAGAAAAAACTGAAGATGAAGAGACGTAAAAATACTGCTGTAAAGCATGGGACTTAAACAAAAACTGAGTATCGTCTGGGTGTGACACTGTAGACCTCTGTGAATGTGGTGCCATATATGGATATCGTGAGGTCCATTGCACGGATGACATTGATGTAGTCGACAGTCAGGCTGCGCAGCAGGTCGAATATGTCGCTGCCTTTGCTGTCAGCGTACAGGCAGTAGTAGCCATTGCTCAGTGCGGTGTTGCACAGCACACTGCTCACCGTAACGCAACTCCCAACAACCGCGATGAACCTTGTTGCTGTACCCACAGTGCCGTGATGGATGTACCCCTGTGACATGCCAATGCACAAATCCTCTGTCTGCCCTGTCAGCCTCATGGTGTGCAGACTCCGCGCAAATAGGAACGAACTCTCAACATGTGTAGAACACTGCCTCGAAGTATTCCACCCAAGCGCTATTCTGCCTCCCTGCAAAGAGCTAACCACACCACGCGTCCTCTCGCTGCACATCACCACCTTAGCAAGCAAGTCGCTTAGGACGCAGCCCACCTGACCTCTGGTATCGTCGAGGCGTACATCTACACAGGACACACTCGCACAGGAGATCTTCAGATCAACTGGATAACTACCCGAGCTGCTGAGCGAATAGTTCTCGGTGATAATCTGCCGCCTGTCTTTTCTGTTTAAGAGCATCTGTGACTCAACAAACGTCTTACGGCCTTCAAGAAAAGGTGGTAGAAGCAAGAACGACTGTACGGTCCCGTCGATCCCTTTCAGCTTCGTCGGGCCCATTTCAATAATCACAACATCAAGGTGGGCCACATCTTCCATCACCTCAGGTGTCACCGCCACCGCCCCACCAACACAGGCTCCTTCCATCCTTGCAGCCTTATTCACTGTGTTCCCGAAGTAGTCATACCTCCCTGTGATGGGATTCGTCTGTGCGTCTACTTCCCCGAAGTGCACACCGACACGAACGCGTAGACCACACCACGGGCCGTCTGGGTTGTAAGAAAAGTGATCCATTTGAAGAAGCTCTGTGGGCCAACTTGCACTGACCAGCCCTTCCTGGACCGACAAACCAAACTGAACAGCATCTACGGAGCTCTTGAACGCTACCATGAAAGCATCACCAATGGTCTTCACCTCGTAGCCTCCCCAATCGGACGAGGCTTCCCTCATTATCCTGTCGTGCTCACGCATGCCTTCCTTCATCCCTTCAGGGCATGCCTCCCACGTGGCTGTTGATCCTTGAATGTCGGTGAAGACGATGGCTGCCTTTTGTGTGGCGATCCCAGGGGCGGGTGTGTGACTATGGCTTTTGAAAGTGTGTTCGCCCGAGAAGAGGGCGTCAGGAAGGTAAGGGCGGTAGATGCGGAGGTTCTTAACGATGGCGCTGAACGCTTCGAACAGTGGCTCGGGGATGGATGCAGTGCTGATGATGTGCTCTGCCTCTGCAATGTCGAACCTCGAGACGGACTGAGCGATCCTCTCAGTGGCATCGACAACGTCGTGCATCCTGTCATATTCTCTATACAGACGATTGGCGAAGCCCCGTGTGAAGAAGTAGTCAAGGAGGAAGACAAGTATCTGAACCAATGCAACGATGACAGTGCCAGTCAGGGTCCACGGGCACGGAAGCGAATCGCAGTCGTAGCTAGAACGTCTGTCGGACTGTGGAGGAAGGTACGGAATGTCAAACAGGCCGAAGCGAAGCCAACTCTCGAGATTGAGGAGAATGAGCCAGCAGAAAAGCACGATGATGAGGTTCCGGGTGACGCGCTGATCGAGACGGCAGACCAAACAAATATCTATTAATATAATGTAAGCAGGCCACAAGCGGAAATGACCGAGAACAGCAAGCTGGCAGTCCATTATGATCACAGATATACTGTGAACATACATAGTGGCCTCTACAACTACATGGCGCAGCTGCCTCTCATACAGCAGCTGTATCAAAGAAAACGCGCTCGCCACTGATGCCGCCATTGGAAAGTATCGCTTGGCGACCGTGCCGGTGGTGTCCGATGCATTGAAACCCGTCAGAAGCAGCACAACAACATTCGACATGAATATCACCTTCTTGCTGAAAACCGTGTGCGGATGGTCAGAGGGCAAGACAATCCGTGACAGTGGCGAAAACATCCCCTCGCTGAAATGCTATTTTTATCTCTATGAAATATCTAAACTTGATAAAAAAGAGAGGTAGCTGAATTGTTAAAAAAGAGAGGAAAGGTGCTGTGACGAAACCACTGTAAAGCGGTTCTGTCAGAGCCTGAACATCAGGAACCTTCATCATATCCGTCATGGCGGTAGGTGTCACACTGTATACGACTCCGCTACTTCTTACCTTGAGACTCTCGGCAGTAAAACTAACATGAGGTATGCATCTTGCCACCACCTGGTCTGCCTCTGTGCTCTGCTTAGAACTATTGTGTGCCTCTGAGTAAAGGCAATAATAGTCCATGTTCAGGCACATGTCGCACAGCACACTGCTCACCGTAACGCAGCTCCCAACGACAGTGATGAACCTCTTGGCTATACCCACAGTGCCGTAATACACATGCCCCTGCGACATGCCAATGTACAGGCTCTTAACATCGGCCCACATGTCGTGCAATGTCCTAACGCAAAGAAGCGAACTCTCGACGTGAGTAGGACACGGCCTTGGAGCATTCCAAGAACGACTGTACGGTCCCGTCGATCCCTTTCAGCTTCGTCGGGCCCATTTCAATAACCACAACATCAAGGTGGGCCACATCTTCCATCACCTCAGGTGTCACCGCCACCGCCCCACCAACACAGGCTCCTTCCATCCTTGCAGCCTTGTTCACTGTGTTCCCGAAGTAGTCGTACCTCCCTGTGATGGGATTCGTCTGTGCGTCTACTTCCCCGAAGTGCACACCGACACGAACGCGTAGACCACACCACGGGCCGTCTGGGTTGTTGGAGAAAAATACTGGTTAAGAGCAGTGAAGAAAGACAGCTTGCAGGGGGGCGTAGCGCAATCAAAGATCTCCTTTTGAGCCTGTATGGGGGGGAGAACGTCCGCACTCAACAAACCAAAGCGAAGGAACTCATCAAAGAAAGTGATTAACAGCCAGGTGCTTACCAAACCAAACATCTTAAGCGAGAGCGTCTTAAGGCCGAGAACAAGGCAGATATCTATGAGTAACACAAAGCCCATCCACCAACGAACGGACCCCGGAAGGCACTGCGACACCCAGTCAAGCAGAATGAAGATGACGGCATAGCAATACAGACACACCTCCACAACTACTCCCCTGTGAACCCTCTCAACAGCTACCTGCGTGAACAGCGAAGCGGAAACCGCGGCACCTAGTACGACAAGACCCTTTCCAACGCCCCCTTGTCCTGCGCAATCCCGAGCGTCGACGAGACGCTGTAAGAAATAAAAACAATGAACCCGCCACATCCCGTTGCTAAAGAGATCCTTTTGCACATCATATCTTTTTCCGTGTCGCGCTCCACCATCCCTATCCCACACACGAACAGCCGTGCTGCCCTTAGCATATTTCTATGTGATAAGATCTCGGTAATTACCAATAGACAAAACAAGTACACTAAACGGAGAACAATAAAGAAATGGGGAAACTACGGGGTAATGGTCACCATCTCGACGTCGGTGATGGTGCGCATGAGCTCTTCCTCACCTTCGTTCTGCGCTTCGGGAGCTCGTGCTTGCTCAGCCTCAAGCTCATCGAGCATCCTTCCGTGAAACACGAATGTGAACACAGCGGTCATGCCGAACATGGCAAGGCAGAGGAGGGAGAACATGAGACGCATCCTTTCAGGCTGCATCAGAGGCGCGGTTATAATACCTATTAGCGAGCCACCTGCCGTTGTTAGCAAGTACAGTGACATGACAACAGACTTCATTGAAGCAGGGGCCTGTGAGTACGCGTATTCCAACCCACCAACAGAAGCAAAGATCTCGCTCGCAGCACCAAGCGTGAACTGCGGAACCTGCCACCAAACAGAAACCATCTCCTCTCCATTAAGCAATTTGTACTTTCCTTCTACATAGTACCCCCTGCCATCAATCGCAGTCTGCAGCAATGCCGCGCACCCTATCGCCGCCGCATGCACTACGAACCCTATGATGATTCTCACGAGGTTCGTCGGCATCCTGTTGTACCTTCTCAGCAGGGGGAACAACGTCCCTTCGGATAGCGGGATTAGAATTACCAAGGTCAGGGCGTTCAGCATGTTCAGCCATTCTGCTGGCATCCAGTCGGGGCGGTCTAATGTCTCGGCTTGCGGGATGTAGTTGGTGGTTGACTGGTTGTAAGCAAACCAGTACAAAGGAAAGAACAGGAACACCCTGCACGCTTGCGCGGTCTGCATCATGTCCCGTGCAATGGTGTAGTGCTCTGAGGACGCGAGCGCGTGCATCAGGCTCTGGTTCAAGCCGAAGGGGTTCCGATCTCCCTCTGCCCATGCGTACCGCAACGTCCTTATGTAGTCAGACAGCAGTGTCCCGCTAGGCGCCCCGTCAATTAGCATCCCTCTAGCTGCGTACAACAGCGCCAAGGAAACACCACCAGCCAATGCAGGAAGCCCGAAAGAGTAGTAGTACGCAGAACCGGAGTGAAGGAGTGGAGTGATGAGCTGACCGAAAAAGGCACCCAGGTTAATACTCCAATAAAACCACCTGAACGCCGCAGAAGAAAGGGAGTTCGCCGGCAATTGGTCAGCGAAAAGCGGGAGGACGTTGGCTTTGATGCCCCCGGTGGCACAGCCGATCAGGAACAGGGCAGGGAACAGTAACGTAGGTTTCAACCAGCCCGACAGCAACGCGCTGGCTGTCAGCAGTACCAATGCTGTCGTGTACACAGCACAGGCAGTGAGGATGGTGCGAAGCTTGCCCAGCTTGGAGTCGCCAATGTATCCCCCAATGAGGCAAGCCGCGTAGGCCCAGAAGGTAAAACCGTTCACCACAGCGTTCCCTGCAGGCTGCGAG
The DNA here is from genome assembly GCA_964019335.1 of Diplonema japonicum. Taxonomy (NCBI): domain Eukaryota; phylum Euglenozoa; class Diplonemea; order Diplonemida; family Diplonemidae; genus Diplonema; species Diplonema japonicum. Next base: position 38,489 of record OZ025738.1, read on the forward strand.
AGCCCCACCTCGTTCATGAGATACGACATCAGCACCACTGTCACACCGTAATATGCCAGCCGCTCAGACAGCTCAGCCACCATCACTATCTTCGCACTTGCTGGGATGCTCATCTTGCCTTCCTTCGCCTTTGCGTCTTCGCTGTCCAGCTCGATATATGGCGTGGTGTTGTCTAAGCCTCTGTTCATACACGCACGGGCCACCCCTGCCTGTAACATAAGGGAACATTGACGAAACGAAAAAGAGAAAATGAAAAGCACTTATAAAGAGCCGATGTTTCTCCCATGGAACATCAGAAGGTGCCCGGGCAATGGCTTGTAGGCCACGACACCCTGAGCACCTACAGGAGAACAAAAAGAGAAAAAAAAAAGTATATTGTTTAAAAAAGCAGTAGAAGGGAGGTAGTAGTAGAGCTGAAGGATCAGGTAAACATAAAGGAAAAAGAAGAGAGAAAAAAAAAAGCAACAAGCAAACAAAAAAAATATAAAATGCGTTTTTTATATCTTATTCTTCTCAACTGAATAAACCATCAGACACTAGGCCATCAGGCATCTATTTACACACCCAAAGAAGAAAAAAAGCAAAAGGAAAAAGTGAAGAGAAAGGAATATACAGAGAAGCATGTTTACCTTAACTGCTTCACAAAGCCGTCTGGCGTACGAGCAGCAACAAGTGCCTCTGCTGACCGTAAGAAAAAGAGCTGTTGATTGTTGTTTGTGTACAGAAAAGAAAGAAGAAGCGTAGAATTAGAATTATCTAACAGATGTCCTCCATCTTTCTATTCTCCTGCGGGGGTAACAAAAAAAGGGGAGTGCAAAGAAAACCGCCTATAGTTCTAACTGCTCTTCTTAGAACAATAAAAAGGAAACTCGATAAAGTCTCAGTGTGTATAGGGGTGAGGAAACGTCACTCTTGGGAGCGGGGGGAAAGCAAAAAAAAAGGGGGGAAAGCGCGGTTAAGGGAGGTACAAACCCCTGCAGGGCCGCCCTTGGGTGGGGAGGATAGCTTCCGAACCTTGTCGTCTTCTTCCGTTCTTCTTTTTTCTTTTGGTCCGCCGCCAAAAGAAAAAAAGAAATCAGCGAAAAAAGACAATGTAAAAAATGTAGAATGCTTCGGCACAAAAGGGATGACAAGTTCCTAGTCAGATCATTTATTCTCTTTTTGTCTTAATCAAAAACTCCATTTCTGAATCAAATAAAAAATCCGATATATCAGGTGGAAAAAATCTCACAATGATAGGAAACGAAGTGGTTAGCAACGGCCCACAAAAAAAAATATAAGAGTTAAAGGAGGCCGGTGTTGGCGGCGCCCTGCACAAGAACTGTCTACTTGACTACAGGGGGCAGTGAAAAAAAGAAAAAACTCTTGCTTTGTGCCCTCGTGGAAACAAGGCCTTTCCCCCCCTCTCCCTTTTTCAGCCGTAGAAACGATAACTGGCGGGGGGGGAGAAAAAAAAGAAAGAGATGAGATAGAAGAGGTTCCTGTTTTGGAACGCCCCTTGTCTCTACTTATCTACCCTGAGGTCTCGGCCTTTCTTTCTTTTTCGGCTGTGCATTCCTCAAAGTATCTCCTTCTCCTGCCAACTCGTTCTGTTCCATCCCAGACTCTTCTTCGCAGTTCTGCCCTTCTGGCTCTCCGCTGGGAAGATTCGCTTGCCTCTGACCTTCTTCTGTACGCGTGCTGTGTCCCAACGAGGGGCCGTAGAAACTCTGTGTCGCTTTCTGTTTCATGGTCAGATCACCCTTCTTCCCGTGATCGGCTCAACTCCCAGCTCTAGGGGTGCGTCGTGTACGTTTCTAGCATTCTCTTGTCCTAGAGAAGCCGGTCTCGTTTTGCTACCACTTCGAACAAGTAGTACTGCGTCTTCCTCAGCAGGTGCTGGTGTGATCGGTGACCACGCGAGCGTTCTATGTAACTGCAGGTTGGCTTTTCCGTCTTGTTCACCACTACCTCTGCATGTACTTCTTTCTGTTGCACCTCCTCCCACACTGCATTCCCATAGTGCGGAGCATTAAAAAAACATAAAAAACTCAAAGTACAGGACAAGCCCCCCGCTAGAGGGCCGCCCTATGGGAGGGGGGGGTCTATCTGTTAATACTCCCCTTCTGGAGCATTGCTTTCATCCCGATTGTGGCTGTGAGCGTCTTGCGGAGTCGTGTGATGCGATCCCGCTTGTAGGCGGCCTTCAAATCCATCAGCTTGTCGTGCGTGGACTGGGTAGCAAAAATGGGCCTCCTGGAGAAGCCTATAGCTGCCTTTCCTCCAATGGCGATGAGGGATTTCACCCTTTTCTGCTCATCCGCTGGGAAGGGGCGTCGCTTCTTCCGTGCCCTGCACGCTGCGTTTATCTTTACGATTAGGGCCTTGATTCTGCGTGCCCTATCTTCCAGCAGGCCTCCTAATGATTTACCGGTCGACCATTCGAAGTCAATGGCTAGCTCCACCGCCGACACCTCCGAGGCGGTGTCCTTCTCCACCCAGCGCAGCTGTGACAACCATTGTAGCAGCAGGTTCAGGTACTGGGACAGGACCCCACCCACTCCCTCGAGCTCGCCTGCTATCGGAACGGGGCATCTCTTTCCTACTACATTTCGTTCCCACGGTAGCGGCTGTGTGTTGACGTCCTCCTTCTGCACGAGCTCCACGTCCCGCTTCTCAACCACCACAGCCAAGTATCGTTGCAGTTTTTCCAGGTATGCAAAGGCATGTCCTCTCGGCAGTATTGCGTGTAGCTCAAGACACAGGGGCCATCCCGTCCTGTCGCGCAGCGGTTCCAAACCGTCCTGTGCCAGCTCGTCCCGTGCGCAGGCACACTCGTAAAGCTGATGGCGGAGTAAGGTTACCGTGTCCGGGTGTGGTGACTCACACAGGTCACACCTGAACCCTTGTGTGCGTGGTACTTCCGTCGTTGGGACGTGGTCTATGCTGTCCCCGTCTTCCTCGGTGCCATCTCCTTCTGGTGCCAGGGGGACGCTCCTTTGACTCGTACCTGCATGCGGGCTAAGGTAGGGGACCCCTCCGGCGATCACCCGTCTCAGGCAGTAGGACATGAGTGGGTCCTTGGCTGTCTTCCACAGTTGGTTGGTTTTGGGATCCGCTCCCGCCTCCATCCCCTTCATGCTTCTTTCGCTCGCCAGTGACCTGCTCCGGGCTTTCCTCACCGCGTCCCTAAAGGCGTGCCCGCGCTCGGCCCAGGGTTTGTTCCTACAGTCTAGCAGCTGCGTCCAGTTCCACCCTATGTAGGGGAGCCACCGACATATCAGGTTGCCTACTGGCCCCATTGGGATGGACCCCGTGCCGTACCCCGCAGCGATCCGTGTGCATCTCTGTCGCAGTCTCTCGTCGTCAAGCGCTCTGGACACTACCTTCAGGGAGTGGTATATCACATAGGAGAGGGGGTCGCTGGTGTGCCCCTTCAAGAGGACCGTGTTGACCGCGGTTGGAGATCGTCCACGATGATGCGGGCCCCACAGATTGCATGTTACCCTCGTTGACAACTTCTTGAGTGTCTCGTCACATGGGGGAGAGAACGGCCCGCTGTAGAGGCATGACGGGAGTACTGTCGTGCTGACCATGTGTGCTTTGGTCTCGAAAGCTAATCTCGTGCACCCTAGCCGGTCTAGTGAGTCAAGTGCATCCGTGAATGGTCTGTTCCATTTCGTTCCTGTCCTGCGCGTGTTGATCTTCACGCCAAGCCCTTTGAAGTCCGTCACTGTCTTGTAAGGTACAGCAACTACCGAGCCTTTCCTAATCGCCGTACGGTCTCCTACGACTCTCGACTTGTAACCCTCTGCGGTGCCAAAGCCAACCGTCTTTTCCTCGTTGACCTTCATGCCAGTCAGGTCGCAGAACTCCAGAGTCCCTTCGACCGCTGCTTGTAGGGAGTCGCGTAGCTTCGCTAACAGGTAAGCGTCGTCGGCATATGCTAGCACCTCGGCGTCCGGCGCTACTTGCTCGATGGCCCGTATCATGATGGAGAGCAGGGCGTTGATGACAATGACCGACAACGGGCACCCCTGGAGGATTCCGTTTGTGGCCTCAAATGTGTCACCTACTCCTATGGGGTACTTGAACCTCCTTGTGATCTGGGAATACATCCCCTGGATGCTTTCCCTATGGACTCGTCCATCCCCAGGGCGTTCATGAGGTCAAGTGACAGCTGTTGTGGGACTAAAAAAAAAAGAAAATCATCAATTATCACGCGAGGCTGCCGCCATATCGAAGCCACCCGCGGTGCGTCCGTAGGTCCTGAACGCGGTACCCTCAAGTCGCGAGGCAACTGAGAGGAGTACAGGGTCCTTTGTGCTGGAACGGATCTGCTTGTAGTCCCCCTCGTGGAAACAAGGGGAATACCCGTCTGGGGCCCAGCCCCACTCGTCTAATGGACTCACTTCATCGACGTCAGAAACGCTCCCCTCCTCAAGATCGTTCAGCTTCGATAAGTGCTCGATACGTGGCTCGTAAATCATCACCCTCTGCTCGGAAGGAGCCTGCCAGGTGTCAACAGGACGGATTACCTTTTTAATACTGGTGTCAAGAGTCAGATCAGCGTGTCCAGGAAGCGATGCAAGAAGGCAGAACGTTCCCATTTCTCTGGCAGTCTCTGCGAGGTACCCAGCAGTCTCGACAACGGACCCGATGACAAGGGAAAAGCGGAGATCGCGGGAGCCTGCGTTTCCGTATAGAAGTCCCCCGCTTGCAAGGCCCAGGTTGCACTTTGTGAACCATTCGCCGTCAGTGTGCTTGAGCTGCCGCTGGAAGACGCGGATGAAGCGGACGGAGTTCATGACGTGCGACGTGCAGTTCTTAGTCGTGTTCCACGCGGCAACCACAACACCAGAGCAGACAGAGACAACGGTGCCCCCGCACATCTCTACGCAGTGCACCGTCGCAGAGAGAACCTCGTTGACCTTCACCAACGGGCTTGAAATGCCGGACAGCGAATCGTATGACACTCTGACGTGGCCCACGGTGCCCTGGGACTTCTGGAGGTTGTCCTTCAGCATCTTCGGTAAGGACGGCGTGTTCCTGCTTGTGTTCGACGTCGATGTGACAGACGCTTCCTTCCGCACTAGAGGGTTCGCTGCCTGCTGCTTGTGGAACTGATTCTCAATGTACGTCAGCCTCTCCTTCAAATACTTCGGGATCACCATGCAGTATGCCTGGTTTGGAAGCCCCTTCATCTGGACGGAACCGACGGACACCTGTGACGGCCAATCAAGAAGTTCCAGATCCAAAGTGTTGAAGGTGTCCTCTGTCATCCCGATCCCACCTCCTACACCCGACGACTCAAGCCTCGCAGCCTTGTTCACTGTCGTCCCCATGTAGTCGGAACGGCCAGTCATTGGGGAGTTCTCGAGGTTCAGCTCACCGTAATGCACACCCATCCTTACCCTCAGGCCCTTCCACGCACCTTGTTGATACTTGCAAAGAGGTACCTGAAGCAAATCTTGCGGCCACTCCGCGTCGTACAAGTCCTCCTGTGCTGCGAGACAGAATGCTGTGGCATTGTGCAGAGTCTCGAAGGCTATCATGAAGGCGTCGCCGATGGTCTTAACCTCGTAGCCTTCGAAGTCGTCTATCCTGCGCCTCATAATAGTGTTGTGTGTCCGCATCGCCTTCTTCATCCCGTTGGGCATGTTGAACCACATCTCAGTGGAGCTTTGGATGTCAGTGAAGACAATGGCCGCCTTCCCGTCTGTGTGGGGTGCGCGGCGGCCGTAACGAGGGACCTCGCTGTCGCGGTTTGTCTCCTCGTCGAAGAGCGCATCGGGGAGGAATGACTTGTACTCTTTGAGGATCTTGCACACGGAGTAGAACCCTGCTAGCAACGCCTTGACTTCTGTTAGTCCGCTGTCACGCTTCTGAAGCGACTCCACATCCATTGCCCTTACATACTCCATGTCGACAGCAAGGCTCACCAACGGACGGGAGATAAGTACAGCAGAATACACAGCAATAGCAACCGCGAGCACTGTCAGGATCACCGCTAAGTCGAGCTGGCGTGTCGCTGCATCGTCTGCACGGCCCATAATGACGTCCTCTGGCGTCATGTACACCAAGATCCATGAGAACCCTGCGAAGTTCTCACTGCCCGCATCCAAGCCCTGTGCGTTGACGTGCCATGACTCCGAAACATCGATGGTATGCGTTATCTCGGGGTCGATGAGACTCTCCCCAGCACGCCACTCGTACTGTGACAGCGCTCCTGAGATGTACGGGGAGTATGTCGCAGTGTTCTCCGGTTGGACAGACGGGTTGGAGGATAGAATTACATTCCCATCTGCGCGATTTATGATAACCACAATCGACCTGTGGTGCAGATGCATTCTTCCCAGGAAGTTCTTCGCGGAAGCGACTGTGATCTGAAGGATGCTGGTCGACGCCCTTCCGCTCTGCCGCAGGTTGTCCACGGTGATGGACACGAGGTTCTCCATGCCAATCATGGACTGCACGCGGACGTCCTTTGCGAGGTCGGTGGAGATACCTCGGGCAGTGTCGCTTTGAAGCGTGATCAGAATGCTGCTGAGAGCAATTCCGAAAGAGAGCACGACAAACCCAAGCAAAACCGAGATCGGGATGGAAGGACCATGCACCTTGCGCATCCTCCGTACTTCTCTTCGGATGTACTCACCAAGGAATATAAACGAAAACCCGCACACAATACACGTCACTACTAGCAGGATACGGGTTGCAGTCCACTCGTCGTCATTGTCCTGAAGATCTGTGTGCGTCCAATATCCGAGGACAAGGTGTAGATCCGTCTCGAGCTGTGCTATAGTAGACTCAGCTGTGACTGCCTGATCGCTGCTCTTGAAGTACCTGATGATGTTTCTGTAGATGACCTCAGCGCACGTCGCGTACAATGTGCGGCACCCTCCAGAAGGACGGTGCGTGACCCTGTCCCAGAACTCCGGGTACTTCTTGTGGCTGTTGCAGAGAATCGGGTTGATGTCGCAGTACCGCTTCATGAGGGTCTCATCATCGAGGACTTCCCTCGTGAGGGGCTCCTGGTCGTTCCTGAGAAGCGCAATCTCCTTCATGTTGTTGACATAGCGCTGAACAATTTGCATAGCATGCGCCTTGATATCGGGTTGGGACTGACTGTTGATAGCTATGGACCAGTCGCCGGAGCAGCCACGCCCATCGACACCTGGGACAGGAGCTGCTTCGATAATCCAGCTGGGGTGGTCAGCCAAGTGGTAGTTGAGATCTTCTGAGTGGTCTGACCATGTGATAATAACAGCGGTCTTATCAGCCATGAAATGTCTGCGACTGTCGCTGGTGGACATCCCGAATGCCTCAAATGGGGTGATGTCGCCGAACCAATTCTTCCACCTGCGAATCACCTTTGCTGCTTTGGGGTTGTTAATGGTCACCTTCCCGGTGTCGTCCACGACAGTCCCACCACCCTCTGTTGTCAGCAAGGTTGCCAGCATGTAGGTGATCCTGTTCGTCGAGTCGTCTGTTGGAATTGTGAAGCCGAAGTAAGTGTCGTCGCCTCGCGCCTTCCGCTCCCCGTCCTGAACGGTGCGCACCACTTCCTCGAAGGTGTCCATTGTCTGGGGCCACGTCACGTTGTACTTGTCGAAGATATCTTTTCTGTAGTAAAACACAATCTGGTTCGACTGTGAGGAGACCGACACGACCTTGTCCGGGTTCACCGACGAGCGTCTCTTGAACTTCTCGCGAACGTTCGACAGGTCCAGGCTAGACATATCCTCCAGATGCCCCTGCAGCGTGGCCACCCATTGCGCATCGAGGTTCATCTGGTCCAAAGCCGGATCTTCCCTAATAAACATCTCCTGGAAGTACGTGAACCTGTCCTCGTTCATATCACGTGCCCAAGGCTTTATGCCAAAGGCCTCGTTGTCGCCCAGCGAGAGGATCTTCACATCGTTCTCCTTGCTGTACTGGTACATTTCTGTGCAGGAGACGATCTCCGCTCTATACACGAAGCTGCTCGACATCCTTATATCCGCCTTTCCAGCATACCGCGTACAGTTGCCACACGGAACGGCGCATGAGTACCCTGCAGTCAACTGCAATGCACCCGCAAGCAGCACCAGCATTCTTTATTCAATTTGGTTTTGTGTGTGTCGTCTGCTTTGGTGAAAAGAAAATCATAGTCTCTCCTTATCCAATCCTCTTCCTACCTAATTTAAGGACAGCAACAAGGATTCTGATGATGCTGGATGTGAAGAACTATGAAGACGCTCGCCAGTCTGACAAGTACGAAGAGCCGGCGGAAGGCAGGAGGACGAACAAGAATCGGAGCTGCGTGTGCCTCAGGAATAACAAGAGCGGAACAAGAGGCTGCTAAGCTAAAGATACCTGAACCCAAAGAAACACAACATTGCGAACAGGTACCGCTAATACCAGCCTTGATAGGAAAGCCTCGCTAGGTCTCTCTTCCCTTTTCAATGCGTGTGGCAAATGGGGAGTGCGACGATGCATCTAAAGTGCCATTGATCTTGAGGGAACACAAATAATGAAACAAACAAAAGAAACGTTGGGGGAAAGGGGTGGGGGAGTGAAAAGCACCTTTTATCAGGGGGTCCTCTTTATGAAAAAAAAAGAAAAATAAAATGGGGCCTTTAGGTTATCGCGAGCCGGGTTGCGAGAAAAAAAGAAAAGTCTTAAAAAAAATGAAAGTCTTAAAAAAAAAAAAAGAAACCAATCGCTAAGCCATCAATGCCCAGCATACGGGATGGTAACAATTGCAGCAGACATGGGCGGGACGACAGCCTGGTAGCAACCGCTATCAATGGGTACGGGTTCAGTGGTGCGATTTCCCTTGATGACACCATTGGTGGTGCCGTCAAAGGTCTGCCCGCCATAGGAGAGGCCCTGGCCGTAGGTGGAGTGAGGGGACGGCGCAGAGATACGGAACAAGGTAGCGGGGCTGCTCGTGCCGACACCGCAGATGCGGACAGTCTGAGGAGTAACCACCTTGTCGTACTTGCTGACGAGCAGCACCCTGTAGGCCATCGCCTTCGCATCCTTCACGGCGTGCACATCGATATTATAATCGTCGTCAGGGTACATGACACACGGTGCAGTGCCTGCAGCACACGACTTCCCAGCCTGTCTGATCGAACCTGTGCAGCAGTTCGCTGCGCCACCAGGCTCGTTGTTACAGTTCTGCCCACCGCACACCCCACACATCTTGGCACAGCACACGCCGCTGCTCATGACCCCATCCGTGCATGTAACATCCGCAGTACGCGGGGCCACCCCCACGTCCACCCATTGCGCCTCATTGGCAGTGAACTCCGCAAACCCAAGCAGACCATAATACAGAGGCCGTATCTCCATGCTGGTGTTCTGAACGGCAACAGGCGTGTACTGCCCAGTGGGGCCGCCGTGAAAGTTCATCCCCTTCGGCCCGCTGCCTACCTTCGCCAGCGACGAGAGATAGTCCAGCACCCACAGGGTCGACATGAAGGTGTTGGAAACGTTAGGAACACCGCCACACGAAGCGGAGTTGCCCTCACCTATCCAGAAAGGAATCGACAGGGCGCTTAGCTGCTGTACCTGAGTCACGAAGCTTGCCTTGTGCTCGACGTGGGTGAAGACACCGCCAGCCTGCGCGTGGCCCAGAATGGTTTGATTAGAATCCTTCTTGCAGTAAGAAATCGGGTAGTTGTGGTACGACATAGAACGGAAGACATCCTGGTACTGGTCGAGATAGCCCTGCAAGCCTCCAATGGTCCATGCGTCCTTCGAGTCGGCAAAAGTGCCGCCACGCACCATCTTGGGTGGCATGCCGGCAGAGCGGAGCGCGGTTGCGAACTGCCCGAACTCAACACGGTAGTCGCCAAAGGAGTACGAGGCATTGCGGTGGTGTGAGGTGTTGGAGTGCTTTGCGTAGAGGTCCATCTCGTTACCAATCTCAATGGAGTCGACGAACGGCCACAAGGCGTGCTGCGTCAGGGACGCGACATGAGGAACCGCATACTTCTCCGGGTCGGGCGACATCCCAAAATTAACATCCACCACGTACGCCACATCAACAGAACGCTGCTTTGCGGTGGTGGCTGCAAAGGTCTTGTATGCCACAATGTCATTCGAAGTGATATTATATTCACACATCGCGCTGCCGCCATTGTAGCACGACCTATCCGCACTGTTCCCGCCCCATCTGAGAATGGTTGGGGAGGCCGGTCCTGCACCGGACTTGTCTCTTAAGTTCTTCAAGACCTGCGCGTACTGACCCATCTCCCCTGACTCGCCTAAGTACTGCAGAACATGATTCACCTCGACGCTGAACCCGACAAAGTTACTTGGAACACTCCCCACGCCCTGCATGCTCCCTTGAAGGGTCGCTGTGATGGCACCAGACGCTACGTGCACGGCACACAGCATGACAAAGGCTGTGATACGCATTTTATTCTTTTCCCTCTAGCTATACAGCTATCCCCCTTTTATTCGGTTGTTTGCTCAAGGATCTGAAAGAGCTCATGCTGAACTGTCCAAAGCCTCGGAACTGAGCCGGGAAGAAGGAGGAAGACAGGGGAAATAATGAAACAAGAAAAATAGAAAAAACAAAAAACTAGTTTAACGAGAGGTATTCTTACCTAAATAAAATAACCCATCACGCTGCCAACTAGCTCTTTTCTTTAGTCTCGTTACAGTTAATACTGTTAAAACATAAAAAAAGAAAACCCTCGTACCGTCATTGAGCCGTCGTGTAACCACACGAAGCCAAGGAATAGGCAAGGATGAAACATACAATGAGCGCCAGCAGCAGCCAGAAGAATATCTCGGGGAAAACCCTTGCTGCTCGATAAGAGGCGTAGTAAGAGAAAGCTAGAAACAGGAGCACAAAAACTGCTGAAAAGTCGTAGGAAGCCAGATACTCCATCACCACGTGTGTGTAGATAGCAAAGACGATGTAAAAGCACTGTGGAGCCAGGATCAGAAGAGGCGAACGTGCCAACAGCAACCAGCTGGTGCTGCCGTTTCTTGACACATCGTAGGCATTGCACCCTGATGGTGAAAGTTGCTGCACACACAAAAAGAAATCGCCATACACCCGTAGTTATTTGCGTGGGCATCAGCTCCTGCCTCTTCGATGAGATATCGAACGACATTTAGCCAACCTTCACGTGCCGCATAGTGCAAGGCAGTCGAGCCTATGTATGATCGTCTGGATAAAAGACTGCCCGTCATACCATTTCTGTCCTTCTGCATCACGCCAGCCTTACCCACCTCAACTAGGTATCGTACAACATCGATCCTCCCCTCACGAGATGCGTAGTGTAATGGCGTGCTTCCTGTATCTTTTTTAAAGACTTCCGTCGTGGTGGAGATGGGTTATTACCTTCGCTTCCGCCCGCACCCATCCCGGCGTTCTCCACCTCGAGAACATACCGGACAACATCTAACTGGCCATCCCTCGATGCCACATGTAGACCTGTCATTCCTGTAGAAGTACCATTGTGCGTTCTATTGAGGAAAGCCATACCGTCGCTGTTCACTTCCTTCGCATCTTTGAACCCCATCTTGTGAAGCTTCAACAAGGCAGCCTGCTCCCAGCAGGGTGGTATTACCTCCAGAATGCTCCCGTCCTGGAACGGGTATTCAGATACCAGATTCTCGTCATGAAGCTCCTCTCCTTCAAATGACAGTGCGAAGGTCCCTAGTTCGAGGTCTGCTGCTTCCGCCACCTTTTGCCTCACGGCTGAGACATCATCACTCCCCGTCACATCTATAGATACTGTCTCAGAGGAGGGGAGCTTTATCTGGAGGGCCAGCGGGGTCTGGACCCAAACAGCCATCTTATTCTTCTTTTCTTTCTGTTCCCATGAGGCGCAGTGTGCACCCCCTGTGAAATACAATGCTAACCATCAGGTGAGATACGATGGCATGACACGATGAAAACACCAGCTGCACACAGCTGACGACAATACTGGGAAAAAAAAAAGTGTTTTCCTAGGAATCTCCAGCAAAGCAAAAAGAAAAAAAAACAGACTATCACAGCTTGCATGCAAAGACGCAGCTGCAGATAAACTAAGAAGAAAGAAAGATGGAAGTGTTGAGAATATCACGGCTCTTCTATGCAGCGGCAGAGGAAAGCTCCTCGGCGATGGAGGTGTGGCCGCGGCTGATGGAAATATCAAGTGCGGAGCGGCCGCTCGTGTTTAGAAGGTTGGGCGTTGCGCCGTGCTCAAGTAGGAGCGAAACCACCTCGTGATGCCCTTTGAAAGAAGCGCAGTGCAAAGGGGACTGGCCTTCTAGCACGAAGTCGACGTTGGCAGATGTGTGGGTGATCAGCATCTCGGAGGTTACAAGAAGCCCGCGCGAGGCAGACGCAACAAGAGACTTATTCGCATTCTCTTGGCTGCAGCAGAGCCCAGCAAGCAGTGCCGCCTCCAAAACCCGACAGCATTGATCGTCAGCGACATCTGTGGGGTAGAGATATATCGCTTTCGATAACTCCTCGAAGCAAGCGGCTGTGTAGCCGTGCTCCTTTAAGTAGGCGAGCGCAATGTGACTGTCGTTCACAGTCATCACCACTTCGCTTCCGTCCGCAAAACCGTACCCACCGAGCTCCTTTCCCTTCACAACCTCTTCACCTTCGAACCACAGTCTGAAGCTTCCCATCTCGTACCCCCCATCGGCGGCAACTCTCTCTAGAAGCGTAGCCGTGTCGACGTTGCCCACATCCACTGCTGTGACCCTGCCGCATAAAAGAACTACATGCAGTGTAAGATGCATCTTTCTCAGAAACCTGGGAGAAACATTCATAACGGGGGTGCTGGACATGGCTGGAGGACAAACAAAACCAAAAAAGGAAAGGAGGGGAGGGGGAAGGAAAACAAAAATCAAAATAGTTCCAAGAAAAGTTGTCGCTTGCTTCATGATGTCCCTTCCAGTGGAATGACGTGTGGTCATGTACCACTTGAAGAAGCTCCTCAAGTGGAACCACGGGTGCAGGTGAGTACTTCGCAACAGGCTGATGCGGCCTCGATCGATCCGACCTTCGTGCCTTCTGCTCTTGTAAAGAGGGGGGAAAAAAAAAAGACTGAAACCGAGAGAGGAGAACACTAAAAATCAAAGAAATAAAAAGAAAAAAGGGAGAACCGTACAGTGAGCGGGCATGTGGAAGGGAACGAAACGAACGACATCTCCTCCTTTCCCACCAACGAGAACACGCACACAGCAATCCATTTATTCTCTTCTAAGAACCATAGAAACAAGCAGGCCGCTGCTTGACTATGCTGAAAAACGGGCCACAAAATGAAAATAAAAAGAAAGTATAAGAAGCTAGATATCAATTTCAATTCCTGACACTATCCTGGATAGCTGCCTGGCTTGTGGTCTGGAAGCTTGTCCCCGGCCCAATAGACCTCTGTGTCCTCCAAGGCTCCTGCATTCGTTTAATCCCACCATTTGCCTTCCTAAGGTCACCTGCTTCGACCAGTTGGAGTGCTTTCTCCATGTCCATGAGAGACATATCGATGGTGTGGCTGCTCTGCGCGTGCACCGAGATGGACTTGTTGTCGGCCTTCTTCATCGAGACGAAGCTGATCCCCTCGCTGAGGGCATCCTTCGCACCGCTTACATTGTCCCGGCTCGCCATCTGCGAAGCCTTGGAGAACGACTTCGAAGTGTAGTTGGTGATCTCAGCAGCCAGGAAGTTCAAGTCCATCTTCGGGGGGTCAGGGAGTCGCTTCACCATGATGGGCCTGACCTCGGTCTCCCACTGCTTCTTCGCAGTTGCGTAGTACTTGACCGTGATATCCCCTACAGAGAAGTCTCCGACGGGGGCGGAAGGGAGGTCCACAGCGATGATAAAGGTTCTGCGCTGCTCCTCGATGATGTCCTTCACGAACAGGGTGAGAGTGCTCTTGTCCGGGGACACTTCCACGTTGTCCCCCGCGAAGTTATCGAGGATGTCAGAGGAGAAGGTGACACCTGGGCTGAGCTTCACCTCCATTGTGATGTTTAAGGCAACGACCGACAGCAGCGTCGCAATGGCTGTTGCGAAGTCCAGCTCAACCTTTTGGTCTTTGGCCGTGGCTTCCTCGATTTGGTGGAAGTCCCCATTGCCCGCCTGTGCGATGGTCTGCAGCAGCTCTTCCTTGCCGCAATCGTAGCCGTACTCAAATGTGCTGATCCCGACCGTTCTGTTGGGGTTGATCTTCGTGATGTGCTGTGCCATCTCCGCCCGGTTTCTGATCCCCTCGTTCGCTGCGCCGTCCGTGAACAGCCACACTGCGTGGTTCACCTCGCCGCTTGTGGACCCACACGGTACGCCCTTCAGTATCTCCTCCACACCAAGCGTCAGGCCCTCCTCGATGTTTGTCCTCCCGCTCGGAGTCATGCTGTCGATTGCATCCCTCGCAAGACCCTTCCCATCGTCGTCCATCTTCGTCAAAGGAAGCACAACCTCTGCCTTCTCATTGTACATGACAATCCCTAGCCTGTCCCGGCTCCCCAGAACCATGTTGTCAACATTGTTCTCCAGCAGCAGGCGTAGCGACTCCTTCACCGCGTCCATCCTCCCGGCCTCCTTCATCGAGTGGGACCTGTCGACCACCACAACAAGACTCGCCTCTTGGTTCTGGCCGCCTGCTTCCCTGGACTTCTCACCGGACAATGTGACGGCTGCCCTCATCCCGCTGCTGTCGTTTGCGACAGAGCTGAACTCGGTGTGGTGCGAGAGTACAATACCCATGTTTGCTTTTCCTTCTATTGCTTGACCTGTGCGTGTGTGTGGTGGAAGGTTACGATAAGAAAAGGACACCTCTTCACATATATCCGGTTGGAGGTAGGTAACGGAGTACACTGAGATGCACGGGGCTCATAGCGGGGTAAAAAGAAAAAAACTCAAAAAAAAAGAACAGAAGTGAAAAAAGAGGCGTGGGGGGTATGGAGGGGGGGAGAGGGGGTGCAACAAGAAATAAAAAAAAAGAAAAGAAAGAAAAATAAAAATAACAACGAAAAAATAAAAAAAAAAGGAAAAAAAAGGAAAATATGAAACTCAGGCCGACCTCATTTCCCCTTCCCTTCCTATTCTTTCTTATCTTTCTTTTTCTTCTTTTTTTTTCTTCTTTCTCTCTTCTTTTTTTACTCTTTTCTCTTTTGGCGCAGCTCAGAGAGCATGCTGAACTATCCAAAAGAAAAAAAAGAAATAGAAAGAAAAGTGCGTACGTTTTTAAATATAAAAAAAAAGAGGAAAAAGAAAACACAAAAAAGAAGGAAAAGAAAAAAAAAACAACAATAATAAGGTGATAAAGGAGGCGGGTTCTGCCATAGTTTCAGAAAATACAAAGGGGGGGGACTAAAAAAAAAAGAAAAATTAAATATTGGTGCATTTATATTTCTCTTTTTTATTTTCTCATTATTACCTTCCCGTAAAGCATAAGATGGAGAAGATCGGACAAAACATTTCACAATAACAAAAAAAAGAAAAAGCTATTCTGATGCTCTTGCGGCACCACACACTGTAGATATGTGGTCTTGCTGAAACGTGCGATGTTGGTGTAAAAGAAAATAAGAAATCAGTTGTCGCACCTTTCCCTGCAGAGAAAGATCCCGACCGTTTCCCCTCTTTGTACCACACCCCAACAAGGGAGGGAGGAAGGGAGCTTGTAGCCAAGAAAGGAGGGGGTGAACTAAAAAAAAAAAAAATAAAGAAAAAAAAATAAGGAGCTTGTTTTGTAGTGTATGGTGGCATGATGGATTGAAAGAAAAAAGAAAATGGGGAGGGGAAAGGTTAAAAAAACAAAAAACATGAGTAAGACAAAAAAAAGAAAAAAAAAAAGAGAGAAAAAAGAAATCACACAGGGCCCACAAGTAGTTTCTGTTCATTTTCCTATTTATTTTTTGTTGTTTTCTCCTTTTTCTATTTTTCTATTGTAATTCTTTATCTCCATACATCCCCCCCCCCCCCCCCCCAACTTCCAATGAAGGGGGGGAAATCTTTCAACAACCTCTTTAAAAGGGGGAAAAGAGAAAAGGACAGCATATATAAAAGCAACCCCCCCCCCCCCCTTCCTACAAATGCGAGCGAGCGAACTGCCTCGCACCAGAAACAGCATAGTCATCGGGAAGCTGTTTTTTTTTTTCTTCTTCTTTCTTCTTTGTAGTAAGACACATACCTCATGACCCTCTTCCTTGATAACGTAGTGCATAAGGCCGTAGCAGTAGCTCTTCAGGTACTTGTGCCAGGAGATGTCGTGGAGGTCCATGTTCCAGTCGGCCTCTTCTGCAGCGCCGAGCCCTTCCAGCAAGCTCGAGTTCCTGGTGCTCATGTATGACCAGGAGAAGTTCGTGAAGTCCCTGAACTGGTTCACCAGCATGTAAGCCCTCTCGGTGGCCTTCTTGAGACGATCGGCGTTCTTCACCGCCTCTGGCCTTGCGGTAGGGAAGGGCAGCCTGGACTGCGCGTAGAACAGGGCAGCTGGCACCGTGCGCTTCAGATGGAACCTCGACTCGTACTCCGCCCTGTTACGGACGAGGACAACCTTGCACGGCTTGACCTGCTTCTTAGGGGGGTTGACCTCCCAGTACGCCCTTACAAACCTCACCACCATGCCCCACGTGACGGGGTTGTCACTGCCGCTTGTGCAGAACTGGTAGACCTGCATAGGCCTCTGTGTTCTGTCGGTCATTGACACAGCGGTGCTGGTGGACCTTGTCTCTACGTCGATCGCCTGCACGCCGGGGATCTGGATCTCCGCCTTCTGAAGGTTTCCTGCTGTGAGCGGCAGAGCGGCGGAGCCGAACGGTCTCTCCACAGCAGGTGCTACCCTGCCCTCGGGGTTGGCGACAGCGTCCTGCCTCGTCTCCCTCGCAACCTTCGCCCCTGCCAGCAGCGTTCCCTTCACCACATAATCAACTGGAATAATGTCTGCCAAACAGTTGGGGTTCGCATGGACCTCCTGCACAATGCCGAACCCGGCAGTGAGGAACAAAGCGCCTGACGCGCTAAGCGTGTCGACCCATCCAGGGAAGGGCTCCTGCAGGGCAGACCCGATGATGGCGGGACGGACGATGGTGAGGGGCACACTGCCCCTGTAGCTGTTGAGAAGGTGCTCTGACATGGACTTGGTGAGTGTGTAGGTGTTGGGGAAGCCGTACTTCTTGAGGATGGCGGGTGTGTCCTTCACAAGGTCGTCCTCCTCGTAGTTGAGGATGTTCTTGGTCATGACCTCCGCATCGAAGCCGAGGGGGTACAGCATCTCATCAACAGGCTGGTCGCCATTCAGGCGGTAGTTAACGTAGCATGTTGACATGTGCACGAAAGAGTCAAAGTTCCCTCGCTGGTGGCACTTCCTGGCAAGCGCGAGAACCTGCATAGAGCCCAGGACGTTAAGGCGAGTCGACATGTTCAGCTTCTCATTAAAGTCAATGGTAGCAGCAAGGTGGAGAATCATTGTGCAGTTCTTGACAAGCATGCTGTAGGTGCTCTCGGTCATCCCCAGGTTGTCCTCGGTGAGGGACCCCTCAACAGCTACAATCTTGTTCTTGCACATCGACTTGAATCCTTCGGCGCCGTACTTCTCCTTTACCCTGTCCATAACCTTGCTGTCGAACAGTTCCTTCTGGAGCCTGTCGAAAGGGTGGACATCCTTCTTCGGTCTGATGAGAAGGTACAGCTTCTCCACCCCAGGCAGGCTTCTTAAGATCTTCTCTACCAGCACCTTGCCCACGAAACCCGTGCTTCCTGTGATCAGGATGTGCTGACCTTTGTACAAATCCTCCATTGTGGCCATCTTTTTCTTGATTTTCTCTCTTTTTTATTGTTCTATTTTGATGGGGGGAGGTGGGGGGGGAAAAAAAAACCTGTGTGTGATGATGAATTATTTATAAGAAACCTAAAAAAAAAAAAAAAAGAGGAAAAGGTGGAGGGAGGTAGAAATATATATAATGCATGTAAGAAAAAAAAAACACATGTCAGGTTTTTGCCAAACGGAAATGAAAAAGAAAAAAAGAAAAAAAAGCACTCAGTTTACATGACGTCATGTGGAAGAACTGCCTTGCCATTTTAATTCTCATTTCTCATTTTCATATCCTCGTCTTCGTTATTCTTCATCATCAAAGCAACACCCCACGGGTAGGGCTTGTAAGGAGAAAAGAAAATGAAAAAGAAAGCCCCCCTCGGCACACCACGAATCGTGAGGTGCCGAAGTTGGGCTTTTTCCTTTTTCTTTTCTTTCCCCCTTTGCTTTTTAAAAAAAATGAATAGAATCTGGAAGTATAAAAAAAAAAGAAAAAGATTGAAGCGAAAGTCTTTCAGCTAGGAGAAGAAAAATGGGGAAAGCCTTTTTAATTTCGTAGCAGGCTCCCTGTAAGCTCGCGCCTGACCCGGCGAGAAAAATGGTAGAAAAAAAAAGGGGGGAAAAAAAAATAAGAAGCGGAAATAGGTAAGTAAAAAAAAAAACTTTTTTTATCGCGCTTCACTTTACTTAGGTAGGACAACCTCTTAACACTTATACCTGATCTGCCTCAACCGGGGGGCAAACGGGAACCTCTTTCACAGGAGCCTCGCCAGCGTAACCGGGCTGGACCTGAGCAGGCTGTGGCTGCTGCTCTTGCTCGTGAACGACGCTGGGGCGGCAGCAACAGAAGCCGGGGGTCATGGAGTGGTGGGAGGCCTCTCTGTGGACCTGGCAGAGGACACAAGACGAGCACCAGAATGAGGCACAGCAGTCGCACACCACGGTACCCTCGATCCCGTACTTCTTCCTCGCCTTGTCACGCACTGCCCATGCGAACACGAACAAGGGGAGGCTCCCTATGATGGAGCCGTAGGACAGCAGGCCGCAGAGCACCATCCCACAGGACACAGGGATGTTCTTGGTGGAGGCATGGTCCTGGCACACCGCCTCGTAGTAGTTCCCTGTCATGCAGTACCCGCACCAGAATGTGTCACAGCAGAGCCCCATGTCCTGGAAGCACCCGCACAGGTCTGCCTCCCAAGTCTTGCCCATCGTGGCGGCAGGGGTTTCAGGTGTGGTAGACATTTATCTTTCTTTTTTCTTTTTTTCTTTTTTTGCGTTCGTGAAGAAATCTGTGAAAAACTTTAAAAAAAAAAAAAAATCCACCTTATGATAGCCGGTAACCTTCTCGCAGTCCTTCAAGCCAACGCACGTCGTCACCGGCCAATGGATCGTGATCTCGCCTTCTTGCATGACTGAGCTAGACAAGCGCGCCTCTCTGTTCCTCAGCCATGTCGCTTGCAAAAAGAAAAAGCTATGTTCGTCGCCCCTCATTCCTCCTCAAGGACGCTATGGCACAATGCTTGTCGCATAAATCAAAAAAGAACAAAATAATAATAAAGAAGAAGAGAGAGAAGGAAAAAAAAAAAAAAAAAAGAAAACAGCGTATTTAATTAAGGACAAAGAAGAGGAAGAAAAAATCAAAAAAAAAAAAGAATAGAGCGAACGGGAATAGCTAGAATGGTGCCGAATAAAAATAAGGGCATAAAAGAAATATATATTGACCCCCTAGACGCCTAGCTGCCTATTTCAAGGTATATAATAAAGGAAGTAGCAGCTTTTTCTTTTTTTTTCTTCTTCCTTTTCGCAAAAAAGTACCTTTCGACGGCTGGCGTTTACGGGTTTTAAAAAAAAAAGAGGAACTGGCCGTTGTTTGTACGTGCCGGGTAAAAAAAGACTGTATAAGGCTTAAAAAAAAAAAGAAAACTGTCATGTCGCGTTTTGGGTGTACTGCCTTAGGGCCTCCACTCCAAATATAAAAAAAAAATGAAATCTTGATAAAGTGGGTGCTCACCGTAAAAAAAGAACAAGTGCCCTTTTTACCTTCTTTTTCTTATCTTCCGAGTGCAAGGGGGGGAAAAAAAAAGAAGAAAAAATATGGGGGATTAAAAAAAAAAGGAGAAGAATAAACAACGAAAGAGCAGAGCAAACAACTGCGTAAAGGGAGAGAGGTATATCAAAAAAAAAAAAAGAAAAAAAAAAAAGAAAATTGTCATACTGTAAAGTGAACGAAAAGCTCCCATAGGCCTTAGTGGGCCACGCTGTATCTTGCAATGCTTCTCTGGCGCCGAAAAAAACTCAAGATATTCTGTCGGTCCAGCACCTTTCTTTTTCACAATCACAGTATTCTCTTTTTTTTCTTTTTTTTCCTTTCTGCTCGTCTCAACGTTTCTATATTCTTCTCTTTTTCCCGCTTCTCCCCCTTTTTTTTTTTCATTTTTCCTTTTTTTTTTTCTCTTCTTTCCTTCCTGCCCCCGTAAAGAATAAAAAAAAAAAAATATATAAAAAAGCCCTCAGCATACTTATGTCCAACCCATTTCCTTTCAAAGCTGAGGTGGGGCTGACGGCGGAGGGTACTGGGGCTCAGCCTTCTGAATATGCGTTACAGGGGTTCCCACCACATAACTTGGCTGCACCGCCTGCTCTGAAGTCTGGACCAGAACCTGCACACGCTGCTGCTTGTCGACGGCGCTGGGGCGGCAGCAACAGAAGCCGGGGGTCATGGAGTGGTGGGAGGCCTCTCTGTGGACCTGGCAGAGGACACAAGACGAGCACCAGAATGAAGCACAGCAGTCGCACACCACGGTACCCTCGATTCCGTACTTCTTCCTCGCCTTGTCACGCACTGCCCATGCGAACACGAACAAGGGGAGGCTCCCTATTAACCCAAGTGTTGCGTACCCAACCGACCCCAGCAGGCACATCCCACAGGACACAGGGATGTTCTTGGTGGAGGCATGGTCCTGGCACACCGCCTCGTAGTAGTTCCCTGTCATGCAGTACCCGCACCACAGGGTGTCGCAGCAGAGCCCCATGTCCTGGAAGCACCCGCATAGGTCTGCCTCCCAGGCCTTGCCCATCGTGGCGGCAGGGGCTTCAGGTGTGGTAGTCATTTCTTTCTTTTTTTTTTTCTTTTAACCTTTCAAGATCGAGGAAAAGAAAAAAAAAAAAGAAAAACAAAAAAAAGGGGGGGGGGAGTCGCTGCCTCTTAGCAAAGACAAGCGCAAAAAAAAAAAAAAAAAATTCACTATGATAGGAACGAAGTGGTTAGCAACGGCCCGCCGTGGTGGCTGAAATGGTTTTAAGTTAGAATAGAGAAGTGGCGTGCCTACCTTATGATGCTCCCCTTTTTGGGGTCGTTCCCTGCTACCCACTGTAGTGCCTTGCAAAAAAAAAAAAAAAAAAAAAAAAAAAAAAAAAAAAAAAAAAGGAAGAAAATATCTTTTAACAAGAGAAAAAGAAGTAAGAGAGAGAGGGAGGGAGAAGTAGTAACAATAACCTTTAAAAAAAGCTTGGAAGAAAGGGAATATTGAGTGGAAAAAAGCGTAAAAAAGAGGAGACATTCGTTAGTTTGTAGGTGCTGAGGTGCGCTGTGGGGGAGAATCACGGAGAAAGCTCCTTACTACTCACAAGCACGCTGAACGTTCCTTTTTGCAAAAAAAGTAAATAAATAAAAACCTTTTAGGACGGAGGCAGCTTTTCCTTCTTTTCCTTCTCTCCTCTCTTTCTTTCTTTTTATAAAAAGAGAAAGGTATCAAGAATCATGATCCACAACTACGCAAAAATTGGTTGAGCAAGCTACAGCAGGCATAACAGACAAGCTGCCTGCTTTTCTTGTTTGCAACAACAATTATTTGAATGTTTTGTTTACCTGACAGGAAATATCATGGGAAAAAAAAAAAGAAAAAAAAAGCTCTCCTCGTGAGCAAAAAAAGAAATTGTCATCTGTATGAAAAAAAAAAAAAAAAAAAAAAAACGTGCTGCTCTCATTATTGGGAACTCGACGATTTTTCTCGGCCAGCCTTGTTATCATTTCGGCATCGGTGGGGCTGTCCCTTGTTCGGCAGGTGGGAGTGGAACGGCGTAACCTGGCTGAACAGCAACCTGTTCCTGCTTAGGGAGAATGCTAGGCCGGCAGCAACAAAAACCAGCAGGAACGGCATGATGAGAGACCTCTCTGTGGATCTGGCACAGGACGCATGGCGAGCACCACAGAGAAGCACAACAGTCCCGTAGACTCGACCCCTGGATGCCGTACTTCTCCCGTGTCTTGCGCCGCATGGCAAATGCAAAAATGCACAATGGAATGCCCACCACTAAGGTCCCGCTGGCGCAGATCCCCGTGACCACCATCCCACAGGACACAGGGATGTTCTTCGACTCAGGATGGTCCAAGCACACCGCCTCGTAGTAGTTCCCTGTCATGCAGTACCCGCACCAGAATGTGTCGCAGCAGAGCCCCATGTCCTGGAAGCACCCGCACAGGCCTGCCTCCCAGTCCCTGTCTTCAAAAGGGTAATTCGTGGCCATATTGTTCCTTTCTTTTACCTTTTGTTAATACCTAGATGTATAGTTGAATCACAGAGGGAAGAAACGCCCGGAGCTCGTTCGGGAGCCCAGGCTCTGCGATGTAGAATGTAAATGCTAAAATCCTTTTCGTTGTCTCCTGCTAATCCTCCATGCCATGAAAGAGACCCTCGTCGTTGCTGTCATGAAACTCTGAACACAATCGAAGGGGGGAAAAAGAAAATGCAAAAAACATGCATGGAGGACCTGGAGGACCTCACTCAAGGCTCTGAGTGCTAATGATTACCACTGTTCGAGAGATCCAGTAATACACCCCCAAATCATTTCAACAACAGGAAGCCTGCTGACATCGCTCAGCTCCCCTCTTTCGAACAGCTCCAGGTCCTGAGCGAGACCCGGGTCCTGTAAGAGGCTTCGCATAGCACTGAAGTACCTATCACTAGAGCGGACAAGATCGAGAGCCGTCTTCCCTTCATCGTTCGCTGCCGTCACATCTGCATTGTGCCGTAGTAGAACAGGCAACACCCAGACCTGACCCTTTCGAACAGTATGGTGCAGACATGTGTTCCCTTTGTTGTCTCTTGCATTCACATCAGCACCGTGTTCAAGAAGTGCTTCCACTCCTGTTATATTAGTAAAAAGAGGTGTCGCTCCCTCGTCGTCTTGTGCCTCGATGTCCGCCTTGTGTTCAAGAAGCAGGCGTACCATAGAGGAGTCGACATAACGGCCATGAAGAGCCGTCCTTCCGTTCCTGTCCCTCGCATCCACATCTGCGTCGTGTTTCAGAAGTACGGGAAGTATGCCCCTCCGAAGAATCGCATTAACGGCACCGTGAAGGACAGGTGTCCCGTGACCGTCTTTTGCGTTGACATCTGCGTTGTGTTTCAAGAGAACAGCCGCCACCTCCTCCACAGTGGCATGGTGAAGTGCTGTGCACCTAACGTCCATCAACCGTCTGGACACTTCTGAATTCACGTTCACAGAAGTGCGAATCAAGAGGACTTCTATACAAGAAGGAAGACTGTGCCTGACCGCCATGTGAAGGGCCTCCTCCTCCCTACCACTCACCCCAGCATCTAGGAGAAGGCTCACAATATGGCCAACGTTCTCATCTACTGTTGAGTTCAAGCAATCAGTCTCCTCCTCCAGTGGTCCTAAGAAAGTAGTATTCCTGCACCTTGGGAGCTCACTGTCTAATATCGCGAACAGATCATCACCTCTTCCCTTCACACTGATCCCCATCTTAGAAAGTTTCAACAGAGCAGCCTGCTTCTTGCACACCACCACCTCAAGCATGCTCCCATCCTCAAAAGGAAGATCTCCGACGAGCTTCCCACCGCCGTCGTCATCAGCAGTCGCCACCACCTCCCCATCGAAGGTGAGGGTGAAGCTGTCCACATCCAACCCTCCCATCGATGCGATCCTCTCCTTCACCTTCTTCATCTCCTCCGAAGCCTCTGCCTCAATGCTGATGGTCTCAGAGGTGGGGAACCTCGCCTGCAGCGTCACTGCCGATGGTCCCTCGCTTTCCTTCATGGCCCCACTTCTTTTCTTTTTCTTTTGCAATCCTGTGGTAATGAAAGTTCGATGTTCGTTCGTAATCTGTGTTGAAGGTTTCAGTGTGCATGGGGGGTGCTCACTGTTCAGTTCCGCGGCTGCTGTCTGGTGCCTGCGGTGGCTGTTTGTCGCGACGAGATGGACGGCATCTGGGCGAGAAACATTACATGGAGTTGTGCAAGGTAGGGGGGCTGTTTGGTTCGAGGAGAAGGAGTGGTCTCCTGTCGTAGCCATGTGCCGTCGGGCAGGGAGATGGCGGACTCCTTGTCACCACGCAGCACGTTGCCGTTCGTCAAACACCCCAACCACAACATCTAATATGTAGACACCAACCGGGTCCATATCGGCAGGCATAAACTGCATAAAGCCCCTATCAAGAGTGTACCATGCTTGGTCTATGAACAGCCCACCCACACGATGCACTTCTGCTTCCCGACACATGGTCCCTGCTATGCTCAGTCTCGTGATGGTCTGCATGTCTAGCGCAATCACCCTTACATACGGATCGTATCCACGAAGAAGGTTGTCCGAGCTTATCTAACCCTCAGTGTCCTTTGTAACGATCCATCTGACCAGTGGCCCCGCGAGGTAAAGTAAAAAGAATAAGAGGGAAGGAGGGAAGGGGGGAGGAGGAAGACATTCTTTTCTTTCAGTAAGAAGTTTTTTCTTCTTCTCCTTTTTAAGGAACGTTGGTTCTTAAAAAAAAGGGGGGGGGGGCGGGGGGGAGAGAGAAAATCCTTCGTTCGCTTGCGAACTAAACCTAAATAAAACGATAAGATTATAAATGGCGGCCTGTTTTAGGCATCCATCTCCAAAAAAAAAAAAACGTTGGTTAAAAATACATAAATAAATAGAAAAGAAACTCTTATAGCCCATCTTCTTTCTTTGTTTCTCCGGTCTTCTTAGGGCAGGAAATCTTTTTCTGGGTACCTCGCATAAGCAGTTCGCGACATATCAACATCCCAAGAGCCCAAAAGGTACCAAGTGCCCTTGGAACCGAGAGTATTACAACTAGTTCTCCTACGCACGGATTCTTAGACAAGCAAAAAAAGAAAAAAAAAAAACCCTTGTACATAAAAATCAACTAACAGGCGCTGGAGTCTTTGTTTTAGAAATAGAGAAAAAAAGAATATAAAAAAAAAAACATAGTGCAGTATTACGGTATGTTGAAAAAAAAAGAACCTTTGGGGAAAATACTGAAACGGGTCCAGAAAATGCAACTTAACCATCTATCAACGAGCGTCTATATATAGACGATTTGAAAAAAATCTTTTACGCAAAGGGCTTTCAATGCAATACGGCCCGGCCCTTTCTTGCCGGCGGGGTCCTGCGCGGAAAATATGAAAAAAATAAACTAAATGCTGCCCTAACTTAACAAGAAAATGAAAAAATGAAAAAAAACGCCAGCCCAAATTTACCCTTAAAAATCACTTCAAAAAAAAGCGCCCGGAAAGAGGCTGGAAGAGGACGTTATGAGTGATGGCAGCACTGATGGCTCATCCCTATTATGCAATTTTGATACAAACAGTGATTCTGATACGAATTCGACCGATTCCGAGTCACAGCAGGGTGATTGGACGGCAAAGCCGGAGCAGTTGGAAGGCATCCGGTTTCGTGAAGATCGAAATCCTTGTGGACCCTGTTTTGACATCAAAGGCTCAATGCCATACCATATATTCTCCAAATGCTCGTCCCAAACGTTATTCGGGTCATAACTTCGAACAATGTGGCAAATGCGGCTAAAAAAGGTGTCTCCCTGGATCTCGATGCTGCTTCTCTGCATACCTTCCTAGGTGTCCTTTTGTCGATGGACTTGGATATCAAGCCAGATTATTCTGATCACTGGCTCCACGTCTCTCAACTACACCCCTGGGTACGCCACCGTCATGTCAAGAGACCGCTTTTTGACTATTCTGGGAAATCTGTGTTTCCACAGCGAAACAAACAAGCGTGCTGACTTCTACTTATCGCAAAGGCCTCCCGGAGATCATGGATGCCCCAAAGAAGCGAGGCCGCATGCCAAGGACGCTCATCCCGTGGGGACACCCAGTTCCACCAGCACGCGAGCATCCTTTGCACCACAACGTGGCATGACATCATGCCAGCGTGCTTTCTATCGACGTTGGATGTTCCGGTGAAGTCGAATTTGACGTGTCCGCCAAAAGAGAATGAAAGCCGGAAAGGACATCCCGCCCCCCACCAAGTGCATATTTACAACACCGCAATGGGCGGAACCGACGCTGGGTGATGCTGTGACAAAACGCCATAAACGCTCCCTTATGACTTAAAAGTGGCCCCTAAAAGAGTATTTTTGTACTTGTTTGTTTTTTGTATCCCCTCTCGGGCACTTCAGGAACGATATTTTTGACAATGTTGTGGGGGTGGACCCTGCTGTGGGCACCCTCTCTCTAGAATTGGGACATCTGGAGGCATTTCCGGGGGCATATAGCCCCGGCGTTGCGCTGGAATAGCTTTTTTTGAAGTTTTGAAAATTTACCCCCTGGTGGGCAAAAATGGTCCGTTGGTAGATGGTTAAGTTTAGATGCTGGTTCCTTAGGTATAACATTTACCGTAAAATAGCCGTAGACGGAGAGAGGGAGAGAAAGAGAGGGAAAGAGAGGGAGAGAAATAACTTCAATAGAACCGAGTGTTCCCGTCCAGCACGTATGGGTACTTCTCAAGCCAAGAATGGCGATTCTGCTTTCTTTTTCTGAAAAACCGAACCAACTTAACCTCATTGGGATTACACTCCTTCCCTCCCCGACAAAAATAAAATAAAATAATTACGATCGAGAAAAAAAAATTAAAAAACAACCACCACCCCCCCTCCCCCCGACTTGTACATTATTCTTAATCAGACACTATTCCTCTGCCGCGTTGATGGTGGGCACGCTCACACTCACCTCCTCCACCATCGTGACGCGCTTCGTGAAGTACCACTCGCATCTTGTCTCGTGCCAGTCGGGCAGGCCATACTGCTCACTCCAAGCAGATCTCGATCTCCAGATGTACGCCTTCCCTCCAGCAAGTGCTACAAGTGTCTCTTTTTGCTTCTCCACATATTCAACATGTTCGAGAAGCTCTTCGCTCTGCTCAGCAGCAACCTCTTCCTTCAGGACACGCTTCCCTTCTTCGCGCATCGTCTTTGCCTCTTGTTCCCGCGTCTTGTCATGTTCCACAGCGTCATTACACCTGTCACCGATCCTCAGCTCAAGTGCCTCAAAGCCTATATCCCCAACCTCGTAGTGATAAGCTTCTTTTTCTTCTAACTTCTTTCCCATTCTCTGACGCTTTGCTTTCAGCGAGAAAGTATCACCCTCCCTTGTCAGACCTAGCACCGCCGCAAACTTCGCCTTCTGATACAAACGGCTTGTCGCACCCAACTCCTGGTTGCGGACAATGAGGTCGAAGGAACCGCCCCCCTCGTCCACAAGGAGAGCCACCTTGTTCCCTGACTCTGACACTGCCACCCTGCTGATCGTTCCCAGAGAGAAGGGGGCGGCGCTCGGAATAGCCATGCTTATCACCGCATTGTTCTCCCCGACGAGGATGCAGTGAAGGTGCGTCTCTGATAAGCGGACATCCTTCACGCTGTTGACGTGCAGGTCAAGGCTTCTCGTGTACAGCCTCTTTGCCGTTTCGCGTTGCACAACCCAGCTGTGGATGGACAGGCCGTCCTTGCTCACAACAGACACCACGTCGTTGGAGGTGGTCGCCGTCGCAGGGTCGATGTCCGTGTCGATGTAGAAGGTGCTGTGTTTTCGCAGCGTCCTCGTTTCTTCAGGCAGTGTGAACACGCTGCACTCCCACCGCTTTTGTGTATCTCTGCGCCATGCCAGCACCTTGTCCACCATCGGTGTCACAGCCGACCAGACAGGGTTCTGTTCGATTTCCTCGTGCTTGTACGGATAAACCTGCTCCACAGTTCTTCTTCTATCTGACGAAACACCAGTCAACAAACTGTTAGCAGAAGGATAGTCTTCCTTGACCTCCACAATGCCAGCATGCAGCACACCAGCTTTTGTCACCCAGCATATGCCCATGTCCTTATCAGTCTTAATTATGCACATGCTTTTGGCGTTTCCTAGGCTGCTGTCTTCTATTCCTTCCTTCATTCTTAACCTCGTGTTCAACATCCACACCATCCCATGGTCGGTGATGCCTATGATCCTGCTGGCCGCAAGTGTGCTTGTGTTGCACTCCTCTACCTTTGTCGCACGATTGTTCTTCATGTTCACGTCCACCACGTGAGGAATGCCACCCGCTACCCAGGAAACGACAAGAACGACGAACCCGTTCCTCCACACAATTCTGCTGTGAACGCTGGAGCTGCTGACACTGTCTGGGATCTTCTGGGAAAACACAATGTCCTCACCTCCGAACCTCACCCTGTCACGGTACACCTCAGCAACATAGTCCTCGTCACTGCGACGCGTCATGGCAGCAAAGGACACCAAGCCGGGCAAGGGGCGTGAAGTCACCTTCATCTTTCCATCTGCACCGAATTTTCCAAGGTGCGCCCTGGGGTGGCAAGTGTCCTTCAAGTCATCCTCATTAAGCAGCGTCCTATCGAATGTGTTGTCATCAAGGTGTGCCCCCTTCACGCTGACCCCACGCAAGTCCATCCCAGCAAAGGCCTCGTTTGCTGCCGACAGGATCGTCATCGCCACAGCACCAGGAACCTTGCAGAACTTTAGCTTCGACAGCTCCAAAAGGGAGTACAGAGTGTCCTTGAAACACTTCTCCGACGCCATCTTCGCCACGTACTGCCGTAAAACCACAGGAAAGCACATCAAGTACTCCATCTTCACGTCCCAGTCCGCACATGCTGCATTGCACGTCTGAACAAGGTACTCGGAGGCCTGCTGCTCCGACACATCAAGGGCATCCGCCACCCTCGCTTGCATCACATGACACTCCTTGCTGAATAATACACGCACCTGTTCTTCGTGTGTTAACTCCTCCTTCTGTTTCTCGTTCAGATTCGAGAACGTCGAAACGAAGAACCTCGTGGCGCAGCGGTTCAGCGGGAACTCCATGAGCTTGTCGCGGATGGCCCATGCTGTGAAAGCGTACTGAAGCCACATGTCGACAAAACGGAACGTCTTCTTCCCCGACGGACCCAGCACTGTCCTGAGAGGGGACGAGGCGTACATGTCACGAACGAACTGCATCCTGCGCTCTTCTTCAAGGTCAAAGGTGCTGAGATCGCACTCTTCGAGGAATAGGTCGCACCTCTTATGGTAGTGGGCGATGGTCGTCTGCTGACGTGCCATCTGAAGCGCAAGGGAACCATTGTAGTCAAACATGAGGGTCATGATGTTCCTGTCGCTCATGCTGGGGTACTTCTCGTAGAACATGTCCTTCGAGAGCATGAAGTACCTTTCTACGTTGCTTCTGAGGAAACTCAAATCAAGGACCGGCTCCTCACACAAGTTGCACATGCAGTCGCTTGTCACGTCTCTAAAGGAACGAACCAATGAAAGCGACAAAACGCTATCATTCGCTCCCAGGTATTTCATGAACTTCTCGAATACCCGCCTCTGCCACACCGTGGCCTTGCCAGACACGATTATGCCCTCAGCTTCCTCAGTGGTTAGGTCCTCTATCCTCAGAACCTGGCACCTCGACATCATCTTTCCGTCCTTGTCGACACTCCCGAACAGTTTCTGGTGTGTGTACTGCAAGAATGCCACGTTCGCAGAGACAAGAATGATGGGGTCGCCCCATTCGCTTAGAGCATTGGACTTGCGCAATATGTTAAAGGTAAACTCCCTGTCGAGGTGCGAGTACCCTTCGAGGATCAACACAAGCTTATAATCTTCACCGCTTTTCTCCTTCAACTTCCTGATGTTGCTGACGGTGAACCCGTATTCCTTAAGAGCCCCTTCCACCAGCTTCTCCCTTGGATCCTTCAGCTTTGGCAAGTATATGAACACGGGGACAAGAATTTGTGCTGTCTCTTTTCCCTTTTCTTCCTTTTTGTCTTTGTAACACTCCCACAGCCTCTTCTCCACAAGCCGAAGGAACTCTTCGCAGCCGCTCTGATTCCCGTCGAACACAAAGCTGTTGTCCTCTTCATGATTCTTCCAACCAAGGATCCTCTTCACAAACATATCCACGGTTTCAGTTTCTTTTTCTTTAGTTGTGTTGTCGCTGAAGGAGACCTTCAAAAATGAGTATTCGTCGGTACGCTCACATTGATGCTTCATACGCAGGATGTCATCCTCCAGCTCCCTGTGCAGCTCCAGGTACTCGTGAATATCGCTGACATCCTTCGCGATGTCCTGGACAGCCTTCTCAATCTGTACTGCCCTGTTCAGAATGCCTGCGGTGAGAAGCATTGTGGCCCCCACCATTGTGCTTGTCCCCTCCAGGTTCCTTACGTACACGGTGATCGCCCTCTGGGCATTCTGTAGGATCTTGTCTAGGGGCTTAATTGCTTCCTTCATCACGGTCTCTCCTCGGAGTCTCAGCAGCTCGTCTACCTCGTCCAAGAGTTCTGATATCTTTTTCTTGTACTCTTTCGCCTGCGTGGGGAGGGTCATCCCCATGTAGTCCTTCATTCCTTTGAAAGACAGCGCCTCGTGGAGAGCTCCGACCACCTCTTCGCGATCGCACAGCAGTGAGCGCGACAGCTGCTCGCTCACATCGTGTTTCTGACTGTCTGTCAGGTACCTGCCGTCCTCGAAGGCGATGACCTCGTAGCACGCCATCACAGACCTGCACCGCAGCTTCAGCGAGGTGTTTGAGCTGGTGTCTTTGCCCAGCAGCAGGTCCGTCATTGCGGAAACAGAACCATCGATACTCTCCAGACTCTGCCCTCTTGTATCGTTGTACCACTGGTCGATCTCTCTTATGAACTCCACTGATCCCTTACCGGCCTTTTCCGCCTGATATTTCACGGCGCCTCCTACAAGCTCTTTCGCATCCTTGATTTGCTCGGTGAGCTTCTCTGGGGACGGCCTCTCGAACGTCAAAAACTCCAGCAAGCAATCCAACAGGACATCGGTTGCTGTTGCTGGGAACTTAACGGTGTGCGTTGCTGCTGGGTCGTTCTCAACCGGGATGCGCTGGTACCACTTCTGGTCGGCCTTACCGTAAGATATCCTGCCGGTCCAGTCCCCTGCGGAGCGGACGACAGCACGGTTGAAAAGCAGCATTTCAGCCAAGTTTGCGATCCACAGCAGGGCGTGGGTGGGGTCGGCGTGCTTGAGGCTACCATCATGAATGACATCCTCGTGGAACGACTTAATGGCTGATGTAATGGTTTCCGCAAGACGCAGGCAGTCACCGTCTCGTTTTCTATCGGTGAGGGCCTGTACTGTATTCCGCAGAAGCTCGCACTTCACGCCGAGGGTGAAGCACTCGTAGGTGGAGAACGTGATGAACCCTTCTGCCTTGACCTTTTCTATGATGCTTTCGATGACCTTCTTTCCGTCCTTTAAAAACTCTCCTACCTTTGAAATGGACCCAGGTAAGCCGGTAGCTATGCTGAAAACGGTTCCCCCGAACTTACAAATGGACTCTATGAGCTCATTGTCTGACTGTCCTATGACCTTCACTCCAACAGACACGATGTGGAAGTCGGTGATGGATACGACATGGCGGCGGGCCTCGTACTTGACCTCCTCCAATTCCTTGACAAGGTTCTCCAGCTTCTTTTCATTGTGGTCCTCTGGTGGGGTGGTCTTTGCAAGGCGGAACATGAGGAAGGCAGCTGAACGGTGCAGGTGTATGTTGTTGAAAGTGATGAGCTGCCGTTTGTCGCTCTCCATCGTGTCGGACATGAGGGAGATCTTCAGAATCTTGAGGATACCGTACACGGCCTCGTAAAGACCTTTCCATTCCTCTTCTTTAAAGGGCTTCTGCTCGACCCCAAACACATGCTCTTGCATCTTAAACCACTTCACAAACTCTTGTGTTGCCACCCACTTGTCCCATTGTGCTACGTCCCCTCCATACCACGCCTCTTCTAGATTCGCCAGCTTCCTTGAAAGGTCTTTCTTGAATTCTGAATCGACGTCATCCTTATTATTGTTGCAGATAAACATATTCTTCACAATGCGAACGGCTGCTGCCATCTTTCCTTCTTTCTTTACAACGGACTTCTTACCCGTCTCCATTGTCGGCGCGTTGCTTGTTCCGAACCCAGCTGCTTCGCCGAAACTATCGTAGTTGTTCAGACTCGAATCGGGCACCAGCTGTTCCAGGCACTCTTCTGAGTCCGACATCTTTTCTCTTCTTTTTTCTTTTCTTTTTTCTCTCGTTTTTTCTTTTGTCCTCCCCCTCTCCCCTTCCCCTGATTATGTGGCTTCTTTGGTGCAAAATTAAAAACAAACAAAAAAAAAGGAGGGCTTTGTTAATTAACGCAAAAAAAAGAAGAAGAAAGAAGAATGACTTTGGTTGCTTATAAACCGCCTGGCGTACAAGCAACTGCAGGCGCAGTCTACTTGATTACAGGGGGTGCTCCTCGGCCGAGCAGTAGCTTCTTCTGCGTTCCGCGCTGTGTCCTTAATGCGTGGTGTTCTCCTCCATGTCCGCTACCAGCACTGACAAGAGAGTTGATGAGGACCGCTGACAAGGGGCACCCTTGTAGAATGCCATTTGTCACTTCAAAGGCGTCTCCCACTCCATTAGGAAGTGACAGGTTGGCGTGAACGTGTCGTGGTCCCGCTATGCATAAGCGTAGTCCTAGTTCCTCAACCAGCCTCAGGGATAGCTCCTGTGGCACTGTATCGAAACATTTTTGGAAATCTACAGCGACCCCATGTAACTGTAATCCTCCAAGTATTGCTGCTTCAACCGGTGTCAGTTGCATAACAAAAGAATAACTCGTCGACAGCTCAGCGAGCACATCATCACAGCCATGGCCTGGTCGGAACCCGTGCCGGAATGCTATCCCTTATCCACTTTTCCTGCCAGAAGAGCACTCCCTTCAGCCTCACGCATGCCCACAATCTATATACGACACTTGTGACTGTGATCGGCCTGTGGTAACTGAAATGGTTTTAAGTTAGGATGAAGAAGCGAAAAAATAGGTAAAAAGGGGGGGTGGAAAAGAATAAATACTGCATACGAAAACAGAGAGTCGAATAAAAGAGGGAAAAAGTGACTGACATCCTCAAGAGGAGCCTCCCACGTACCAGGAATTAAGCAGAGGTTGCTTCCATGGCCCGTATCATCGCCGGAAAGAATAATGAAAATAACGGAACGAAGTGAAGTAGGAAAAGAGAAAAGAGGCCTGTGGTAAAGAATTAGGATGAAAGGCACGACTTCTTTTGCACAATAATGGCACAAGAGGCATAAAGCGGGGCTAATGCGGTGCTGCGAGTAGGGTCGCACCCCCGATGCCTTGCGTCTTCACCAGAACGGTTTGTATCGAGACCTTTTTGACCTTGGGGAGCCCACTGCTACGGGTGGAGTCTGCTGAATCGCTAGCATTGCCATAACGGTCGCCCGAGGGAGAGCAGCCTCACACACGGTTTTCCCTGCTTTAACATAGTGCACGTAAACCCCTTTCCCGCCTTTTGTACCGATCCCAACAAATGCCACATAAAGCCCTCCTCTATAGAACTCGAACCCGGGAAACATGTGATAATTGGGTACGAAACAGTGATTTGTTGCTGATGCAGTTCAAGACTGAAACTCGAGAGGAAAGGAATGTGAGTAGCTCACCCTAAAGTCTAAAAACAACAAAAGGAGCGCCCCTCGTGAAACTATTAAACTATGATGAGGTGGGAGGAAAACGAGAATGAATGGGGATGGGGATGAAACTGGGGGGGAGCCGGGATGGTCAGGACTTACTTTACAGGACTTCCAATACCATGTGGCCGGTATTGGACCTTCTGAAAAGTTCTTTGTACCCAAAAGGGGGGAAGAAGAAGAAGAAGAAGGAGAAGAATATCCGGGGTTTTTGTTCCTGAGGGTGCCGCTCCTCAGTACCCTCTGTTTCTTGTCAAATATATAGGGGTGGGTATGTGGGGGCTTTTTTTCTTTCACACTTTTCATTCGCTCCCAGCTGCCTTGATCGGCTTTGCTACGTCGGCGGGATGGTTCTTTTTTCTTTTTCTTTCTGCGAGAAACAGGATCGTTACAGGAACGTTATTATCTGTTCTTCACGCCATCGAGCTGTTCGTTCATTTCTTTCTCTCTTTTTCACAACACAAGAAAAAGCAGGAAAATATCTACACGTGCACGGGGGAAAAGATTCTACAACTCACGCTTTACTCTGTGTTGCTGTTTTGTGTCACGTCACCGTCGCTGAGAGCCTTCTTCACATCTGCCTTTCCCTCCGTGATGAGGATGTGTAATGCGTCGGTGTGTCCGTTACTAGCCGCTCTGCTATACGGGGTAATACCGTAGTTGTTGGCCCTGTTCACATCTGCCCTTCCTTCCGCGATGAGGACACGTAATGAGTCAGTGTGTCCATTATGAGCCGCCATAAAACACGGGGTAATACTGTCTATGTTGGCCCTGTTCACATCTGCCCTCCCCTCCGTGATGAGGATACGTAATGAGTCAGCGTGTCCATTCTGAGCCGCAACGAAACACGGGGTAATACCGTCGTTGTCGGCCTTGTTCACATCTGCCTTCCCCTCCTTGATGAGGATACGTAATGAGTCAGTGTGTCCATTCTGAGCCGCCATAAAACACGGAGTAATACTGTCTATGTCGGCCTTGTTCACATCTGCCTTCCCCTCCGTGATGAGGATACGTAATGAGTCAGTGTGTCCATTCTGTGCCGCAACGAAACACGGGGTAAAACTGTCGTTGTCAGCCTTGTTCACATCTGCCTTCCCCTCCATGATGAGGATACGTAATGAGTCAGCGTGTCCATTCTCAGCCGCAACGAAACACGGGGTAATACTGTCGTTGTCGGCCTTGTTCACATCTGCCTTCCCCTCCATGATGAGGACACGTAATGAGTCAGCGTGTCCATTCTGTGCCGCAACGAAACACGGGGTAATACCGTCGTTGTTGGCCTTGTTCACATCTGCCTTTCCTTCAGTGATAAGGATACGTAATGAGTCAGCGTATCCATTATAAGCCGCTATGTAACACGGGGTGGCACTGTCGTTGTTGGCCCTGTTCACATCTGCCTTCCCCTCCGTGATGAGGATGCGTAATTCGTCAGCATGTCCACTATGAGCAGCAATGAAACACGGGGTAGTACCGTCGTTTTCTGCCTTGTCCACATCTGCCTTTCCCTCCGTGATGAGGATACGTAATGAGTCAGCGTGTCCACTTCGAGCCGCCATGAAGCACGGGGTAGTATCGTCGTTGTTGGCCTTGTTCACGTCAACCTTTCCCTCCGTGATGAGGATACGTAATACGTCAGCGTGTCCATTCTGAGCCGCAATGAGACACGGGGTAGCACCGTTGCTGTTGGCCTTGTTCACATCTGCCCTTCCTTCCGTGATGAGGATACGTAATGAGTCAGCGTGTCCATTCTGAGCCGCAACGAAACACGGGGTACTACCGTCGTTGTAGGCCTTGTTCACATCTGCCTTTCCTTCCATGATGAGGATGCGTAACGCGTCAGCGTGTCCATTCTGTGCCGCAACGAAACACGGGGTAATACTGTCGTTGTCGGCCTTGTTCACATCTGCCTTTCCTTCCGTGATGAGGATACGTAATGAGTCAGCGTGTCCATTATAAGCCGCTATGAAACACGGGGTAGCACCGTCGTCTTCTGCCTTGTTCACATCAACTTTTCCCTCCATGATGAGGATACGTAATGTGTCAACGTGTCCATTCTGAGCCGCCATGAAACACGGGGTAAAACTGTCGTTGTTCACATCTGCCTTTCCTTCCGTGATGAGGACGTGTAATGAGTCAGCGTGTCCATTCTGAGCCGCTATGTAACACGGGGTAATACTGTCGCAATCGGCCTTGTTCACATCTGCCTTCCCCTCCGTGATGAGGACACGTAATGAGTCAGCGTGCCCATTCTGAGCCGCAACGAAACACGGGGTAATACTGTCGCAACTGGCGTTCACATCTGCCTTCCCCTCCGTGATGAGGATACGCAATGCGTCAGCGTCTCCATTCTGAGCCGCCATGAAACACGGGGTAGTACTGTCGTTGTTGGCCTTGTTCACATTTGCCTTTCCCTCCGTGATGAGGATACGTAATGAGTCAGCGTGTCCATTCTGAGCCGCCATGAAACACGGGGTAGTACCGTTGTTTCTTGCCTTGTCCACATCTGCCTTTCCTTCAGTGATGAGGACACGCAGTGAGTCAGCGTGTCCATTATCAGCCGCAACGAAACACGGGGAAATATTGTTGCAACCGGCCTTGTTCACATCTGCCTTTCCCTCCATGATAAGGATACGTAATGGGTCAGCGTGCCCATTCTGAGCCGCCACCATACACGGGGTAGTACCGTCGTTGTTGGCCTTGTTCACATCTGCCTTTCCCTCCGTGATGAGGATACGTAATGAGTCAGCGTGTCCATTCTGAGCCGCCATGAAACACGGGGTAGCACCGCGGCTGTCGGCCTTGTTCACATCTGCCTTTCCTTCAGTGATGAGGATACGTAATGAGTCAGCGTGCCCATTCTGAGCCGCAATGAAACACGGGGTAATATTGTCGCAAGCGTCCTTGTTCACATCTGCCCTCCCCTCCATGATGAGGATACGTAATGAGTCAGCGTGTCCATTCTGAGCCGCCATGAAACACGGGGTAGTACCGTTGCTGTTGGCCTTGTTCACATCTGCCTTTCCCTCCGTGATGAGGATGCGTAATGAGTCAGCGTGCCCACTATGAGCCGCTATGAAACACGGGGTAATACTGTATATGTCAGCCTTGTTCACATCAACCTTTCCTTCAGTGATGAGGATGCGCAATGCGTCCACGCAGTCGCGTTCAGCGGCAACAGAGCACGCAGTGCCGCCAAACGCATCCACCGTATCCGCCGCCAGCCTCCCAGAGAGGAGGACATCCTTCAGAAGGTCAGCCCGATTCCTTGCGGCCGCCGCATGAAGCACTGTCCACCCTTGACGCGGTCCCTCTTCCTCGTTCGCTCCCCAAAACCTGTCGCCGAGCACCTGCACCACCTTGTCGAATACAGCCCGCTTGCAAGAACACGCAAGAAGCCCGACACCCGCTGTGTGAAGTTCCTTTGGTACCCCAGCAAGGTCCGCTCCCTTGCTCAGCAGAACTACCGCACTCTTCTCGTGGCTCCTGTCCTTGTTCATCCGCAACACTGCTGAGAGCGAAGCGTTCAGAGCCTCAGAGTGAGCTGTGGGTGACAGGGACAGGTTGGCACAGCACAGCGACACCACCTGCTCGTTGTGCTCCAACTCTGCCGCCTCCTGAAGAACCGTCTTGCCGACTTCCACAACAGGCATTGTCGTGCTGAGCGGGTAGTCTACAAACCTTCCTTCACGTGTCACCGGATGGAGTTCAAAGCTTCTATTTATCGTGAGATTCGTCTTGATCGTATGGAGGAGCTTCGCGTTGCGGACACGCTCCACCTGTGTCATGACGTCTCCAAGCCTGCCCCAGTGATGGAAGTCGATTTCGTGCAGCTCCACCACAACCACGCGACGCATGCTTGTGTCGAGAGCCACCTCCAGCAGACGCATCACACCGATGTCAGGGCGCCCCACCACCCGGAACTGGGTGTTCGCTGCGATCAGAACCTCCTTCTCCTCGGGGTACATGCTGAACCGAGCGATGCTCCGCCCAGTCTTAACCCGAAGAATGAGGATCGTCCCCTGAACCTCTTCGTCCCGACCGCCGCCACGCGTCTTCCCAAGGAAGTCCTTCACCACCCCAGGGCTCTCAGTTGCACTCGTGGGGTGCGGCATCGTCACCACCGCCCCCATAGAGTACAGCGACTCACTCACCCGGAAGTCAATTGCACGGAACACGGTCCCCTCGTACTTCGGCTGCGACATCATTGCTCGGTGCAGGGAATAGGCGAAGTCCTTCATCGGCTCATAGCGCTCCCGCTCCCCACGGAACGCCACCTCACGCATCGCCTTGTTCACCCCGTAGCACAAGGGGCTATCCAGACTGTACAGCCGAAGGTACGGCTCCGACTTCCCCTCTACCTGCTGCACCGCCCACTCCGCAGCACCCTTCGCATCACCCTTCGCAGTCATCGCACTCCCCATCGCAGCCTCCACCGTCGCCAGCATCGGCCTTGAACACGACGCACCTTTGAAGAACTCGCTCCACCCTCGGTCCACGTCGATCTCGCCGACCCCGTCGCTGTACCGGCTCACTACTCCCTCATTCGCTGCCACCACCCTTCCTCCAGCCACCTTTTTTATTTCTCTATTTTCTTTTTTACTTTTTCTTTATACCTTGAACGCTTTCGCCGCCTTCTGAAGCTCTTCACGCGCCTCCGACACCAGTGATGACACGCTGTCCCCCACACCGCGCTCGTTGTTGCGCTTCAGGAGCCTCTGCATCACAGCAATCACGCTGTGGCACAGTGCGTCGTGCCACTTCCCCATCGCCGTGTCCAGCTCCACCTCGATGGTGGTGGTTGCTGTACCCCCCACGCTGCTCGCCAACTGCCCACGCAGCTGCTCCACCGCTTCCCACGCTATTTCTACAGCTCCCTCTCCCGCCGTCATGGCTTCTTCTTCTTTTTCTTGTTGATAATTGCAGGTAGGTAATCTGTGTGGATGTATGTTGTGAACATGTGAACAAACAAACTGGAGAAATAAAATGCTGAGAAGGAGGTGAGCAAGGAGAGAGGAAGATCATATCAATAAAAGACTCAAATCTATTTATGGTGCCCACCGTGGAGTGGAGATCCTACACGTGCCTGTCACCATTCTGTGGTTGCACGGCCGTCGGGGTTTGCCCTTCCGTCATGGATGGCATAGGTCTAAACAAGAAAAAAACAGTAAAATAGCCACCACTGCCCTTACGGGGCACAGGCCACGTTAGACCTGTTCGTTGCAAAAAAAAAAAAAAAAAAACTTAAAAGATGACCTTGGTTGCTTATATGCACAAGCAACTGCAGGCACAGTCTACTTGATTACAGGGGGTGCTCCTCGCGTGCGGTGTGCAACTCAACCCTAGCAGGGCGGGACAATGACAGGTCATCAAGTTCAGCTTGCTCGAGACTATGCAGTAGCTGCAGAAGAAGGCAAGACGAGATATGAGAGGTTGTGGAAATAGGGAACCCCTGAAAAGAAGAAGAAAAAAAGGGGGGGGGAAGGTGTTCTGCAGTCGTCAGCGTGGAGGGTGCTGGAGGGACTTTGCCTCACCTGTAAATTGTTATCTGCCAACAATCACCAAACACGTTTTGCAGGATAAACCCCCCAACCTTACAGCAAAGACGGGTTCTGTCCTGCAAAAGGCATACCGAGCGGGTACCTCACAGCCTAGGACATATATCCCCTCATTCCTCAATGCGCTGTCCTTGAGGCTGGAGAGGCACGTCCACTAGGCTGGAGAGTACTGCCTCTGGCCAGTGGCCCCCGCGAGGTAAAGTAAAAAAAATAAGAGGGAAGGAGGGAAGGGGGGAGGAGGAAGACATTCTTTTCCTTCAGTAAGACACCTTTATCTTTCTTTCTTTCTTCGTTCTTCTTTTTTTTTTCTCTTTTTTCTTCTTCTCCTTTTTTAAGGACGTTGGTTTTTAAAAAAAAAGGGGGGGGGGGAGAGAG
Source organism: Diplonema japonicum (assembly GCA_964019335.1). NCBI lineage: Eukaryota > Euglenozoa > Diplonemea > Diplonemida > Diplonemidae > Diplonema > Diplonema japonicum. The sequence continues at coordinate 77,943 of OZ025738.1, forward strand.
AGAGAGAGAGAGAAAATCCTTCGTTCGCTTGCGAACTAAACCTAAATAAACCGAAAAGATTATAAATGGCGGCCTGTTCTTAAAATACATAAATAGATAGAAAAGAAACTCTTACAGCCCATCTTCTTTTTTCTTTCTCTTCGCATAAGCAGTTCGCGACATATCAACATCACGAGAGCCCAAAAGGTACCTAGTGCCCTGGAACCGAGAGCATTACATAGTTCCTATGCACGGGTTCTTAGACAAGCAGGGTAAAAAAAAAAAAAAAAAACAGAAATAGAGAAGGAACAAAAAAAAAAACATAGTGCAGTATTACGGTATGTTAAAAAAAAAAAAAAGAACCTTTGGGGAATACTGAAACGAGTCCAGAAATGCAACCTAAGTTTAGGTACATTTACCGTAAAATCCGTAGACGGAGAGAGGGAGAGAAAGAGAGGGAAAGAAATAACTTCAATAGAACCGAGTGTTCCCGTCCAGCACGTATGGGTACTTCTCAGGCCAAGAATGGCGATTCTGCTTTCTTTTTCTGAAAAAAACCGAACCAACTTAACCTCATTGGGATTACACTCCTTCCCTCCCCGACAAAAATAAAATAAAATAATTACGATCGAGAAAAAAAAAATTAAAAAACAACCACCACCCCCCCTCCCCCCGACTTGTACATTATTCTTAATCAGACACTATTCCTCTGCCGCGTTGATGGTGGGCACGCTCACACTCACCTCCTCCACCATCGTGACGCGCTTCGTGAAGTACCACTTGTATCTTGTCTCGTGCCAGTCGGGCAGGCCATACTGCTCACTCAAAGCGGATATCGATCTCCAGATGTACGCCTTCCCTCCAGCAAGTGCTACAAGTGTCTTTCCTTGCTTCTCCACATATTCAACATGTTCGAGAAGCTCTTCGCTCTGCTCAGCAGCAACCTCTTCCTTCAGGACACGCTTCCCTTCTTCACGCATCGTCTTTGCCTCTTGTTCCCGCGTCTTGTCACATGCCGCACAAGGGAGAGGCCTGTCACCGATCCTCAGCTCAAGTGCCTCAAGGCCTATATCCCCAACCTCGTAGTGATAAGCTTCTTTTTCTTCTAACTTCTTTCCCATTCTCTGACGCTTTGCTTTCAGCGAGAAAGTATCACCCTCCCTTGTCAGACCTAGCACCGCCGCAAACTTCGCCTTCTGATACAAACGGCTTGTCGCACCCAACTCCTGGTTGCGGACAATGAGGTCGAAGGAACCGCCCCCCTCGTCCACAAGGAGAGCCACCTTGTTCCCTGACTCTGACACTGCCACCCTGCTGATCGTTCCCAGAGAGAAGGGGGCGGCGCTCGGAATAGCCATGCTTATCACCGCATTGTTCTCCCCGACGAGGATGCAGTGAAGGTGCGTCTCTGATAAGCGGACATCCTTCACGCTGTTGACGTGCAGGTCAAGGCTTCTCGTGTACAGCCTCTTTGCCGTTTCGCGTTGCACAACCCAGCTGTGGATGGACAGGCCGTCCTTGCTCACAACAGACACCACGTCGTTGGAGGTGGTCGCCGTCGCAGGGTCGATGTCCGTGTCGATGTAGAAGGTGCTGTGTTTTCGCAGCGTCCTCGTTTCTTCAGGCAGTGTGAACACGCTGCACTCCCACCGCTTTTGTGTATCTCTGCGCCATGCCAGCACCTTGTCCACCATCGGTGTCACAGCCGACCAGACAGGGTTCTGTTCGATTTCCTCGTGCTTGTACGGATAAACCTGCTCCACAGTTCTTCTTCTATCTGACGAAACACCAGTCAACAAACTGTTAGCAGAAGGATAGTCTTCCTTGACCTCCACAATGCCAGCATGCAGCACACCAGCTTTTGTCACCCAGCATATGCCCATGTCCTTATCAGTCTTAATTATGCACATGCTTTTGGCGTTTCCTAGGCTGCTGTCTTCTATTCCTTCCTTCATTCTTAACCTCGTGTTCAACATCCACACCATCCCATGGTCGGTGATGCCTATGATCCTGCTGGCCGCAAGTGTGCTTGTGTTGCACTCCTCTACCTTTGTCGCACGATTGTTCTTCATGTTCACGTCCACCACGTGAGGAATGCCACCCGCTACCCAGGAAACGACAAGAACGACGAACCCGTTCCTCCACACAATTCTGCTGTGAACGCTGGAGCTGCTGACACTGTCTGGGATCTTCTGGGAAAACACAATGTCCTCACCTCCGAACCTCACCCTGTCACGGTACACCTCAGCAACATAGTCCTCGTCACTGCGACGCGTCATGGCAGCAAAGGACACCAAGCCGGGCAAGGGGCGTGAAGTCACCTTCATCTTTCCATCTGCACCGAATTTTCCAAGGTGCGCCCTGGGGTGGCAAGTGTCCTTCAAGTCATCCTCATTAAGCAGCGTCCTATCGAATGTGTTGTCATCAAGGTGTGCCCCCTTCACGCTGACCCCACGCAAGTCCATCCCAGCAAAGGCCTCGTTTGCTGCCGACAGGATCGTCATCGCCACAGCACCAGGAACCTTGCAGAACTTTAGCTTCGACAGCTCCAAAAGGGAGTACAGAGTGTCCTTGAAACACTTCTCCGACGCCATCTTCGCCACGTACTGCCGTAAAACCACAGGAAAGCACATCAAGTACTCCATCTTCACGTCCCAGTCCGCACATGCTGCATTGCACGTCTGAACAAGGTACTCGGAGGCCTGCTGCTCCGACACATCAAGGGCATCCGCCACCCTCGCTTGCATCACATGACACTCCTTGCTGAATAATACACGCACCTGTTCTTCGTGTGTTAACTCCTCCTTCTGTTTCTCGTTCAGATTCGAGAACGTCGAAACGAAGAACCTCGTGGCGCAGCGGTTCAGCGGGAACTCCATGAGCTTGTCGCGGATGGCCCATGCTGTGAAAGCGTACTGAAGCCACATGTCGACAAAACGGAACGTCTTCTTCCCCGACGGACCCAGCACTGTCCTGAGAGGGGACGAGGCGTACATGTCACGAACGAACTGCATCCTGCGCTCTTCTTCAAGGTCAAAGGTGCTGAGATCGCACTCTTCGAGGAATAGGTCGCACCTCTTATGGTAGTGGGCGATGGTCGTCTGCTGACGTGCCATCTGAAGCGCAAGGGAACCATTGTAGTCAAACATGAGGGTCATGATGTTCCTGTCGCTCATGCTGGGGTACTTCTCGTAGAACATGTCCTTCGAGAGCATGAAGTACCTTTCTACGTTGCTTCTGAGGAAACTCAAATCAAGGACCGGCTCCTCACACAAGTCGTACATGCAGCTTCTGATTGTCTTGTGCAGAGCGCTGCTGCTGGGACTATTGCGGAAGGCGTTGACCTTGTCAAGCTTACCGAAGGTGAACGTGCCAGTATGAGAATGGAACGTTTTAACGATAGCTATAACTATACTATGGCTGACGGGCCCTGAGAGAATGTCGTAAACGCCATGCAGACCACCCCTACCTCCATCTTTGAAAACCTCCAATAATATCTTCAAGCGGCCGAAGACAGAGATGCATGACCTCAGGTAGTTTATGTCGCTGCTGTCCTCCTTGCACCTCAACAAGATGCTATCTAGGCATTTCTCAAAGCGGTCTGCAATGCATTGCAAGTCACTGTCGAAGCGAGGTAACCTGCAGTCGGTGAGAAACCCTACAACGGCTTCCAACTGACGCGTCGTCAGACTGGAAATGAAGCAACCGACATTCTTGGAAACAAAGTCTGCTAAGTGCGACCGCTCTGTTGAGTGCTGGAGCCAGCGAATCTGCATACCTTCCGACTTGTTATCCCGCTGATCCTTCTGATCAAGACAGCCACTACTGTTCTGCTGCGTGTGCTCTTGTATTATCTGTACGCCCATGACGTCCTCTACCTGAAGACGTTCCTGTAGTACACTTAATAACCCCTCCTCCTCCTCAAGACGCTGCTCTATGTTGCCTCGAGCCTGCGTGCGACCAAGATAGCTACCCCATGAGGTCAAGCGGTCTATCGTCCGGAACTCCTCCACAGCTACTTCTTTGAGCTGTTTCCACAAGACCTCGGAGTACTCTTCAGCCGTCTTGTCAGCCTTGAGAACGCTGTCGCTTGTCCCGTCTCTAAAGGAACGAACTAATGAAAGCGACAAGACACCTTGCCTTTCGGGGTCAAGATTCGTTCCTAGGTATTTCATGAACTTCTCGAAGACCAAGGAGACCTTGAGCATCTGCCACACCGAGGTCTTGCCAAACTCAATGATGCCCTTAGCTTCGCCAGTGTCTAGGTCTTCTATTCTCAGAACCTGGCACCTCGACATCATCTTTCCGTCCTTGTCGACACTCCCGAACAGTTCCTGGGGTGTGTACTGCAAGAATGCGACGTTCGCAGAGACAAGAATGATGGGGTCGCCCCATTCGCTTAGAGCATTGGACTTGCGCAATATATTAAAGGTAAATTCCCTGTCGAGGTGCGAGTACCCTTCGAGGATCAACACAAGCTTGTAGTCCTCACCGCTTTTCTCTTTCAGCCTCCTGATGTTGCTGACGGTGAACCCGTATTCCTTAAGAGCCCCTTCCACCAGCTTCTCCCTTGGATCCTTCAGCTTTGGCAAGTATATGAACACAGGAACAAGATCTTGTGCCGCCTCTTCTTCCTCTTCTTTCTTTTTGTCTTTGTAACACTCCCACAGCCTCTTCTCCACAAGCCGAAGGAACTCTTCGCAGCCGCTCTGATTCCCGTCGAACACAAAGCTGTTGTCCTCTTCATGATTCTTCCAACCAAGGATCCTCTTCACAAACCCATCCACGGTTTCAGTTTCTTTTTCTTTAGTTGTGTTGTCGCTGAAGGAGACCTTCAAAAATGAGTATTCATCGGTACGCACACGATGATGCTTCATGCGCAGGATGTCATCCTCCAGCTCCCTGTGCAGCTCCAGGTACTCGTGAATATCGCTGACATCCTTCGCGATGTCCTGAACAGCCTTCTCAATCTGTACTGCCCTGTTCAGAATGCCTGCGGTGAGAAGCATTGTGGCCCCCACCATTGTGCTTGTCCCCTCCAGGTTCCTTACGTACACGGTGATCGCCCTCTGGGCATTCTGTAGGATCTTGTCTAGGGGCTTAATTGCTTCCTTCATCACAGTCTCTCCTCGGAGTCTCAGCAGCTCGTCTACCTCGTCCAAGAGTTCTGATATCTTTTTCTTGTACTCTTTCGCCTGCGTGGGGAGGGTCATCCCCATGTAGTCCTTCATTCCTTTGAAAGACAGCGCCTCGTGGAGAGCTCCGACCACCTCTTCGCGATCGCACAGTAGTGAGCGCGACAGCTGCTCGCTCACATCGTGTTTCTGACTGTCTGTCAGGTACCTGCCGTCCTCGAAGGCGATGACCTCGTAGCACGCCATCACAGACCTGCACCGCAGCTTCAGCGAGGTGTTTGAGCTGGTGTCTTTGCCCAGCAGCAGGTCCGTCATTGCGGAAACAGAACCATCGATACTCTCCAGACTCTGCCCACTCTGCCCTCTTGTATCGTTGTACCACTGGTCGATCTCTCTTATGAACTCCACTGATCCCTTACCGGCCTTTTCCGCCTGATATTTCACGGCGCCTCCTACAAGCTCTTTCGCATCCTTGATTTGCTCGGTGAGCTTCTCTGGGGACGGCCTCTCGAACGTCAAAAACTCCAGCAAGCAATCCAACAGGACATCGGTTGCTGTTGCTGGGAACTTAACGGTGTGCGTTGCTGCTGGGTCGTTCTCAACCGGGATGCGCTGGTACCACTTCTGGTCGGCCTTACCGTAAGATATCCTGCCGGTCCAGTCCCCTGCGGAGCGGACGACAGCACGGTTGAAAAGCAGCATTTCAGCCAAGTTTGCGATCCACAGCAGGGCGTGGGTGGGGTCGGCGTGCTTGAGGCTACCATCATGAATGACATCCTCGTGGAACGACTTAATGGCTGATGTAATGGTTTCCGCAAGACGCAGGCAGTCACCGTCTCGTTTTCTATCGGTGAGGGCCTGTACTGTATTCCGCAGAAGCTCGCACTTCACGCCGAGGGTGAAGCACTCGTAGGTGGAGAACGTGATGAACCCTTCTGCCTTGACCTTTTCTATGATGCTTTCGATGACCTTCTTTCCGTCCTTTAAAAACTCTCCTACCTTTGAAATGGACCCAGGTAAGCCGGTAGCTATGCTGAAAACGGTTCCCCCGAACTTACAAATGGACTCTATGAGCTCATTGTCTGACTGTCCTATGACCTTCACTCCAACAGACACGATGTGGAAGTCGGTGATGGATACGACATGGCGGCGGGCCTCGTACTTGACCTCCTCCAATTCCTTGACAAGGTTCTCCAGCTTCTTTTCATTGTGGTCCTCTGGTGGGGTGGTCTTTGCAAGGCGGAACATGAGGAAGGCAGCTGAACGGTGCAGGTGTATGTTGTTGAAAGTGATGAGCTGCCGTTTGTCGCTCTCCATCGTGTCGGACATGAGGGAGATCTTCAGAATCTTGAGGATACCGTACACGGCCTCGTAAAGACCTTTCCATTCCTCTTCTTTAAAGGGCTTCTGCTCGACCCCAAACACATGCTCTTGCATCTTAAACCACTTCACAAACTCTTGTGTTGCCACCCACTTGTCCCATTGTGCTACGTCCCCTCCATACCACGCCTCTTCTAGATTCGCCAGCTTCCTTGAAAGGTCTTTCTTGAACTCTGAATCGATGTCACCCTCACTGATGCGGAACAGCTTCTTCAGAACATCCTTGATTTTCATCTTTCTCTTTTTTTCTTTCTTGTTGTTCCTTCTGGCTTTCTACGTGATGGCAGTGCACCAAACATGGAAGAAAAAAGGGAAAAAAGAAGGGGGAAAAAAAAGGGAAAAAAAAATAGTTCCGGCACATTATTCCATTTGTCTGTTTGTGCTCGTGTTGCGAAAAACCACAAATCCTGCCTCCGACACTGTTAAGTGTATCAGTGCCTTCTTTCAAATCGATGCATTCTAGTTTCTTCGCATATATACAGTCTTTTACGAACTACCTGTTGGCGGTACGTTAATCTGACGACCAATAGAAGAAAGACTGGTCATCGAACTCGATGGCTTCTAGTTTTCCGCACCCCTGACAAGATGTGATCAACGGAAAGAGCTTTTGGGAGGGATGAGATGGACTCACGACAGGTGGTGGCACCCATAAGAAACCTTTAGTTCCTGCAACTGAACGCTTCTCATGTCTGCCCCCACATGGACCATGGAGCCCAAGTTCCTGAAGCTCTTCACCGCCGCTGACCTCTCCCTCCGTGTAAACCAGCAGCACACCCCGCCTTCTTGTACACCGCCTCCTTCCCTGACACTTCCACATCGTGAACCCCGCTCTTCATGAAACCTTCCTGTTACAGGCTCCCACTGCCTCCTTCCCCAACGACTGTTAGATCGTTTCATCAGATTTTGCTTTTGCCCCCCCCCCCCCCTCCCCTAGGGCTATACTGGCAAGAAACGGGGCAACGTTTCCATTTCCGTTTCCTTATTCTTCAGATACCTAAGGATACGCGCCCCTTCTTAAGGAACCCAAAGTAAGGAAACGTTTCCGTTCCCCTTCCTTATCTTCAAAAAAGTGCTTGGAAACGCGTTTCTTGCCAGCATAGCCCTCCCCCCCGGGCCCCTGTCATGTCGTAGTGCCCGTCTGGCATGTCGGACTCCATGTGCTCTGCCGTGAGCGGGAGGTTCGAACGCTTCGAGGGCTTTTGCGTCTGGCGGTGGCAGTCCAGATTCCAGATGCCGCTCGGCCGAGTAATCCTTATCCAACTTCTCAGCGTACATCGCCCGCAGCTCTGCGCGCGTCTCCTCGCCGATCTCGTCGAAGATGCCGCCGAGGCTCCCCGACACCTCAAGGAGCTCCATAGCGAAGCCGACATCTTTCTCCGGGGGGGGTGTTCTTCACGCGCGTAAGCAGCACCATGTCATCTTCAGCAAGGCACCCGATTGGGCTGCACACCAGCAGGTTCAGCGGCGTTACCTTGTTGGACGATGAAACGTGATCCGTTGCAGAGACCAGCTGGGGGTTAAGGTTTTTGAAGAGTATCGGTGCCCCAACCTTTAGCCGTAACTTCTGGAGTGGGACCCCCGTCGTGATTATGAGGTTCATAATCTCTTCTCTGACCAGGTCCCCGCCCTTGGGCCCCCCCTTTTGGCCAAGAATTTGGTGCTCTTTTCTTCTGAGGCAGAGTTCGTTAACCTCGCGCTGCTTGGCATTAGTCGGACAAAGGATCAGGGAAGGTGTGCTGTTTTAGGTCTTCGCGATTGTTGTATACTTCCTTCTTCCCTTTGTTTCCCCGTGCGCTCTTTAGGTACAATCTGCACGGAAGCTTGGTTACGTCCTTCCCCGTGTTCTTGCGTATTTCATTTAGGTCGCCCCTCGCCACACCCTTTTTTGTTTCCCGTATTAATTATTTTGGTAAACACGCGCACACTAAAGTAATACTCTTCGAAAGATCAATGAGAGGAAGAAGAGTGGTAAGAAAAATAAAAAAAAGAGCTTCCTTCGTCTCTTACGAACACTTTCTTAACCTTCGTTCACAAGCCCAGGGCACTATTCTCTCTTTAAATTCAAGGGGGAGCATGATAAGGGAGGTCCCGGCACAACCCTACTTACTGCGTACTTCTCTTCCCGCCTTGCTGAGTCCTTCAGTCCCTTTTCATTGTGTAATATCCCAGGGAAAAAAAGAGAAAAAAAAAAAAACAAAAGAAAAGAAGGGGGGCTTAAATCTTTCTACCCGTCCCTATTTCTTTTTTTCGATCGAATATAAAAAAAAAAAAAAAAAAGAGAGAGAAGAAAAAAAAAAAAAAAAAAAAAAAAGAGAAGGAACCCGACCGTTCTCTCTGCATCACCCAGGGTTGACATTCAGTTTAGCTAATGCTTCCTCAACCCTTATCGGTAATTCAATGTCCTTGGGCATGGGTTGCCGCATCTGACAAACTCGCAAGTTGTCCGGCTTATCAAAGGACACGTATTGAGGTTCGGGTGCGGACAGCCCTGGAAGCACCTCTATAGCAATACGACGTATTGTGACCCTGTGTGTGACTATCATGGGGAACGGCTCCCATATCACAAGCTCGCCGCTGCTGCTCCTCAAAGACTGGTAGCCATCACCAATTAAGTCGCGAAAATGGTCGGATTCTTGATTCTCCGCCGGCAGTTCTTCCTCGTGCTTTGTGTGCACGCACGTCGCGACGCCTGTCAGAATTGTCGTTCCTGAACTCAGCTTATCCAGATTCGCACTAGTCAATTCCATTACCTTAGCCCATTGTAGTGGTTGCCTCCCACGAATTCTGATATTGACGGCATCCTTCTCCACCTCGACGTAGAATGGCACCCGTGCTACCTGTGCGAGGGGTCGCTTCCATACGTCTTTAATGCTCTCCGTGAGCACACGGAAGTTCATGACAACGGTCTCTTCGTTCTTGCTGAATGCTTCCAAATGCGTTTTGAAGTCGGGTTCTAAGGTCAGGTCCGTGACATCGCTCTGCTTACTGAAGGCAGGATGCAGCGTCAAATGCTTGGCGGGTATGGCAGCAATACTCTCAATTGAGCAGAGAGGGCAGTCCGTTGGTATGCCCACAGAACACTGCTTGAGGCTAAGCTCATGACCCTTGCTGCACCGCCACTTCGATTCAGAATCACATCCTAATGTGCCAGCACTGAGGTGGCATTCAAGAAGGATCTCGTGCTTGCAGGCTCTCACGTTCCAGCACTCGCGCGGTACCAACTCACAGCACTTGATATCAAGGCGCGCTGCCGCCTTGTTCTTACATGGAACATGCGTGTGGCCGCAAGGCAGCCGAGTAGGGACAGGTTCATAATAGATAGCGGCTGCGCTCACACTCACCTCCTCTACCGTTGTGACGCGCTTCGTGAAGTACCACTCGCCCCCCGTCTCGTGCCAGGAGGGCAGGTCATACTGCTCTGTGATGGCACACCTCCATCTCCAGACGTATAAGTCAGTGCCCACAAGTGCAACCAAAGTCCTCCCTTGCATCTTCACGTCTTTGATCTCCTTGCCCATCGACAGCAATTCTCTTGACACGGATGCAGTCTCGGCATGCAGCACTTTCATCCTTTCCGTTGTGCGGGCCTTCAGCTTCCTGGTCAGTGAGTTTACCTTTACTTCGGTCTGCACTTCGTGCTCACTTATCGTCACTGTGCTGGCACCTTCGTCGGAGAGCTCGGTTTCATTCTCTTCTTCTTTGCGGCCGTTTCTAATATCCAGAGAGCCGAGGCCTATCTCACCCACATCGAAGAGGTACGTCTCTGTGTCTCCCATCGACACCGTCAGTCTGAACAGATTGGCCTCGTCATTCCACTCCACATCATGAACCGTGTGCTTCACCCTTTGGTATAGACGGCTCGTCACGCCTGTCCTCTGGTCGCGGACAATGAGGTCGAACACCTTCGCTGTGCTGTCGCAAACAAGGATCGCGACCTTAATCCCGTCGGCAGACAGGGCTATCTTGCTGATGGTGCCTGAGAAGGGCGCGCGGCATGGAACGCGCATGCAGACGTAGCCGCTCGTATCCTCAATGAGGCAGTGCACGTTTGCATCGGAAACCTGCACACAACGCACGGGCTTCTCGAAGTGCTTTGTGTACAACCTCTTCGACGTCCAATCTTGCAAGTCCCAGCTGTGGATGTTGCCGCTGTCATCACCCACAGACACCACGGAGTCAGACGTGGCAGCCAATGTGGGATCGATGTTATGGTGCGTGTAGAAGGCGCAGTAGTCGTGGAGCGTCCCACTCTTGCTCAGCAAGAAAACGCAGCATTCCCACCTGTCGTCGTCCGTCATGCGCCAGGCCAGCACCTTGTCCTTCATTGATGTCAGTGCCTTCCAGTCGCCATGTTGTCGGTCTCGTTCGAATAGGTGTCCGTCAACCACAATACCTGCGTGAAGTCTGTCTGCAACCCAGCAGACTCCGAATGTGGAGTCCGTTGTCTGAAACATGCACACGTGGCTGGCGTCTCCCGCGGATCTGCCTGCGTCGAGCCTGGTCACCCTCTCGTGATCGGATATCAATGCCTGGGAATTCTCGATCGTAGATTCTCCACCGCTGTTCACCACCTCATACTTTATATGACCGTAGCTTGGCTCACGTTCTCTTGCGTCCTTGTTCTCCAACATCCACGCGACCCCATGGTCGGTGATGCCTATGATCTTATGGATGTCGCTCACCGACAACGATTGGCATGTTTCCGAAACACGTGCTGTTATGTTTACAACGTATGCAGTGCTTGTCGCCTCCTCCACCCAGGAAACGACTAACATTAGGAACCCGTTCCTCCACACAATTCTGCTGTGAACGCTGGAGCTGCTGACACTGTCTGGAATACCGTGGGAAAACACAATGTCCTCACCTCCGAACCTCACCCTGTCACGGTACACCTCAGCAACAGTGTCCTCGTCACTGCGACGCGTCATGGCAGCAAAGGACACCAAGCCGGGCAAAGGACGTGAAGTCATAGTCACTTTTCCATCTACTCCGATCTTTCCAAGGTGCGCCCTGGGGTGGCAAGTGTCCTTCAAGTCACCCTCGTCAAGCAGCGTCCTATCGAATGTGTTGTCATCAAGGTGTGCCCCCTTCACGCTGACCCCACGCAAGTCCATCCCAGCAAAGGCCTCGTTTGCTGCCGACAGGATCGTCATCGCCACAGCACCAGGAACCTTGCAGAACTTTAGCTTCGACAGCTCCAAAAGGGAGTACAGAGTGTCCTTGAAACGCTTCTCCGTTGTCAACTTCGTCACGTACTGCCGCAGCACTATGGGGAAGCTCATCAAGTGTTCCATCCTCACGTCCCAGTCCGCACATGCTGCATTGCACGTCCGAACAAGGTACTCGGAGGCCTCCTGCTCCGGCACACCAAGGGCATCCGCCACCGTTGCCCGCATCACACGTCGCTCCTTGCTGAATAACGCACGCACCTGTTCGTATGATACGCCCCCTGGTATCTCGTTCAGCTTCGAAAACTCTGCAACGAAGAACCTCGTGGCGCAGCGGTTCAGCGGGAACTCCATGAGCTTGCTGTAGATGGCCAATGCTGTGAAAGTGTACTGGACCCATCTGTCCAAAAAGCAGTAAACCTTCTCGGCACCATCCATCTGCACTGTCCTAAGAGGAGATGCAGTGTACAAGTCACGGACGAACTGCTTCTTGTTGTTTTCGACTTCTCCGTGGAAGAAGTCGCACCTCCTTTCATAAAGGCCTGTGGTGGTGTGCCGACGTGCCATCTGCAGTGCGAGGTTCCCGTTGTACTGGTGCAGTTCGGTGACGAAGTCCTTGTCGCTCATGCTGGGGTACTTCTCGTAGAACATACCCTTCGACAGCTTGAAGTACTCACTGAAGTCCATTGACGCGAGGCCGATGGTCTCGTCGCAGAGGCAGAATATGCACCCTCTGATCACGGAACACAGCGCACTGTCGTTTGACCCTTCCCCCACCACGATGTCGATCAGACCACGAATCGTGAACTTTGGCGAAAGCGACAGGAGCATATCTTCGGCCGATAGAGCTATCTCTGCAAGAGGCCCGAGAGGCTCCTCTTCATCCCCCATCTCGAACTCATCGAGCTCCTGCTTTCTGATCCCCTTGGCAAGCTTTCTGAGAATATCAGTCGGAATCTCAAGACGCTCATAGATGCTGACTAGCGCATCCCTCTCCCCGAACTTGTACACCGCGGATAGTATTCGTAGACTGCTGAAGACATAGATACACGACAATAGGAACTTTCGGTTCTTTATACGTTCACGAGCTTCAAACACGAGGCGGCTCAATATTCCCATGTGAGCGGATCGTCCTGGGAGGACCCTCTCCTGCTGCCTGTTTGCCCTTGCGCACAGCTTCTGCCTACAGTGGCTCACGACAGTCGTGCAGAGCCCCCCGATCATAGTCATGACGTCATGGAGGTCGGGGCAGTCGGGTACCTTCTGCTTGAGTAACGACCTCACCACGTCGCGCTGCCCGTCTGTCAGATTCTCGGCGAAGTCACAGATCATCTTTGTGACGTTGGAGCAAACTGTATTGGCACGCCCTGCATGCCTTTCTTTCTGTTCTAACGCTGCCGTGAACTGCGGATTAACATGGCTGGCAACCTCTACAAGCCTTTCCCTAGCCCAGTCGATCAGCTCCTTCCACGCATTGTTGACGTGCTCCGGAGTTCCTGCTGGACCACGCGTGACCCAGTAGGCCCTTGCTGCAGCGTCCGCCATTCTGACGTAACCCCTGTTCCCATGAACAAACGCTCGCAGCAATGCGAGAGTCATGTAGTTGCACTGTTTTGGACGAAGGCTCTTAATCACGTATGTCGTGTACCTCTGAAATAAAAGTGTGGCCCTGAGCTTCTGCCACACTGAAGTGCAGTCTGCATGCATCACATGCATGATGTCATCCATGGACATCTCTGCCATCTCTAAAATACGGCACTCGGAAGTGAGTTTCCCGTTCCTGTAGTTCCCGAAGATCTGCTGAGGTGTGTACTGCAAGACGTCGGTGTTCGCAGACACAAGTAGGATGGGGTCTCCCCACTCGTCCATCGCATTGCTCGTCTTGATGCGGTGGAAGGTGAACTCCTGGTTGAGTTGTGAATAGCCCTCGAGGATGAGTACTAGCCTGTACGCGCCACTGTTTGCTTCCTGCTTCAGCTTTCTGATGTTCCTAGCTGTAAACTTATGCCTCTCAAGACCTTCTTCAATAAGCCTTTTGGAAGGGCTCTTCAGCGCAGGTAGGTATATGTGTAAAGGCACAACAGTTATGTCGCTGGGGGGCTCGCACCACAGGCTCTTCTCCACCAGCCTCATGAACTCTTCACAGCCCCTGTGGAGCCCATCGAACACAAAGCTGTATCCAAAATTATCTTCCTTCTTCCTCTGGCTCAGCTCGTGTATATGCCTTGAAAACTCCGTAACGCCATACGTCACCTTTCTGTCCACTCGCTCAGTCCACTCCTTCGCCCTCCGCAGCTTCATGGTCGTCTGGATGGCCTTTAGAACCGAGTACTTCTCAAAGTAGGCTGCAAGCTCGCACCGCTTTGTCTTCATTGCTTCGATGTCATCGTCTAATTCCCTGTTCAGCTCCAGGTACTCGTGAATATCGCTGACATCCATCGCGATGTCCTGAACAGCCTTCTCAATCTGTACTACCCTGTTCTGGATGCTTGCGGTGAGAAGCATTGTGGCCCCCACCATTGTGCTTGTCCCCTCCAGGTTCCTTACGTACACGGTGATCGCCGACTGGGCCTTCTGTAGGATCTCGTCTAGGTGCTGAGTTGCCTTCTTCATAACGGAGGTTCTGCGGTGTTCTAGCAGCTCGTCTACTTCGTCGAGTAAGCTGGTCAGCTTCTCCTTGTACTCCTGGGCCTGTGTCTTCAGGGTCATCCCCATGTAGTCCTTCATTCCTTTGAAAGACAGCGCCTCGTGGAGAGCTGCGACCACCTCTTCGCGATCGCACAGTAGTGAGCGCGACAGCTGCTCGCTCACGTCGTACGCCCTGTCACCGATGTTTCGCCCGTCTTCAAAGGCAAGAACCTCGTAGCACGCCATCACAGCCCTGCACCGCAGCCTCACAGCATCCATTAGAGTCTCCGTGTCGCCATCTTCAGTGTTCCCTAGAAGAAGCTCAGTCACGCTGACAACCTCCTCCTTTACCTTGCGAAGAGCTTCGTCGTCCCAGTCACTGATCTTCTGTGCGAATGCTGCCGTGTCAACTGACTTGACCCCCATCTTCTGCTCACTCACGGCGACGAACATGAGATCCTTCGACTTCTCAATGCACTTTGTGAGGTCCTCGGGCGACGGCCGCTTGTATTTCAGCAGCTCCAGCAAGCAGTCGACCATTGCGCTCTTTGCCTCTTGTGGGAAGGTTACGATGCGTTTGTCGCCGTCGACCGGTATGCGCTGGTACCACACCTCATCCCCGGGGATCCTGCCCGCAGTGACGTCCGCGGACCTTGTGACTGCTCTCTTGAACAGAAGCATCTCAACCAAACACTCCGCCCACAGCATGGCGTGGCGAGCATCGAGGAAGGCAGCCGCAGCACCGTCCGAAGAAGACTGAACACTGTGGAAAGAGGCGATGCTCTCGGCCAGCTTACTACCAGAGTCGGAGGGAACGGCGGAAGGAAATATCTCACTCATCAGCAGCTGGTGCTTCAGAGCGAGGGCAAACCGGTCGTAGACAGCACAACCCCTGAATTTCTCCGCCTCGCATCTCATGGAGACTGCGTCAAACGCCTTCTTACCCTCCTCTAGCACGGTCATGAGACTGTCGAAGCCAGGTGATGCGGCAGCGCTTACGAAAGTTGCACCGAAACTCAAGGCAGTGTTTGTAAGTGCGTTGTCTGTTATGCCTTGCTCGCCAACGATGTTGACCCCGTTTCGAAGGACGAGCGCGTTGCTGGCTGACACAGGATGGGTGTGTGCGATGTATCTCTTTTCTTGGAGCTTTTCGATGAGGACCTCCAGGGCCTCCTTTTTACATGGGGTGGGGGGGTCTGTCACCGCGAGTCGGAACATGAGGAACGCAGCTGCACTGTACAAACGGATGTTGACGAATGTTAGAAACTGCCTACTGCCGTCGTCCTCACCCCCGTTCAGGAGCGACTGCAAAAGCACCTCAAGGATGCTGCACAGTGCAGAGTACAGCGACTCCCAGTCTTCAGCGTTCTGGTGCTCCAAGCTATGCCCGAAAAGCTGTTCTTGCATTTTGAACCATTTGACAAAACCTTGCGCCACGGCCATTTTGTCGTGAAAGGAACAGTCGGCCTCCCATTGCCGGGTGAGGACCTGCTGCCTCTCCTTGAGCTCCTTTTTGAATTCATCACTTGCAGATACCTTCCCAGGCCCACAGAGGGAGAGAACACATTCTATGCACTGCTCCAAAGACGGTAGACTCATTTCCTTTTCTTTCTGTCCTTAAAGGTGATAAAGAGGGTTGTATAAATAATGAGGGAGAGAAGAAAGAGAGAGGGGAAAAAAAAAAAGGAAAAATAAGAGAAAAAAAAAAAAGAATAGTCCTTTATCATACGTCTTCTTTCTTTTTTTCTCGTTCCTTCTTTTCAGTGAGAAAGGTCTTGTTCGTATAAAAAAAAAGGACAGCGATAGAATCACAACTCTCAGAAAACAAGAAAGGGAAGGGGGTTCGGAGGGGGGGGACGGTAGTAGACTAATAGTTTTGAACTTGTCTTTTCTTCTGATTTCTCGCTTTAAAAGACGAGGCCGTCCTCATCCACAACAAAAAAAAAAAGAGAATAAAATCGTAAAAAAAAAAAAAATAAGGAAAATAAAGTAAGTAAGTAGTAAAATACCGAAAAAGGGGTGGCTAGGAAAAGAAAACACAAAAAAAAAAAAAAAAATGGGGCTTTGATTGCAACACTAGGTGGCGTTAAGCGTGCAATGAAGCACGAACTACCTACTTGATTACAGGGGGCGCTCCTCGGCCGAGCAGTAGCTTCTTCTGCGTTCCGCGTCGTGTCCTTAATGCGTGAGGTGTGCTCAACCCTAGCCGGGGCGTCCCGGGTAACCAAGATTCTGTGCTCGTGCAGTCTGCTGCCTGTTCGTCACCCTGAGCATCTGCGTTACGTTCTTCCACTCGGGCGCTACCGGTGATGACCGACGAGGAGGTCAACAGCGAACAACACATCTGATGTACTTCTTATATTTTCATGTTATCCCCACCACCTCAAAAAACATATATAAGAGTTAAGGGAGACCGGTGTTGGCGGTGCCGCCGCCTAGTTCGTCACGGTGAAAAGATCAACAGCGAACAACACATCTGATGTTCCTCTTATATTCTCACGTTATCCCCACCGAAAAATAAAACAAAAACTAAAATAAAAAAAGAAACCAAAGAGGAACTAAGCACGCTGCCGGGTAATAGAACCTCGAGAAAGCTTGTAAAACCCGAAATCAGGTAGGCCAATATTCCCTCTGTAGATAAAAAAAAGAAAAAAGGGGGAAACAAATAGAATCTACATCCCCACTTTTTTTACCTTTCTTCGCTTTTCTTGTTTTTACTTCTTCTCGGAAGGTGATGTAAAGCGCAGGTAGGTCTCGGTGTTCATGACCAGATTATTCTCCGGCAGAATAAAAGGGCTGTTTGTACCGAGACTCCTGTTCTCGTCCAATATGAGCGCAGCCTCCTCTCGAATCCTGGACATCTTGCTGCCATAAGCGAAGTCATATTGGTAAGCGGCGCCAAAGCTCATTGGGACTAATGGTACCAATCCCGAAGGGTTGCCTTTCTTAAACCACAGTGCCGCGCCACCCACGGCCACGGTTGCCACGAAGGCCCCGTAGAAGTTTAAAATATCCCTGGCCTGCGCTATCTGCACCGCGATCATCATCTCCCGCTGTTGCATAGCAAGCTTCTGCTGCGTGGAGATCATGTTGTCCTTGGCAGCCTCGACAGATGCACTGATGCCCATTTTTCTTTTTTTTTTTTTTTTTTTTTTTTTGGAAGAAATCTATTTTTTTTTTTTTCCCCCAGCTATTGAAAAGAAAAAAAAAAAAATAGGTAATTAAGCCTTTGTAAAACTGCTCTTTACTGCCTCCCCCCCTCCCCCCTTCCCCCTTACCGAGGTACAGACGATGGTTTCAAGACGTGCATTGAGCAGGTGAGGTTGACGTCCACATGCATGACGGCACCGAAGTTGTCGAACTCCCCGCAGTACTGCGGTGCGGAGAAGATGGTCACGAGCTGCTTGCCCGAGAAGAACTCGTACCCGCCCTCCACCACCTGGTGCGCACGAACCACGAGGTCGAATCCGTTCGCCGCAAGGAACCGCTGCAGGTCTTCCGGCGTGAACTCGGGGACTCTGGTGCGCGTGTTAACGTCCACCTCCAACACAGGCTGAGCCCACAACAGCTCACTGACAAGGCCTTCTCCAGGTAAGTCAACAGGCAACGCAACACGTTTAATGCTGTCAACCGTCTTCAAACCATAAGCCAGCCCACCATGCACGCAGAATATTCTTTCCCCCACACACCCTGCCAGAGGCAGACAGTTGAACACTGCTACAAACTGCTTCCACAGCTTCACATTGTACCTTCTCTTGCAGTCATCGTAGAATCCGTAGATCCTGTTTACAGACGCACACTCATGGTCCCCCCTTAGCAGGTGTATGTCACTAGGATAGAGTACCTTGTAGGCTAGTAGTAGGCATATTGTTTCAAGGCTGTACTTACCTCTGTCAACGTAGTCACCGAGGAAGAGGTACCTCCCACCGTTGCCAGGGGGTTTCAGTGCCTTGAATATTTGAACCAGGTCGTTGAACTGCCCGTGGATATCGCCTACTACTGTCACGGGGGCAGGCATCTCAACGTAACTTCCGCCCTTTAAGAGCACCTCCCTCGCGTCTTCCAGAAGGTCTTGCATCAGCTGCTCTTCTATTGCTACCTTTCCGTCGAGTCCCTCCCCCGACCGCCACAGGAGCTCCACCATCTGAACTGCAGGCGACTTCGCCATCTTTTCCTTCCTTTGGGATCGCGTGGGCAAAGTGAAAAAAAAGATATAAGAAGGGCTCCTTTTGATGAAAAAAAAGAGTCGGTTTTGTTTGTGCACAGCCGGGGTTAACCTGTAGAAGGATAAGCCCATCAATGCCACCACTACTCTTTTTAGCAATAACAATTCATTATCAATATATTGTTTTTCTTGTTCAAGCAAAAAACTCAAAGTGCAGGACAAACCCCCTCATGGAGGGCCGCCCTTGGGAAAAAAAAAAAAAAACGGGAACTAGCCGTCAAAGACTCGTTCTCGCAATATCAAAAAAAGGCACCTGCTTTTCAATTTACTGAAAAGAATGAAGGGAGGTAGGGGTAGTCGTAAAATGGGCTTTTTCAGGTGGAGCAAAAAAAAAAAAAAAGAAAAACAACCTCTGGCTGACATCTAGACAGTCAATCAGAAAACAAAAACAAATGGGATGCCATGGCCCATCTTACTTACTTATTTCTTTTCTTTTCTCTTCCGTAGGCACGGGGAGGGAAAATATAATGAAAGGAGAGAGGAATCCTAAGAAAGAAAAAAAGAAGTAGGTATTAAGAAAGAACAAAGAAAAAGAAGGGCTCCTTTTGATGAAAAATAAGAGTCGGTTTTGTTTGTGCACAGCCGGGGTTAACCTGTAGAAGGATAAGCCCAACAATGCCACCACTACTCTTTTTAGCAATAACAATTCATTATCAATATATTGTTTTTCTTGTTTAAGCAAAAAACTCAAAGTGCAGGACAAACCCCCTCATGGAGGGCCGCCCTTGGGAAAAAAAAAAAAAAAAAAAACGGGAACTAGCCGTCAAAGACATACGTGCAGAGCCCACGTTTCGATTGTGCCATAAAGTGAGGTGGGGGGAATATAAAAAAAAGTATCTCCCGCTGGCCTTAGAAAGTAAAAAAAAAAGGGGGGGGTCGGCTAATTGTTTGTGCAAGCCGTTTTCACCTACAGTAGGGATAAACTGGCAAGCTCTTTTTTGCAATAACAGTTCTTTTCAAAAACCTGTTTACTTGTTCCAGCAAAAAAACAAAAATGCGCTTTTGAAGTCGTACCAGTATGAACAGATAGTCGCGATTTTAGTGGTGCCATGCAAGGAGCCCGAAAAGACTAAAAGAAGCTTTAGGAAAAATCGATAAAACCTCAGTGTGATACCTTTCAGCACTCTGTGCCGTACCCAGCCTGCTGTCCCAGCGCACGAGTCAGCACCACCTCTATGACCAGTCAGCACCACCTCTATGACACTAACCAACACGATGAAGGCAAACCCATAGTTGAGGTTCATCTCGTCAGCAAACTTCAGCGTTCTCCCATAGTAGGGGTAGCCCAACGAAGTGGTCTAGTGTGTGGTGGTGTGTTCTTCCTTTTCTACTTATTCTTTACTGTCATAAAGAGGCAGCTTGCAGCATGCAAGGCACAGACAGCCATCTAAGCGTTGTTGTGCCTCATCCAGCAGATCCCCGCAATCACCGCACCCGTGAGGGGGCCCATCGCAAGGCCTGCCATCACCAGCACAGCATACGTCCGCGAAGTTAAAAGTCAAACCCTTCAAGTCTATGTCCTTCACACTGTCGATCAGCGACCTGCAGTTAAAGTTTCATTCTCGGCCATGTAGCTGGCTTGGGTAATGGCAATGAAGTAAATAATCCAAGCAGCAAAGGCCGCGAGGGTGTGGACCAGAACACCTGTGGAAGACATCTTTTGCTTTTTCTTTTCTTTCTTTTTTTCTTTTAAACTGAGTGTTAAAGGACTCTACTTCTGCAGGCTAAAAGGCTGAACCGCAACCCATCCAGGCTAGGGGGCCACTACCGGCGGAGTGGAAGTGTTTTGACGACAAAAAAAGTACGTCACGCTGAAAGAATATAAAAAACGAACACAAGAGGACCGTAGTGCACGTCAGGGGGAAAAAAAAAAATAAAAAAAGAAGAAAGTTAAGAAAAGAGGGAGGAAAAGAGAAATGATTTCTTTAAAAAAGGGCCTTTCCAATTTCTTTGAAATTAATGAGGGGGGGGGGGGGGGTGTTGAGGAAACAAACTAAGAAGGTCACTCAAGCACGCATAGCACTCCATTGCAGCTAAAATAATATTACGTGCAGAGCCAGGCAAAAAAAAAAAAGAAAGAAAAAGAACATCTCTGGCTGACTTTTAGAAGTAAAAAAAAAAAAATATATATATATTCACTATGATAGGAACGAAGTGGTTAGCAACGGCCCGCAAAAAAAAAAAAAAAAAAAAAAAAAAAAAAAGGCTACCTGACGCCAGGGCCCATCTTTCAGCTAGAATCCTATTCTTTTTTTCTCTTCTTTCTTCTTTTCTTTTTCTTTTTCTTCCGCAGGCACGGGGAGGGAGAGAGTAATGAAAGGGAGAGAAAGAAAGCTTAAGGGAAAGAAGAATTTAAAAAAACTTAAGGGTTAACCTTAAAAGAAACTATTTTCAACTATTAAAAGAAAAGTACGTTAGCAACACATGGCCACCACCAGCGGTCAAGTACCTGCGGTGGCTGATTGTTGCGATGAGCAAAACTACTTAGCACCGAGCTAGGTAGTGGACGGTGTGGCCCGAGGAGAAGAGTGGCTCCTGTGGTGGGAATGACCTTTCACTTCGTGCAGCACCTCTGGACACGACCCAATAATAAAAAAAGAGAAAAAAGTGGGAAACAGATGACAATTCAGAGGCGCCAATGTTTGCACCACCTGCCTTGCGCCTGCTGATATCGGCTCAAATACGCAGTGAGCCCACGCTTTGATTGTTGCCACAAAGTGAGGTGGGGGGGTATAAAAAAAAGTATCTCCGCTGGCCTTTAGAAAGTAAAAAGAAAATAATAAAAAAAAATCAAAAAAACCACACCGCGATGAGGGTCGGGGGGGGAAAAAAGTGGGTGTTTCTTTTCTTTAACAAATAACCAAAAAGAAGCAGCCTTTACTTTACGTGAAATCACGCCTCTTAGAAATCGTACTAAAAATAAACAGGATAAACAAAAAAGTCTTAGCGGTGCCATGCGGTATGTGACACAGCGGCCACCCTTGTGAAACCTTTTCAAAAAAGAGGAACCCGAAGAAAGAAATCGTTAAAACCTCAGTGTGATAGTTTTCAGCACTCTGTGCCGTAGCTAGCCTGCTGTCCCAAAGGTGTGCCCTGCTCGTAGTTCCCGCTGGGTGTGTTCCCCTTCAGCATAAATGCCGCACCAGTCAGCACCACCTCTATGACACTAACCAACACGATGAAGGCAAACCCATAGTTGAGGTTCATCTCGTCAGCAAACTTCACCTTTCTCCCATAGGAGGGGTAGTTTGACGAACTGGCCTAGTGTGTGGTGGTGTGTTCTTCCCTTTTTGCTTCTTCTTTACTGTCATACCTCATATTCGAAAAGTGCTACCATCAAGATCCACGTCAGGCCGACAAAGAGGCAGCTTGCAGCATGCAAGGCACAGACAGCCATCCAAGCTTTGTTGTGCCTCATCCAGCAGATCCCCGCAATCACCGCACCCGTGAGGGGGCCCATCGCAAGGCCTGCCATCACCAGCACAGCATACGTCCGCGAAGTTAAATCCCTCAGGTCTATGTCCTTCACAGTGTCTATCAGCGACCTGCAGTTGTCCGACTGGTATATCCCTACCCTGCACCCATTCCCGGCCATGTAGCCGGCCTGGGAAATGGCAATGAAGTAAATAATCCAAGCAGCAAAGGCCGCAAGGGTGTGGACCAGAACACCTGTGGAAGACATCTTTTGCTTCTTTTCTTTTTCTTTTAAACTGAGTGTTAAAGGATTCTACTTCTGCAAGCTCAATCCGTTCAGGCTACGGGGCCATTCGGATCCAGCCGTTCTTAAAAAAAAAGGACCTTTTTGAAAAATAATGAGGGGCGCACCAAACAAAAAGGGGGGGGGGGGGGAGTGCTGAGGAAATAAACCAAGAAGGCAACTCAAGCACGTATTGCAGCTTTAAAATAAATTACGTTCAGAGCCAGGCAAAAAAGAAATATATGAGTTAAAAGAAGTCTTCTAAAAGAAACTAGTTTGGCGCTCCATTTTGTTTGTGCGCACGAGCGGAATTTTACCTAATATAATAGCTCATTACGCTGCCATCAACTAGAGTCTTTGTGAGACGCCCCCTTGTTCTCATCCAACAATGGGACGCCAGGGCCCTCTTTCAGCCAGAATGCTCTTATTCTCTTGTTCTTTTTTTTCCCGTAGGCACGGGAAAAAGAAGAAGAAGAAAAACCTAAGAAATTATTTCAACTAGAAAAGTACGTTAGCAACACATGGCCACCACTGGCCACACCTACATTCATCTTCTGCGGTTGCAGTCTGGTGCCTGCGGTGGTTGACTGTTGCGATGAGAGACTAGTGACAACAATTCTCCCTATTCGAGCGCTTTAAAAGAAGAAAAAAAAGAGAAAAAAGAGGAAAACAGATGACAATTCAGAGGCGCCAATGTTTGCACCATCTGCCTTGCGCCTGCTGATATCGGCTCACATGCGATAAAATTTCAGTGTGCATGGGGGTGCTCACTGTTCAGGCAAAAAAAAAAAAAATATATGAGTTAAAGGATGTCTTTGTGAGACGCCCCCTTGTTCTCATCTTCTACCTGCACCTATCCCCTTTCAGCAGCGGTTTCTCCTCCTTTGGTGGTCTTGCCGGCCTTCTCCCCAGCCTGGCCGCTCTTTCTCTTCGTTCTCTTGCCCATTGTCCTTTCAACGCCTCTAGGTCATAAACACGATAAAAAAAAAGAAGCAGCCTCTTCTTTTTACGCTAAGAAATCGCGTGCCCTTTTTTTTGAAGTCGTACCAAAATGAAGGTTAAAACAAAAAAAGAAGCAGAAAAGGATCTAAAGAAGTCTTTGGAAAAATCGATAAAACCTCAGTGTTCTGTGCCGTAGCTAGCCTGCTGTCCCAAAGGTGTGCCCTGCTCGTAGTTCCCGCTGGGTGTGTTCCCCTTCAGTATAAATGCCAGCATAAATGCCGCACCAGTCAGCACCGCCTCTATGACACTAACCAACACGATGAAGGCAAACCCATAGTTGAGGTCCATCCAGGTAGCAAACTTTCCTCCGTACGAAGTGTACTGGTGTGGTGGTGTGTTCTTCTTTTTTCTGCTTCTTTTCTTTACTGTCATACCTCATATTCGAAAAGTGCTGCCATCAAGATCCACGTCAGGCCGACAAAGAGGCAGCTTGCAGCATGCAAGGCACAGACAGCCATCCCAGCGCTGTTGTGCCTCATCCAGCAGATCCCCGCAATCACCGCACCCGTGAGGGGGCCCATCGCAAGGCCTGCCATCACCAGCACAGCATACGTCCGCGAAGTTAAACCCTTCAGGCCTATGGCCTTCACAGTGTCTATCAGCGACCTGCAGTTGTCCGACTGGTATATCCCTACCCTGCACTCATTCCCGGTCATGTAGCCGGCCTAGGAAATGGCAATGAAGTAAATAATCCAAGCAGCAAAGGCCGCGAGGGTGTGGACCAGAACACCTGTGGAAGACATCTTTTGCCTCTTTTTCTTTTCTTGTTTTTTTTTTTTTTTCTCTTTTTTTTTTGTTTTCTTGGTGCTGAGTGTCAAGGGACTTCAACAAAGGGCAATAGAAAGAAGAAGAAAAAATAGAAAAAAATAAAAAAAAGTAAAACGTTTGAAAAAGAGGCCTTCCTAGATTCCCCTTCAAAACCTTGCTGCGTCAAAAGAAAAAGGCGCAGAAGGAAGGTACTACCTAGTACTGACCCTGTTGGGAACACAAAAACCTGAGAAAGTTAACCCTCGTGCGTTGGGTAGAAGGAAACAGACCTATGTGGCCCTGGTGTGCAAGGCCTGGGGTGTCAAACGCATAAGCCTCACTAAATTAATCGGAGCGTGGCTTCTGGGTACCGCTGCTCGTTCAATGAAGCCAATTTCAGGTCTCGCTTTCTTTTTTTTCTTTCAGTTCTTTCTCTAGGTTTCGCAGTTAGTGAAGGTCAAAAAAAAAAAAGAAAAAAAAGAAAAAGGAGCTTTTGCAAGTCGAGAGACCTGTTCTTGGGAAGGGAAAATTTAGAAGAATGACTTTGGTTGCTTCATAAACCGCCTGGCGTGCGAGTAACTTCTTTACCGTGCTGGCAGGTGTTGCTACCCTAAATACCCAGGTATCCTTCTGTGCTGAAGGATATAACGATGTAAATATAAATATTTACGTGAGCGCGAGAAGGAGGAAGACTGCCGGCCTTCTCCCCAGACAGGGCTGTTCCTTTTATGTTTCGGTTTTATGAGCCAAAAAAAAAAAAGGGGGAAAAAAAATATATGAGTTAAAGGAAGTCTTTGTGAGACGCCCCCTTGTTCTCATCTTCTACCTGCATCTATCCCCTTTCAGCAGCGGTTTCTCCTCCTTTGGTGGTCTTGCCGGCCTTCTCCCCAGCCTGGCCGCTCTTTCTCTTCGTTCTCTTGCCCATTGTCCTTTCAACGCCTCTAGGTCATGCTTGGTCTTCGGTGATGCAAATATCGCCCTCCTGTTCCATCCGATCACCGCCTTTGTCCTCCCGATGGATCGTAGTGTGTGCACCCTTGTGCTCGGCTCAGCTGGGAAGGCCCTCCTTCCTTTCACCTTCTTCAGACCCTCCCTAGCTCCCATGTGTGCCAGATCTTCTTCATCAGTCCATGCAATCTCCTCGCTTTCTGCTGTACTTCTGCGAGATCCCCCAGCTTCCCTCCAAGGGTCTTCCCGGTCACGTTCTCGAAATCCAGTGCCAGCTCCACCGTCGACACTGACGTGTTCCTGCTGCCTGCATACCAGCGCAGTTGCCGCATCCACCTCAGCACCTCCTTCGTGTACTCACGTAGGACATCCCCTGCCGGTAGCTTGCCGAAGTCCTTGTCCGACGGTACTGGGTGTTCTTGACCTTGTGTGATCTCCAGCCACTGGTGTGTGTGGTACACCTCCTGCCTCTTCGCCTGTAGGGCTGCGTCCCGCTCCCCCACCACCGCCAGCAGGTACCTCTGCGTTCCTTCGAGCCTTTCCCTGACATCCTTCCCTGCTCCCCTTGGCAGGATGCCATGCAGCTTCGTACACGGTTCCAGCCCCCTGCGCGTCGTGCCTTCGTGTTTAAAAAATAGAAAAAAAAAGCAACCCGTCCTCTTTGTGTGAAAAAACAGAAAAATAAATTTAAATAAAAACAAAAACGGGAAAAGAATCGGTAGGGAAAAAAAGAAAAAAAAAAGGGGGGAAAATTGATAAATTTCGGTGTGCGGGTTGGTGCTCACCATTCAGGGAAAAAAAGAAGGAGGCTATACAAAAAGAAAAATGAACAAAGAAGAATAGAAAAATAAGAAGGTCTTTAACGACACCTCCCTTTCTCTATACTTCTTCTGCCCTTTTTTCTTTTCGCCTCCTTTTTTTTATTCCTCTTCCCTTTTTCTCTGTTTTCCTTACCACTCTTACCCGAGAGCTGGTGAGAGTGGTTAAGGGGGGGACCCTTTGCAAAACAAGTATCTTAGTTATTTCGCTTTTTTTTTTTAGGTCACCCACCCCCCCCACACCCCGCCTCGCGTACAGCATACGGAAAAAAAATTCACTACGAGAAGGAACGAAGTGGATAGCAACGGCCCACAAAAGAAAGAAAAAAAAAGAGAAAAAAGAGGGAACAACTGGCAGTTGCACCTGTCAACAAGCCAAGAGCCTGTTCTTGCAAAAAAAGAAAAAGAGTCGATTTTTTAAGCATTTTTTTGTCAGTGCATGAAAATAAACATTTCTCGGGGATATATATCTTCATGCTACCATTACTCTTTTCTGTGCGTTGGGTTTTGCAGGAAAAAAAAAAAAAGAAAAAAAAAGAGGAAACCTTTGGGAAAAAGTACCCAAGATACCTCAACAATGTGCAAAGAAGAAAAATATATTGAGTTAAAGGAGGCCGGTGTTGGCGGCGCCCTGCACAAGAACTGTCTACTTGATTATAAGGCGCTAGCTCAACCCCAGCCGGGGCGTCCCGGGTACCAAGATTCTGTGCTCGTGCAGTCTGCTGCCTGTTCGTCACCCTGAGCATCTGCATTATGATCTTCCACTCGGGTGCTACCGGTGATGACCGACGAGGAGGTCAACAGCGAACAACACATCTGATGTTTTTCTCATATTTTCATGTTCTCCCCCACCACCTGAGAAAAAAAAAAAAGAGATATACAGCTAGGAACTAGATTTAGATGGAAAATAAAAAGTCTTTTCAAAAAGGTAGAGTGCTCGCTTTTCTTTTCTTTCCTTTTTTTTTTTTTAAAAAGAAAAAAAGATTGCTTTTTTTTATTTTTAACTTTCTTCCTCCCACGAGGCCTCCCGCCACGGCTTTAAAAGAAAATGATAGTTGAGAAGTAAGTCATCTTTTTCAAATAATATAGTATAAACAATATAAAAAAAAAAATAAAAAAAAAAAGAAAAATACAGAAGTTTTTATCATTTTTCTTTTTTTCTTTTTTCTTTTTTAAAAAACCGTACAAAAAAAATCTTGCAAATGTGAAACAACAAAAATAACAAAAAACAACTAGAACTCAAACACCTCCGTATGGAAATCAAAGGCAACCCCGTCGCCAGAGCAAGCCAAACAGGCCTTTCTAACAGCCTCTCCGAATCTCGGGGGCCCGCAGAAAAGAACCGCAACTTCTTCAGAATCTCCTGAACGGGTACCACAGGCAACAAGGATCTCCTTTCTAATCGCAGCGAGGTAAGGCTGTGGATCAAGCCTTGCCAGCTGTATGGTGGGGGACACATGGGGTATACACCCCGATGCTGCTCCAGACGGACCGGTTAAACAAAAATGTGTAGCAACCCTTTCGTTCACAGGTACACAGTTCACGAAGGCGTCCAGCATCTGCGCGCACCGAACAGACCAGCAAAACCAAACTCTGCTCACAACCCTCCCGCGACTACTCTGCTCCAGCAAATCATGAACCAAGTAAAGCCAAGGAGTCAACCCCACACCACCGGACACCATTACAAAATGTTGATACCGATCGCCTTCGACGTCCAACCTTGGTTCACCATACGGTCCTTGCAACAGTAAATCGTACCCATTATTGTCAGGCGGTCTCCGCAAGGCCAGCTCGTGCAGACCATTTGTCCAGTCGCCCAATACTCTGATCATCAATGTCAGCTCATACCCACCGCACTCCCTGTCAGGGTTCGCCCTCTCCCTTGAAATGGTAAACGGGTGCGACTCGAAATAAGTTAGTTCAGGAACGGTGAGATACACGTACTGCCCGGGGCGTCCGATTCTGTGCTGGGTGTATATTCTAATCTTGACGGTTCGTCCGCCGGGAATGGGGTCGAAAAAACCTTTTCTGGGAAGCTTGCCAAAGGTCCCGTAAAGGAAACGAACAAGAACGTCAGCTGTCCAGAACCCCACACCTATCATAACGTAGTAAGCCTTATGGAACATAAGGGCCACGATAGACGCTAAAATCAGTGCTACATGGCTGTAGTAAAATGTGTTGTAAAATGAACGGCGAAAACCAGGGTGGCCCGAGGCTACAAGAAGAGAAAGACATCCCATAGCAATCCAGCCCGTCAGTTCTGCTTTAGAGCCTGCTGAATCGCCCCTCCATGTGTCTATTAAGTAGCACATTCCAATGTGGTAGTAACTATTTAGAATTGTCATGACAGCAGACACCTTGTGGTACCACAGCCTTCTTTCCACAGGGACGCCCAGAAGAAAGGTGAGGGGGGAGTTTTTGCAGGCCGTTGCAATGGTTAGTACCAGAGGTCCCTGCACCCAATGTCCGGTTTTTCCCATCCCTTCGTGATTCTGCCTGTTAAACCCTTGCATCGTGATGAACAGCAGAAACGGAAGCAGCATCAGAGCCTCACCGTATGTGAGCGTAATGTAGTCATTTACTATTGCGTAGTTTTGAAGAAGTGTTGCAGCCTTCCACCTCACAGGCACGTACAGGCGCTCCAAGCGGTTCCTGTTCTCATAAGGAACCCACACGGGGGCGGTCCCGTCTGGGGTGGCGCGTTGCATTGTTTTGTTGTATCGTGTAACCTTTTTTTTTCTTTTCTTTTTTTTTTCTTTTCTTCTAAATAATATATGGGGACCCCTTCATATGTGTTATCCATTTGACAAACGCTACACTTCTGACTGAGGTACGACTTTGCCAATCCCATCATCCCGGTTGTCCCTTGCTTCAGATGCCCGCAGGTCTGACACTGTATAATGCTGTCCTTTGGAAGGGAAGGTAAGCTCGGGAGCACTGACGGCACTCGTGAACACGTCCCCGATGGAGGTATTAAAAAAATAGTCGGCTGATTGTTTGTGCAAGCCGTTTTCACCTACAGTAGGGATAAACGGACAAGCTGCCTCTACTCTTTTTTGCAATAACAATTCTTTTCAAAAATTTGTTTACTTGTTCCAGCAAAAAAAAAAAAAAAAAAAAACATGCAATGAATAAAAAAAAAAAGTCGAAACCATTTCTTTTCTTTTGAAAAAAAAAAAAAAAAAAAAAAAAAAAAAAAAAACAGGCCGCTCCTTTATCACAAGTGAAAAGAAGACCCCCTTTTTTTTTCTGTAAAGAAAAAAAAAAAATTTTTTTTTTCTTTTCTTTTTTGTCTAAATAGCAACAGGGTGCTCACGGCCCCACGGAGTGACGAACAACTCAGGCGACCCGGCCTTCAATGACTTCTGCAACCTTGAATAAACAGAGTTCTGAAGGTCGGTGTTGCAAACAACCGTCTGGGAAAGCTGCGGAGTGGACCCAGTAGCAATGGAGGTGATGGTCGGTAGAAGCGGGTCAGGAGACTCTTGCGAATCGTTCGAGTCGTCCACGTGCGGGCAGACGATGGCGAAGACAGTTACGTGCATCATGTTCACCTTCAGGATACCGACAACCTGCGTGACGTAAGAGCTTCCTATCACTGCGGCAATCGATGAAGGAACGATCGCCCACCCATACTTCACAGAAAATGCGTGCGCCCCTTGCATGATATCGATGACATCACCCGCCATGGTAAAGCCTCGTGTTGTAGAAGTACCAAGATTGCCCGACCGGACCCTGCCATTCGCCATTCCACAATGGAGCCCTCTATCAAGCATGACAGCTACACCGCATGCCTTGACAACTGGCCCGTCACAGTGCGAGGCAATGTTCCACGACAGGTGTAATATGTCGGGACTGAACATACCGAACCCGTGAAGGACACCTCGGCTTGCCGTTGCCATGGATTCCAACCTGGGGAGAACTGCGGCAAGCTTATCAGCAACCTGTCCTTGGATGGAAACCATCATCACCACACCGTTGGTCTGCCGCAGGGTCAACGCTGTTACCGGTTTCTCCACGTTCCCCTCCCAGCTCGCTGTGGATCCTCCCTCCGACCCATTGTCCGGGCCGTTCACCAAAACCGTTTTCGGTAAAAAAGCACGGTATTCTGCTAAGGATGAACAAGCAAACGTAAGACCCTGATGCAACACGGCTACCTCAGATATCATGAAAGGCTTCTCCTGCTTGTCGAGCTCCTCCGCCATCCCAGTAAGGTCCATCACCTCGAGGAACGATGTCGTTCCGGCCAGCAATGACAGCGGGCGGGAGATGAATATAATCTCAACGCTTGCGATGGCGAGGTCCACGACAAAGATGACGACACAGCATATGATGAGCTGCACCAAGGCGCGAAGGATGACCTCGTTCACAGATGCAACAGACCGGATCCACAACAGCTCGAAGGTCACATGTGTGGTGGCATGGATCTCAGACAGCCTGATGAAGTAAGCCCCGCCCTTCAGACTCGTCGTCACGTTCCGGTTCACCTTGTACAATGGTGTGCGCTTCTCGATATCGCTATCCTCGAAGTACTCCCCGTACCTTACCCAGACTATCATGTTTGTGGCCCCTAACGATGAGTCAAAGAACGACCCGCGTTCTCGTGGCTTCGCGGCCTTCACAGCGTCGGAAACAGTGGGCCCAAGCTCGTCCACAGGAAGCAAACATTCAGCTCCCGCAAAATCGGAGCAGCTGAAGCACTTCGAGTAACATCCAAAACGAATCGCCGGCGCCTTGTACAACGTGTGCGCAAACACACGGTCTGTCTCGGTGTCGATGATGGCAAGCTCCGTGTAGTCCTGCTTGAACTCATGGATGGTCTCAGTCCAAGGCCGGAACGTGAAGAAGCCTATCATAACAAGCGTGTAGGAGCCATCCCATAAAGGGAGGTTGTACTGCTTCCTGTAGTGCAGGTAAGAGTAAGGCGACCCATCGACCGCGGTCCAAAAGTAAGGCACGGACCAAGTCCCGTTGTGAGGTGTGTCTGTCATCCAGGTTCTGACAAGCGTCTCCGTCGTCTCGGGGACCGAGGTGTGGAGAATGCTCCGATCAGGTATCCCTGTGGTGTTGTCGATGGAGGTGGTGTACTTAATGTGGGTGTTGTTGGTGAACCCGTCACTGTGCACGTACTCCACAAGCCAGTATTTACCGTACTCTCCGTTGGAGTGGATGATAGGGTCGTACCACACTGACACACGGGCGTAGCCTTCAGGGTCTTTCCACGGTGGTGTGCATGTTGTGCAGGTTTCATCGTGTTCTTTTGAGAGGAAGAAGCCCACACCGTAGTCCTCAGTTGGGCGCAGGACTGCAAACGCGCCTGCTGTGTACAGGTCGGCCACACCCTTCATCCCTAGTCTGGTCACATTTATCAAGTCGGCCCTGTTCAGGAGAAGCCAGCCTTGGGTGGTGGACTCGACTGTCCTTAGCAGCATGCCCGCGAGGCGTTGTTTGGCATTTTTCGCGGTGGCCTGGCTGGTGTCGTCCACGGCATTCTTCAGCACAGACACAGACTCTGTGTACAGCAGCCATCCTGCTATCAGAGATATTGTGGTGGATATCACTGTCGAGACGAAGATGATCGCCTTTGATGGAATCCTGCTACGCATTTTCCCCTCCCCCCTTTCCACCACTTCCCTTTTCTTTTTTATTGTGTGGGTGTGTTAAAGTATGAGGGGGTGGGGGGTGGGAAACAATTGTCCCGTCAAAAAAAAAACTTTTTTTTTTCTTTTCCCCTCTAAGAAAAAAAAATAAGGTTAGAAACTAAAGGGGAAAAAAAAAAAAAAAAAAGAACATGGAAAATAAAATAAATAAATAAAAAAAAAGCTGAGGTTTTTCTTTTTTCTTGCTTTCTTTCTCTCTCCCCCCCCCCCCCCCCCGTTTGTTAATTTGACAAAGTACTCGTCCCCGTTTAAAAAAAAACGCTTTTTCTTTTTTTTTAAATACTGTAAACCAATCTGGTGTTCTCTCTGGCAGCCCTGTAGACATCGTCAATGCCAACATGCTTTATCTTAGCTAGCTCGCTCGCTATATAAGGAATATGCCCAGGGTGGCAGATCGGCTGCGCCCTCTGCTTCCCAGGGCTCAGCATATTCGGCAACATATAAGGGCCATCCGTCTCAAGAAGCATTCTGCTCAAAGGCACTGCTTCTGCAATCATACCCCTAAGCCGCTGAGTCTTGGCACCAGGAAAGGTAATCCCGCCTGTGAACCCCAGATAGATATTGGGAAAGCTATCTAACAAGGTAGTGGTACCTAACACATCCGGGGACCCCCAAGAGTGAAGATGAAACTTTTGAGACCGGGCGCAGTTTTTTTCAAGAACCTCGAGAAGCGTTCTGCACTCTCCTCTGTAGTGAATTACAATAGGCTTATCAGGTACAAGGTTAGAAGCAATCTGGAGCTGCTTCTCGAAAATGGGAAGTTGGACATCAACACCAGCAGCGCCCTTTTTCTCAGATGTCACATCAAGACCAATCTCACCCCAACCCACCATTCGCTCGTCCAAGGCCATTTCTATCATCTTCTGTTCGATTCTGTCGTTGTAATAACCGGCGTTGTGGGGGTGGATCCCAACTGTGCCGAATACATTTGCGTACTTTCCGGACTGGATGAGGTCGGGGTAGGCGGACAAGGCGTCCGAGAGTATGGCTGTCGGGTCGCAGAAAACTGATATAACTGCCTCATAGTTGGCAGGCATTTCGTTTAACATCAAGAATTCCTCCCATGTCCCCACCTTGCTCTTCTCCAAGACATAGTCGAGGTGGCAGTGTGTGTCTACATACCCAATGGTGCTGTTCTCCACTGGTACATCAACAACGTCAGGTGCCGATGAGTGTAGGCTTATGCAGTCCCTCGACACGTGCCCTTCGACGCCGCAGTTGAAGCAGACAGGCGGGCCCTTCTTCCCTTTCTTGCCCCCCTTTCCGCCGCCCTTTTTGCCCCCGCCCTTCGTTGCCATTTTCTTTTTTCTTTTTTCTGATAAAAAAAAAAAAAAAAAAAAGGAGGGGGAAACGCTGCAGTACTGTGTGTTCGACAAGGGTCGTCTGGACTGTCTTTTTACTCACACCCCCCCTTTTTTCTTTGGTGTGCTGATGTGTAACAACACAGCGGCCCAGGAATCGGGCCCATTCCGTCCGTAACCTCTTCCACCGAAAAAGAAGAAACCTGCGACAGAGACAAGCACGGTGACAACAAATAAGAAGTTTTACGCACCTCTTTTGCTGACATCAAGAAAACTGGCAACGTTCTAATGATCACCGTAGCCCTTAAAACACAGGAACACCCGTGAAATTGCTCGACGATATGGGCTCAAGGCAGCTATTCAGCTCAAGCAGGAGCTCTAGCTCTCCATGTGCCATCGTCCCATGATCACCCCTACTCCCGACGGTTACCGCGAGGTTAACAACCTCCAAAAAGACTGGATCAAAGCGATGATGTGGATGCTGAGACGTTCGTATTTTGCTTTCTTCTTGTTGGAGCAAAAAAAAAAAAAAAAAAAAAAAAAAAAAGAGGGCATTAATCAAAAGGGGGGTGGGGGGTGGGTTTGTTCTTTTCTTTTTATTCTTCCTGATAGAGGGGAGGGGGGTAGCTGAAGTGTTGGGGAATGGAGGGGGGGTCCTTTACCTTTCTTATCCTTTTCTTTTTAAACCCCCGATTCGTTGGACAAATCAAAAAGAAAACGCTTTCTTTTTTTCTTTTTTCTTTTTTTGTTTTCTTGCAGAATTTGTTTCTTCAGAGGGGGAGGGGAAGAACACGCGTAGCCTTTCTGTACAAGAAATCTGCCTTTGCTGGGTATTTGAAATGTTTACTGAAGAAAAAAAAAAAAAAAAAACACAGAAAAAGCAGGATAAATACTGCATACGAAAACAAAGAAAAACCGAATAAAATAATAGAAAAAAAATAAAATAAAATACTGTAAAACGAAAAACTCCGGGTTTTTTTTTTTTTTTTTGGCGTCCGGAATTCTTTTTTGTAAAGTCGTCAGGGGGGCCTGGTCCACTACCACCGAAACGGCAACCGCGCGTAGAAAAACCCACCAGATGATCCTATGGCGAAAAGGAAGAGAGTGTAACTTAGCCCTAGCCAAGGAAACAGCTGCACAAGGAATAAAGCCCCCCTTCGTGTCCAGGAGTTCTCTTCAGTCCAACATTATTCGTTTTACAGTGTGAGACGCCCCCTTGTTCTTATAAAATAAATGCTGCCTCTTTGTGTGCGACATACTGTTGCCGTGGTTACAAAAATCGTATTGCAATCTCTCATGCGGTGGCTTTTCGATAGCACAGCCGACTAGCCTGAGGCACAACCCTGCTCTGAAAATCAAGTGCTTCCCTTTTCTCTTTTCCTCTTTTGAAAATTTTCAAAAAAAAAGGGGGGGGGTGCGAAAAAAAAAAAGAATACAACATTCAAACACATAGACCTTACCACTGGTTAAAAAAAAAAAAGAAAATTTGATAAATTTCGGTGTGCGGGTGGGTGCTCACCGTTCAGGGAGAAATTCACACTAATCGGTCACCGTTCTGCGGTTGCTGTCTGGTGCCTGCGGTGGCTGTTTGTCGCGATGAGATGGACGGCATCTGGGCGAGAAACATTGCTTGGAGTCGTGCTAGGTAGGGGGCGGTTTGGCTCGAGGAGAAGAGTGGTCTCCTGTCGTAGCCGTGTGTCGTCGGGCCCCCAAGATGTCGAAGGGTGTGTACCCTTGTCTTTGCGTTGGCGGGGAAAGCATTCTTCCCACTCTTTGCTGTGCATTTCTGAATACGTCCTAAGATGTATCGCATCCTTCCAGCCTTCTCTGTGAGCCAGTCCTGGTCGTCGAGGGGTCCAGCCAAGGACTGCCGGGTGGCCTGCTCATAGTCTACTGCGAGCTCCATCGTCGTGACGGACGTCAACTTCCTACCTGCGTACCATCTTAGGCTTTTCAGCCACCTGAGGACGCTCTTCATGTAGAACATTAGGACCTTTCCCGACGCTCCGTTCGATTTCAACAGCTCCACTGTGGGCACAGTGTGCTGCTTCCCCGTTGTGATCTCATCCCACGGGTTGGTGGTGAGGATTCTGGTGCTCCGTTCAGCCGCTCTGGCGTCTCGTCTTGACACGACATCCAACAGGTATCGTTGCACGACTGCCGCCTGTTGCTTCGCAGCCCCCGTTGCGCCCCTTGGAATGATCCCGTGGAGGGCGGTCACTGCAGGTAGGTCACTTCGTGTCATCCCGCCATATCTTTCGTTTGTCAGGGCAGCTCTCGCTGGTGCACATTCCCATAGGGCGTGCTCCGTGACTTCTGTCGTCGTCTGGCACCGATGGTCGCAGACGTCGCACGCAAGAGACGAGCTTTCCACACCCTCACGTTCATCCAATTGCTTCCCCCACACTCGAGGGTGTACCGTGAACACTGCACCGCTGATGATCCGCCGCAGTCTGTACGATATCAGCGGTCTCCGTGACTGGAGCTTCCTCCACCAGGCGTTCGTGGACGGACATGCACCCGCTTCCATTCCAGCAAAAGACGACCTGCCGTGGATCAATTCCTTTGCAACAGCCGGTCTGATCGCCTGTCTTACTTCATGGCGTCTCGCACTGGGCACCAGAGCGCGCAAACCTTCAATGAAGGACCACCCCTTGTTCAGGAAGGGTAGCCACCTCTTCAGCAAGACCCCTAGCGGCCCCCTCTCCTCGTCGTCCTCTCGCTCCCGGTACAGTGTAACAATCTCATTGACTCGCTGCCACAGTTGTGGGGAGGTGAGGCTTTCTCGCACCAGGCAGTTCACCGTGTTGTAAACAATCTTCGCTTGTGGATATGCTGTGTGTCCAGGTAACAGCACATTGAGCACAGCCATCGGGGATCTCATCCTGAAGCGCGGTCCCCACAGGGAAGTCACCGTCGCTGTACAGAGTTTTTTCAGCTGGTTGTCAGACGGCGCAGCGTAGGTCGTACCGTATAGACAGGATGGTAGCACAGTGCCCGTCAGCATTGACGCCTTGTTCCCGAAGCTTAATGGCAATGCACCAAGCCGGGACAAACGGCCTTCGGCGGAATGTAGCTTGTCCAAACTATGTTTCCCGTTCATGTTCAGGATCACGCCAAGCGCCTTGATCCCCTTCGTCACTCTGAACGATGAGCCTGTGCACTTCAACCAAGGGCCGATCTCATCCTTCGTCGAGAATGCTTGTGACTTGTTTTCGTTAAGGCGCATGCCTGTCCGCTCGCAAAACTCGATTGTTTTGTTGGTCGCTCTCTTGAGTACCTCGACCAAACGCGCAAGTAGGTACGCGTCGTC
This sequence comes from Diplonema japonicum, assembly GCA_964019335.1. Taxonomy (NCBI): domain Eukaryota; phylum Euglenozoa; class Diplonemea; order Diplonemida; family Diplonemidae; genus Diplonema; species Diplonema japonicum. Next base: position 113,944 of record OZ025738.1, read on the forward strand.
CGCGTACGACAGCGATCGCGAGCCAGGTACCTCAGCAATCACGCACTTCACCATCACTGACACCAGAGCGTTCACCAGGATGACGGAGATTGGACACCCTTGGAGAATTCCATTTGTCACGTGGAACTCGGAACCCACGCCAGTAGGGAAGCGGAAACGTCTTTTGAGGCCTGCGTACATCGCTTTGAGCGGGGTCAGTATCCTCTGGTGCAAACCCAGGTCTTGCATAAGCCCGAACGCTACTTTCTGTGGCACCCTGTCGAAGCACTTGACGAAGTCCAGTGCTATGCCGTTAAGAGGGGTGTTGGTCAGCATCGCCGTCTCCAGCTGCGTGCTGAGCTCCATCAGGATGCTGTCCGTCCCGTGACGTGGTCGAAAACCATGCTGCGAGTCGTCCGCCCATTTCTCTTGCCATGGCGATATATCACGCAACCTGGCACAGGCCCACAGTCTGTAGACCGCACTCGTGACTGTGATGGGGCGGTGGTTGAGCGGAGTCCTCTCGCCTCCCTTCGGGATCAGCGTAACCAACGCCGTCAGGAGTGCCTTCGGCCACTTCCCTGTCACCTCGATGGCGTTGAAGAGCATCGCCCACGCATCCAACAATACATTTGGCATAGCGCGAAGTTCTGCCATCCTCCACCCATCAACTCCCGGTGCTGTCCTCGTCGATTTCTTGGCCAGAACTGCTCTCAGATCAGCCCCTGTCAGTGGCTGGAGCACCATGTCATGCGTCGAGATGTATGGCCCGTATCTAGCCTTGAAGGCCTCGTACGATGGTTCTTCATGCCCTTCACCGTACATCTGGAGCACGCCGTCCCATTCCGCGTGCATCATCCTGTCCATCTCGTCGAGGTCTGCGGTCAGCACTCCGCCGCTCTCCACTGCCTGCGCCGCTGACGTAGAAGTGTTTTTCACAAAGGCGGTCATCCCCCTCCGCTCCTCCTGGAACTGGGTGTTGATCCTCGCCTCGTACTTCTTCTCCCGCTCCACTCTCGTGTCCTTTGCGATCTCGCGTAGTAGCGAGGAGAGGTTGTCGTCTAGCAGTTGAAGTCTGGTGACAATCGACTCCAGGTCATCCTTCAGCAAGTTCCTATCAAACACTGGAGGGTTCGGCAGTTTCTCCAGCAAACTCAGAGCATTCGCCCAAGTCTTCAACAGAACTACTGGCATGTTGCACACTTGTCCCTTGTCAATCATCACCTGGATTTCCGCGCTGATGTGTGCAAGCTTCCTCTGCAAACAGGCAATCGACTTCTGTCTACCCACCGCTGCGCCCGTGGCTTCCTTTACAGACTTGGCCGACAGGCATTTCTCCTTGGGTTTGCGCTCCTCGCCCCTCCCTCGGAAAGTCTTCTGTTGCTCCATCGGCACGCCTGTGATGCAGTGTCTTTCCGAGACGTCAGCCAGCACACGGTATGCGCCGTCGATGTCCTCAAGTTTTTGGATGAATCTCTCCGCCTGTAGCAGCTCAATCACGTGGTCATCACTAGCAGTCGACACCGGCAGTTCCTTCGGGATGAAGTACTTGCGTGTCTTGCTCTTGAGAGTAGGGATACACAGTTTGATGGAGAGGCATCTGTGTTCGTTGGTATACACCGTGTCGTGGACCCACGCCTTCTGTAGTCCCGCCGCAGCGATCGGGTTCATCAAGACGTAGTCGATGCGTGTCTTTGTGTCAGTGGCTCTCACAAAGGTGTGGCTCGGCCTTACCCCGTCTTTCTCGGCCTGCATTGCTGCTGCATCCACCCAGTCACACCCAACCGCCTGCTGTAGTACACCTGATTGCGACACCTCGGTGTTTAGGTCCCCCGCGACGATGATAGGAACATCTCCCAGGGCACATCTCATCTCGTTCAGCACCTTGTTCAAAAGTGTCTCACGCTGGTGTTTGCCGTAACTTCCCGAGTGGCAATATACCACAATGAGGTGGAGCCACATGTCTCGTCCGTCCAAGTTGATCATAGCATGGACCCACCTGTTGCCGTCGTCCATCGAAGCGACTGCTTTGACTATCGCCGGCCTGCACCGCTGTACTAGTATGCCGACTCCACCTCTTTGTGCTTTGTCGGGAGCAGCAAGTCCATCGACCACGATACCGGGCTGTGGGTTTCCCCACAGCGCACGATACCTGCCGTTGTCCTCAACATGCCTCCCAATCATGTGTTGTCCGTGTGCGGTCAGCTTCACTTCCTGCAAGCACGAGATGTCGCTCTCCATGGCCAACACCTCGTCCACCTTATTGCTCAGGGACCCCACATTGAGAGTTGTGATTGTGAGCGAATTGGGGTCCCTAGCTCCACCCATGAAGATGTCCCTCCGGATGTCTTCATGGCTGGCGTCCCTTCAGTTGAACTCGTCAGGGTCATGTTCGATTGGTAGGATGGGGGTCATAGTGTTAGCTATGGCCATGTGCACGTCAGGTGTGGCCGCACATGTCGGTGTGCCGCCGGGCAGGTATATCGGTGTCATCGAACCCGTTGCACTCGTGGGGACAAGGGCACCCGAATGTGCCTTCTTGCTGGTCGTCGTGTCGTCGCATTTCCTCTTCTTGTCCGTGCGCTTCGCAGTCTGGATGTCCTGCTGGATAGACTGGACAGTCTTAACCAGCTCGGACACCGCCACAGCCACCGCATCCAACCTCTCGAGACGTGTTGTTACCATCTCCATCTGCCTGCCGAGAGCTTGCATGTTCTGCTCCATCGACTTCACTAGCGAGATGGTCGCGGCAGCCTTCCTCTCCATGTCCACCACTCTCGCTTCCATCGCTTTCCTCTCCTGCTCGTGCTCCAGCTCTTTCTTCCGCGCCCACTCCTCGAAAGCGTCGACAGACGCCATCGTTTTCGTAGCAGGTGCTGGCGCGTTCGGTGGGGGTAGAGCCTCGGCTACCGGCGTTGAGTGCGTCGCAGGTGTTGACGCAGCGTGGTGTGTTGACGCCTGCGTGTCCGACACTGGCGCAGGTGTAGGCGCGGATGATGGGTTCGCCTGCCCGGCTTGTCTGCCCCATATGGCGTTCGGCGGCAATGTGAATACGGCCTTATTACTGTCACTCGCGCCCTTCTTGTTCTTCTTCTTCTTCTGCAGGTCACCCTCCAGCGGCTGGATGGTCCAACGCGTGCCCTGGACATTCAGAACCAGACCTCTCGGTTTCGAGCACGAAGTCACGGCCCAGGACTGTTTTTCGCCAAACCTATGCCTTCCTCACCGTGACCGGCCATCCCGACCGTTTCAAGCGGTCTTCCAGCTCGAGGCCGTTCATCGAAGAGGGCACCCCTTGTACCTCATAGTGCTCGCCGTCGAGCAGTGTCGCTGCTGTCGCTGTCACCTTCAGATCGGCATGTCGGTCTTTGAGCACCCGCCTTGCTGTGTCAAGCTCGGCTTTCGGTACCCTTACCCCGTAGACGACGGACTTGCCCGACTTCTTGAAGGTCAGTCCCCATCCGCACACTTCACGCCTGAACAGCAGTGCCGCTTTCAGTGCCGTGCCCTCCAGCCACAAAACCGGCAGGAGATCGCGTGCTTCCCACGGTTGGCGCACAAACACGCCGTCCTCGCCACTGCGCATGAGGATCGACTGGACATCGGTCTTCATCACCGTGATTGGGACCTCGAAAACGCCGTCCCGCTTCCTGCCTCTCTTGGTGAGGTACCGCCCTGCTCTCTCCCTCAGCCATGTCAATACTCTCGACCTGGCCTTCTCGGCGTCCAGCGATGTTTGAGTAACCAGATAGAGTTCCGAGGTGCAGGTCTCCGGCTCCTCCAGCTCCTCCTCTTCCTCCATCTCCTCCTTGTTTGCGTCCGGCATCGCAGGGTGACCATTGCGGGCAGTAGTGACCGTTGCAGCCGGCGCGCCCCTTAGCCACTCCGCTGCCAACCGTTCAGAGCCTTGCGGGACAAGGTACACCGCCCGCTCCGGCTGTGTCTCCGCCCCTTCCCACTCCCGCACGTGCACGGGCCACTCGTCCTCGGCAAGGCATGCGATGATGGCCTTGCGTGCCGGCTTGCCCTGCTCCTTCTTCTTCCCGTCCTTCGCGCCCTCGCTGCGGATGGGGAGTGGGATCCTCACCGGCGGCACATACGCTGTAGTGGTAGGCATCTTCGAGTCCTCCCCTTTCACCGCGCAGACGTAGTGGCCCTCCACATAGCCCAGCCATAGCGTGGCCGTGTCTGGTACCTCATTCCTACTCCCCGGCTCGAAGCAGCTCAGGGTGAGGATGTCATCCCTTACAGCAAAGACACAGATCCTGCGTCCCATCACCACGGACATCGTGCTGACCGTCAGCCTGTCCGCCCACGTTCCCGAAAGAGCTACCAGCCTCTGGTACTCCTTCCACGCCGCAGCCTTCTCCCCTTCCTCCACCATCATGAAGGAGGAGTAGTCCTTCCCCGCCAGATGAGAGGCCACCACCTCCCGCAGCGCCCCCGCCTCGTCCCTCGCGCCGTGCACCGCGTACGACACCGCTTCGAAGAAGCACTCTCCCTGCCTTCTTCCGGTGTCTATCACCTTCCAACCCTCCAGCCTATTGGCCAGATCCTGCACCGCTTCCCTCGTCTTCGGCCTGGTGGATTCGCCGGACTTCCCCTTATGAGAGGAAGCCCGCCCAGGAACCGCCGTCGTGGAGGCTCCACCTCGGCCTTGCGGTGGCATTTTTGTCGTCGTGACTTTTGATTATCCGAACCCAGTGTTCCCTGGTAAAGAAAAAGAAAAAGAGAAAACCTTAATTAATTTCCAGCACCCGCTATGATACTCCTTACTGAAGTGGGCCCCCAACATCGGAAAAAAAAAAAAAAAAAAAAAAAAATGGGGCTTTGGTTGCAACACTATTTGGCGTTAAGTGTGCAGCGTGGTGGGGGGTCTATCTTGTGTTGTTACCCTTCTGCGTCGCTGCATTTTTATCGGCAGATGGGGTGGGGATACTTCGGGTAGGTTCGAGGTAGGTCGGCACGAACTTGTCGCTCCAGTCGTCTCTCCCCGGTGAACCGGTTGCGAGTCGCTGTTCGAGGATGAAGCGCACCTTGTCGTACGATGCGAATGTGGGTCTGCAGGTATACCCTCGGATCCGTTTGTTTGCACCAATGGATCGGAGGGAGGATGTCAAGAAAGGTTTCCCGGGGATAGGAGGGGGTCGTGCTTTCTTTTCGGCCACCTCTGACAGTTTTGTCAGAACTTTAGCTAGCCGGTTTGCACGCTTACGTACGTCAGCCGTATCTTCCAAGATGAGCTGTTTGGTCGTGGCCTCAAAGTCGAGTGCGAGCTCTATCCTTGAGACTGAACCATGTGGGCTCCACTGCAGCATGCGAAGCCATTTGAGCACTTCTGGGACAATCGTATCCCCTTGGAAGTGTTTCAGTCCGTTGTTCTTGTACCAATCCAGGCTTGGCACCGAGCACCCTCTTCCAACCAGCGGTCTGTTCCAAGGGAACCTTTCTACCGCGGCCTTCTTCGTTTCCTGCTTCGCGCTCACTCTCCTGATGATCGCAAGCAGCATCTGTTGTATTACCTCTGGCCGTTCCGTCTTACATTCCAGAGGGATGATGCCGTGTAGTGCAAGGCAGCGTGTGATCCCCTCTTGCCTGTATGCATGCATTGCAGGGGCGAACTCAGGTGCACCGCGTACCTCTTCGTGTGCCTTGCATTTCCAGAACGTGTGTATGGTGTACTCGTCTTGCGTGGTGAAGAGCGCCTCACACCCAATACATTGTACCTCTGGTTCGACGATCGGGTAGCTGCGGAACATGGCACCCGTGATCATCCTCAAGCCAAGTCGTTCCTCTTGCACGGACCTGGCACTCTTCCACACCTCGTTAGTGCGGACTTCGTCAATTGCGCGGCCGACACCAATAAAGGAGGGTCTGCCTTTGGCAACTGCGTTCCTTCTGATCGCTTTCGTCACTCGCCGTATCTCATGACCTCTGGCAGCTTTATGCACGCCCAAGAGGGCCCTGGCCCAAGGCCATCCGAGCTTGGCTGGTTCCAGAAGACGCAGGAGTGTTCCTATGGGACCAGCGGACCTCATATTCTTCGTGTACTTCTTCCGGATCTTTCTTGCACGCTTTCGTATTCTTCGATTTTCCGCTAGCCTCAGGACGGTGCCCGCCGTCTTGTAGGCAAAGGCAGCAAGAGGGTCGTGTGTGTGGCCCGGTAGTGCGATGTTCAAGAGCGCGCCCGATGAGCGCGTGGTGTTGTACGGACCCCACAGACAATCTGTTATAGCGATCCTAAGGGCGTCGATCTTCGCGTTTGACGGTGGGGCATATGGCGCACCGTATAAGGCAGCGGGTAGAATAGATTGGCTCACGATGAGGGCTTTCTTTGTAAAGGGTAGTTGTAACGCGGCCAGTCTCTTGGCTGTCTCGACCGCTTTCTCCACCCTCTTGTTGTCAGCCCTACCTTTCCTTTCCATTGACAGAGTGACTCCAAGGATCTTCACCTTCTTCTTCGTAGCAAACGTAAATCCACCCTGTCGTAGAGTTGACGTATACTTCTTCACGGTGCTGAAAGCAAGCGTCTTCTCGTGGTTCAGAGCCATCCCTGTGATTTTACAGAACTCGGATACTCTATCAACAGCTCGCTGTACGTGTCGTTCTGACTTCCTGCTGTACATCGTCACATCATCGGCGTATGAGGTAGTTTTTGCCTTCGTCAAGTGTCCGATTTCTTTGACCATGATCGACAGCAGTGCGTTGATCAGAACGGCCGACAGCGGGCACCCCTGGAGGATTCCATTGTCCACGTGTAGCACCTCGCCTACCCCAAGCGGTAGTTTTAGTCGGCGTTGCAGATTCTCATACACGTATCGCATCGGACGGGTGATGGATACGCTCAGGCCAAGGTCCTCTACTAACGAAAGGGCAATCTCCTGCGGAACTCGATCAAAGCACTTTTGGAAGTCCAGCGCTAAGCCATACAGTGGCCTCCCACCTAGGAGTGCATCCTCTACCATTGTCGATATGTCCATGAGGACATGGTCAGCTCCGTGTTTGGGCCTGAAGCCGTGCATGGTGGGATCGATCCATTTCTCCTGCCATTCGAGAACATGTTTGAGTCGGACACAGGCCCACAGGCGGTAAATCACACTGGTGACGGTGATCGGTCGATGGTCAAGCGGTTGGCCTGTACCATTTTTCGGGAGCATCGAGATCAACGCAGTCATCACAGTGTCGGGCCAACGACCCTGTAGCTCAATAGCATTGAAAAGGTCCGCGAATGAGCCAAGAACATCGTCCGGCAGACAATGGAGCTCAGCAAAGCGCCACCCGTCAACAGCACACGCAGTCTTCTTCTTCGTTCTCGCGAGGACTACGCGCAAGTCCTGCACCGTAATCAGAGGACATGTCATTTCGGTGCGTTTGATGAACTGTCCGTAGGTCGCTTTGAATTTCTTGTACGACGGCTTGGTCTCTCCGTTTCCGAAGAGGCAGAAAACTTTCGCCCAATGCTGCTCCAAGGTCCTCAACATTTCGACTGCGTTAGCGGTGATCTGCCCACTGTCGCGCCGTACGGTTTGCGTGGTCTTCGTTTCTTGTTCCACCGTACCATCCTTTAAAAATGCCGTCACACGTTTACGGTCCGTGCCAAACTCTTCCGCAGTCCACCTCGCGTACTCCTTGTTCCGGTGTCTCTTGTTGCGGCTGATTATCTCAGCGTTCGACTTCGCAGCCCTACCCCTAAGCTCAGCCATCGCCGTGTAAATCTCGTCGTTACAAGACCAATCTTGGGGGTCGGGTCTCTCAGTCCATAGCTTCAGACGCACTGCAGTGGTGTACACGTTACGTATCTGTGCCCTCATCTCGTGCGACATGCATCCTATCGCGGGTGTTTCTTCCATTCGTCGGATCAATGATTTAATCTTCCGCTTAAGGATCGCGACTTGGTTCTCTTTGCAGGTCGCTGCCCCACACCCTTCATGATTCGACGGTGCGGAAATCTCCCGAAGCACCGGTTGCCGCAAGTCTCCTCGCCCCCGCTGTGTGAGATCGGCTCCTAGGAGGTCCTCAACAGCGACGGCTAGGTATCGAATGGCCGAGTTCAGGTTAGTCAGCAGGGTAGTGTTGAAGATTCTGCGGTCGAACAAGCCAGGCGTTCCCGTGATGACGGTGTTCGGACATTTGAGCTGTCTGGGTACCTTGTACATGGGTACAAGTTGCCGCATGGCTGGTAACTTCAGCGTCACAGTTAGCGCTCGATGCGACGGCACGCCTATGTCTTCAGTAACACAGGACACAAGCGCTGCAGCAGCTATGGGGTTCATCAGGATGTAGTCGGGTCTTGTGGCTGCAACGGCAGTAACGTAGGTGGGGCTTGGGTCCCTCCCTTGATGTTTTGCAAACATCGCGGATGCGTCCACCCAGTGCGTGTTAAGCGCATGTTGCAATGTAGGAGATGCATCGATTGTAGTGTTCATATCTCCAACTACAATGATCGGGACCTGGCCTAGCGATATCCGCAATCGGTTTAGGATATTGCAAAGTAAGGTTTCGCGAGCAGCGACTCCAGCCTTCGACTTATCAACATCGGCGTACAGGTTAACTACGTGTAACCACCTGTTGCCTTCACCCATCGCGTACATTACATGTTGGAATCTCGTCTGCTGTCCAACATCCGGGAGGACATGCTGTTCTATGCAGGTGCCGGGAATACGGTATAATGTGGCGACGCCTCCCCTCTCCGCTAAGGTTGGGGATTCAACACCGTCCAGCATCAGTCCACGTTGCGGTTTCCCAAATATGACACGCCTCTGCGTCATACCCGGATCCCCCTTCATTGTTGTAGCCACTTGGAATTGTGTCGTAGCCGTCAGCGCCGTCTCCTGAACACACAGGATATTGGCTGTTACCTTCTTGAGGATGTGGAATGTGTTGTTCCACGAAGTAACGTTAACCGATGTTATCGTCACTGTGTCGCACGTTTTCGCATCACCTATCGATGTCAAGGGCGGACGCGGAACACTACCTTTCGTGCCTTGAGGTTCTCCCGCTGGAACGTAGAAGTCCTTCCATAATCCTGTCGTCTTCACCTTGAGGGATATCTTCTTGCATGGCGGGCCAGGGTTGGGGTGCACATCACCATCAGCTAACAGCCTGAGGAGTGCCTCCATCGCGATGTTTGAATATGCATGTTTTTGGTTGCATATTCGGGGAAGGGAGAAGTAGGGGCTCATGCTAAACACTGAAGGGGGGTAGCAGAGCAGGGGAACACTGATTGGGAGGAAGATCATGATACGGGTCCTCATCTTTGGCGATGTGTGCTCTTCCCTGTTGCACACTTCTGATGTTGTTGTTTTTGTTGATGTTGTTGTAGAAGTTGTTGAGTTGCGCCTAGCTGTTGCACCATAGGCGCCATTGCCTGCGCGATCAACCTTTGTACCACATCGGTAGCTCCAAGCGGGTCTTGGGTGGGCGGGGTCGGTTCTGGTTTCTTGGTAGCGGTAACCTGCTGTACGGCCTGCTGCAGTTGCTGGATCTGTTGGACGATGGGTTTCAGTGCCTCTGCGATGATGCCGTTCACCATGTCCGCCCAGTTCGGTGGTGTAGGCTGCGGGGACGACAACGAAGGTTGTTGGGGTTTCCAGGCGCTCGTCGTGCCACCTTGGAACGTCACAGTCCCGCCGATCCCTACACCTTCCTTCTTCGCCTTCGGGTTTTTCGCCTTTGGGTTTTTCGCCTTCGGGTCTCTCGCATTCGGGTTCTTCGCCTTCGCCCCAGCCGTCTTTTTCGGTCTTTGGTTTACCACAGTCTTCGATGTCACGTCGCCCTTCTCCGCGTCGGTCTCCTCCATCTTGGCGTCCACTCGGCGCTCGTTCTTCTTCCTTAGCAGTCCGATCCCACCGAACAGCGGCACCTCGAACCCGGGTGGCTCCTTCTGTGCTAGCAGCATCCACCTTTTGGTCGACCCTCTTAGGGATGACCGAGTCACCTCGACCGTCCACCCCCATGCAGCCAACATCATCTTGAGCTCTGTTGGTCTCATGTCGCGTGGCACCTTCTCCAGATACCAAGCCTCCGTCTGCGGTGTCGCTAGACCCTTGGCTTCGAGGTTCTTCCGGAGTTCGTTCTCCGCTGTACCCGGCGCCACACGAATACCAACCCGCTGTCGCTGGTCCACCGCAACCCCAGCGTATTGCTGGTACTTCTGTGCCACCGAGACGGCCATCTCGAGTGTCATACCCTTCTTCAGCCACACCACGCTGTCAGAGGTCTCATCCATCGGCAGCCTTGCGGTGATCCCGTCCTTGCCACTCCTACCTAGTAGCTCCGGTGCTCTGTTGGATGCCACACAGACCGTGGTCTTCGCGCACTCCGGGTATACCCTCGGCCTGGAGAGGTCGAAGTCCTTACCTCCAACCCAGGTGGTGAACATTTTGTTGGCCTCATCCAACGAGGACTTCTTGTGTAGCGTGAGATGCACCAGCGTCGTGCACTTCTTCTTGATGGTTTCCGCCTGTCTTGCCATGGGGGCGAGATCGGACCAACCCATATGTGACATCCAAACTGTCAGTGATGTCGTGCCGGAGCGGTCTGGAAGGTCAAACGCGACTTGTTGCTTCTTGCCAGGGATCGCTGGTAGCGGTTGGCGGGAGATGAGAGTGAGGTGCTCCGGTTTGTGGTGCGACAGGTGCCATTCGCACGCTGCCATGTCTTCCTGCTCGACTAGCATGACACCACAGCAGTTTTCCGTCACACCGATGATGTCTGTAATGATCGGGAATGTCCAATCCAATTCGCGCAGCTTCAAGTTCGCAAATGTTTTCGGTGGGAGGGGTTCCTTCCCGGCGATCATCTCCGGGAGGGATGCGGTCTCCGGCCGTACCAGGACTGGGTTGGTCGTCAACAGGCCGTCCGGGCCGTCCGCGTCTTCCTTCTTCAGGGCGTAGTATTCACCCCCGATCTCAGCCAGCCAGCCGACTGGCACCCCCTGCGCGTGGCCAATCATCTGTGTAGTGATGACCTCCCCGTCCGTCTTGACGAGCCCAATGGGCGCGCCAATGCGCTCCGCGTAAGCGAGGATGGCGACTTCGTCGCCCCTTGCATTCCACTTCCTCAGGCTCGCGACGTAGTCGTCGAGCCTGACGGCAAGGAACCTCGCGTACAGCTCCTTGTTCGACTCCATCACCGACGCAACCAACTCGCGGATCGTCGCTTCGGCGCTTACCTCTCCGTGTCTGATAAAGGAGAGACAGCGAAATAGTTGTCCTCCTTGGTTACCGCATGAACGCAGGCGGAAACCGTAGCTCCTCACCTGCCCGTCGTACCACTTACGCACCTGATGTGCCCACCCCTTCTCGCTCGTCTCTTCGCGGCCGAAGCCCCCGGGCGGCGCCTCCGAGGAGGCGGACGAGCCGGGTTTTGTCATTTTGAATGATTTGATAGTTTACCCAGTAACCCCCCCGAAAAAAAAAACGGGGCAAAAAGATCATCCTTTTTCCTTTCTTTTTTCCTCTTTTTTGTTTAACCTCACGCCAGTTTGCAGCGAGGAGAAAGAAAAAAAAAAAAAAAAGAAAATCGGATTTTTTACGTCATCCCCCCCCCTCTTATCTTTTTTTTTCTTCCGTCGCTCAACACACCACACAGACGGCACACTGCACATCGCAACCAGGGTCACTATCTATCGGGAGGGAAAGGCACTCTAGCTCGAGATCGTTGGGGATGTTGTGCTTTATGCACACCGAGTCGAGGAGGGTTCGGAGGGCAGGCAGGTGCTTGGTCAAAGTTGCGTCCTCCCTCAAGGGCAGGGCTACAGTGAGGTGAACCCCCTCAAAGAGGAGAATACACTCACTTGAAGTTGCCTGAAACCGTGCGCCCGTGATCTTGTGCATCATCAGAGAGCCGTTGCAGGTCAGTCTGGCTGCTCCACTGGCGTCCTTCCCAAACACAACCCACCCTGCCCCCGCAGGCCTTGGGTCGAGAAATCTCACAACCGGTTCTGAAAAACCATCGTTATCACCGGTCCTTGCTTCTTGCGTGTTCTGTTCCTTGAGCCACGCCATGCATGGCCCTGGACAGGCGGCCATCTTCACCCATCCAGTGGTGTCCTGAATTTTCTTTTTTTTTCTTGTATTTCAAAAAAAAAAAAAAAGAAACGAATAAAAATCTCGTTGAACAAATAGAAAAGAAGAAGAAAAAAGAAAAAAAGAAAAAAAAAAAAGGACCTCGAGACAGAAGTCTCATCTCCCCCCCCCCCCGTAGAACAAAAAGAAAATATGAGTTAAAGGAAGTCTTTGTGAGACGCCCCCTTGTTCTCATCTTCTACCTGCACCTATCCCGAAGAAAAGAGTAGTGGTAGCGTTGTTTTGACGTATCCCTCTACAGGTTACTCCCGCACGGCGTGTGACAATAAAATCGTCTCTTTCATTTGTTTTCTCTTTTTTTTGAATAAAGAAAAAAATAAAAAATATGGCGTGTGTTTATTCATTGTTTGTTGTGCAAAATGGTTACAAGCCCTTCGAACAAGGGATTATGTGTAACACATAAGTACTGCCAAAATATTTTCCCACCATAAAAAAAAAAAAAAAAAAAGAAAAATCAGATCGTTAACCGTTTGGTACTACACAATTAAAGGCCGCTTTTACAAAGACCAGCCAAGAGTCAACAAGAAAAAAAAAAAAAAAAAAGGAAGAAAAAAGAAAAAGAAGGATAGCAGGGACACGGGGCCAAGGGAAGGGAAGGGGTAGAGACCCCCCCCTCTGCGCGTGTGCCAAAGGGGAAAAGAAATATGTGTATGAGGCAAAAAAAAAAAAAAAAAAAAAGGATGTGTTTTGTAAATCCGTCGATTCTTTCTCTCTCACACTGGGCACGAACCCCGTGAGAAAAAGGAAAGCAAAATCTTTTTCTCTTCTTTCTTCTTTTATATCCTTACAAGAACCAAGGACAACACTGAAACCGAGCAAGACCCTTTGTGGAGGTGGATAAACAAAAAAAAAGAGAGGTCAAGGGGGGGGGGGGGGGGGGGGGGGAAGCCGTTCGGGTCCGTCGTCGCTGCTGATCGCAAAAAATCTGAAATATATGTAAACGATTACGTCACACTTTTCTATGGGAGAAAAAAAAAAAAAAAAAAAAAAAAAAAAAAAGAGAGAGAAGATAATAGTACAGATATAGAGAATCCCCCCCCCCCCCCCCCCCCTACCCTCCAGCGTCTCCGCCTTGCAAGTTGAGGTGCCGTGCAACGCCTGCGGCAATCCCCTGCGCTGCCTTATTTATGCCATCTTCGCTGAGTCGATAGTCCTTTCCGAACTCAAGCTGGATGCACTCCACACCTTGAAAGCTCGCCAGCCCATAACACTGCACGGTCCACCCTCCTGAAAACCCCGGTTTTTCACTGAACCCTTCCTTCGGGTGGACGTCAACAGCACGAGACACCATCCCAGCAAGAACAGGGTGTCCATAAGGAGTGTCAACCAATGTACAGGTCCGTCCATGCCCAGTTCCTCGGTACGTGATATTCGGCGACCTTGAATCCCCATGCCCGTGGATATCAAGGAGAAGCGCTGATTTCGAGCCAATCTTCTTAATACATGTTTCTACTAAAGAGTGATATGAATAGTAATACAGATTGCCTTGCCGTGAACCCTGCGCATAGGCAAGGGAAGGTGCCCTGTTTAGATCCACGTATCGCCTGTGGCATTTTGCCACAACGTAGAATGGTTTGATGCCGTAGTTGCGGTGGAGGAGTTCCACTGCAGAGAGTGCTACCTTGTCGGTGCTGATGTCGCCTGTTTTGCTGAACTTGACCCCAGCAGGGTACCATGATGGGAATGTCCGGATTTCGCCGTGAGGGAGCGCGGTCCTTCCCCCGTGAGGAGCGGTTAGGATCACAGGAACGTTTCCCTCCGTGCAGAACTCGAACAGCCCCGGGTTGTCCTTCAAGTACTGCCTCACCTCGGAGACAGTAGGAACTGCGCTCATCTCTGGAAAGACATCCTTCTTCCTTGCTTCTTCGGTGTTGGACACGTTGCGCAGCTTCGTCTCCTCTACCTCTCCGACGTGCGCTGGGTCTCGAAGCAGTAGGCTCGTTCGCACCGAGGACAGGTCCTTGGACTCCATCTTTCCTTTTCTTTTTAATTCTTCCTGTATTATAATGGGATAATAATAATAAATAAAAAGGGAAAAGAAGAAGAAAAAAAAAAAAAGAGGCGCTTTCATTTGTTTGCGTCACGTCAGCTCTTTTAAAATTCAAGGGAGGGAAACTGCCGAGCTTTTTTTCTTTCTTTTCTTCGTTGATCTTTACCCCTCATCCAAAAAGAAAATTTGATAAATTTCGGTGTGCGGGTGGGTGCTCACCGTTCAGGGAGAAATTCACACTAATCGGTCACCGTTCTGCGGTTGCTGTCTGGTGCCTGCGGTGGCTGTTTGTCGCGATGAGATGGACGGCATCTGGGCGAGAAACATTGCTTGGAGTCGTGCTAGGTAGGGGGCGGTTTGGCTCGAGGAGTAGAGTGGTCTCCTGTCGTAGCCGTGTGTCGTCCTGCCTGCGTACCATCTTAGGCTTTTCAGCCACCTGAGGACGCTCTTCATGTAGAACATTAGGACCTTTCCCGACGCTCCGTTCGATTTCAACAGCTCCACTGTGGGCACAGTGTGCTGCTTCCCCGTTGTGATCTCATCCCACGGGTTGGTGGTGAGGATTCTGGTGCTCCGTTCAGCCGCTCTGGCGTCTCGTCTTGACACGACATCCAACAGGTATCGTTGCACGACTGCCGCCTGTTGCTTCGCAGCCCCCGTTGCGCCCCTTGGAATGATCCCGTGGAGGGCGGTCACTGCAGGTAGCTGAAATGGTTTTAAGTTAGGATGAAGAAGCGAAGAAATAGATAAAAAGGGGTGGGAAAGAATAAATACTGCATACGAAAACAGAGAGTCGAGTAAAAAAGGGAAAAGGTGACTGACATCCTCAAGAGGAGCCTCCCACGTACCAGGAATTAAGCAGAGGTTGCTTCCATGGCCCGTATCAGTCTATCGCCAGAAAGAATAATGAAAATAACATAACAAAGAGAAGGGGAGAAGAAACGGAAAAAGACGGCTTGGTCATCAGAGAATGTTGACCCAAATGCGTCGGCGGACGCAGTTTAACGTCATACCCGGGACGGAAACCATGTCGGGAGAGCAGAAGGGAAGTTAAAAGTCAAGAAGTGGAAAAGGAAAAGGCGGAAACTAAAATCATAGGGTGCGAGGTCTGTGAGACCCTGCATAGCCTATCGCCCTCGTAGCACGCCGGGCCGGCAATCCTACATTGCGTAGGGTCGTCTCCAGTAGTTCCTAGTTGTAGGAGTTCAGCACAGTCGACCACTGTGACTCGCTGTAGTAGAGGTGCAAGCCCTGGACATGCAGCTGAGGTCAAAGACGGCCTCGCCCTGGGAAAGGAAGCCCAGGTGTCGAAGCTCATCCAGGTCCTCAGGGCCGTCGACGTCTGCTTCCCTGGTGAGCCTCTTAAGGGCGACAAGTCCAGTGACTCTGGTGTTCGGCCTCGTCGCGGCGAGATCCCGTTTGGCCGCGGGAAGGGCGGGGCCGTCTTCGGGTTCCGGGCGTTTGTTCCTCTGCCCGTTGTAGGTGAGCAGGAGAGGGGTCCTCCCTGGAGTCCTAGTCTCGTCACCTCTTGGGGCCTCGGAACCGAAGAGTGGGTGTTTCCAGCCGCCTTGGGCGAAGAACTCCGACCACCACTGTTGCTGTACCGCGGTGTTCAGCCCCGAGTGCCATTCGTGAGACAACCGAAGACGTTCGGTGGTAGGCAACGCCTTGTGCGCAATCAGAAGAAGCTGTTCCTGGTTGGCGACGGTTGCCTGTTGGTCGGCAGTTCTATCCGTGTCACGGGCCTCGAGCAGCAGTTGATGTGGAGAGGTGTCCAGGTGCATCGGGAGGGGACCGACCGACAGGAGCTGACGCTGGTGTTCGTCCAAGAGCTCCGGGTGTCGCCGGAAGTAGACCAAGAGACTGAGGTATCGATCCATCCGTCTCTGGAGGGCCCTTCGGTTGAGGGCTTCCTGATCAAAACCCTGTGACTGCTCGCGCAGGATGAGAAGATCCCCATCGCCTGTGGAGGAACTCTTACCACGACGGCTTTCGTGCTCGTAAGCAGTGCCGTCGTGCTTCTTCTTGCGCGAGGGTCTGTCCGGGGAGTCCTGCGTGAGGTCGATCATTTCTAAACCACCATCCGCCTGGTGAGGGTCTAGGGGAGCGTCTGCCTCGGCTCGGGCCACGGGCGGCTCCAGGGTCAACGTCGTGTCTCTCTGGGCGTTGACCACCGGTTGAAGCGTCGCGTGTCCCATGGCGGGAGCCATCGGCGTATCCATCCCGAGTCCGATGTTCTCATGGACGGACGTGATGCAAGGAGTGAGCTGTACCTGGCGGGCGCCGAGGGGGGCGTCTGCCAGAACGGGCGTTGTCACGGCTCGGGCGAGCGATGACTCCACAGCCGACGTTGTCACAATCTGGGAGCCGACCACTGGTTGGAGTGTCACGTGTCCCATGGTAGACGACGGCATCGGTGTGTCACTCCCGTGTAGGTCACTTCGTGTCATCCCGCCATATCTTTCGTTTGTCAGGGCAGCTCTCGCTGGTGCACATTCCCACAGGGCGTGCTCCGTGACTTCTGTCGTCGTCTGGCATCGATGGTCGCAGACGTCGCACGCAAGAGACGAGCTTTCCACACCCTCACGTTCATCCAATTGCTTCCCCCACACTCGAGGGTGTACCGTGAACACTGCACCGCAGAAAGAAAAAAAAAGAGAGAAGAAGAGAGAAAGAGAGTTGAGTGTTTTTTTTTTTTTTTTTTTTTTTTTTTTTTAAATTTCGCACCCACTAGTGGGTTGGAAGTGTCTCGAGACGCTCACCCGGGTACTCAGGACCGTACTGGTGTTCTCATTCCACAAGCTTTGCTGGTTGTTTGGCACTTTACACTCTTTTTTTATTTTTTATTTTTATTATCACGTTATAGGGGTGGGGTAAAACTTGTTCAGGGGGGCTTTTTTATTTTCACTGCTGCGTCTGTCTCGTCGGCTGCTGTGGTGGGGGATGGGATCTCGGGATTCTGAATGAATCAGCCGCCTTCTGATTGACTTGCTACTTCGGCAGGTTAGATGGTTGTTGTGGAGTTGTTGCGGAGGGGGGCAGGTCCCCGGTGTCTTTGAGGTATTGGATTGCTTTTCGTGGGTTCTCCACAAGGATGTGTCTCAGCGTCAGGGTGTCGAAGTGTTTGTCCCTGCTTGCTTTGGATGACGGGCAGTCTAGGAAGAGATGTTGGAGGGTTCGCTTCGTGTTGGGGCCGCAGTGTTGTGTTTCCACCCTCCTTCTCCTCGATCAGAAAAGATAGGGCGAAGGGAAGCACGGATAATTCCTTTTAAAAGGTCATGTTTCTCTTTCCTTCCACAATATTCCGATTTCTTGCCCCCCCCCCCGCGTCGAGCAAAGAAGTACGGGAAACAGAAACATAATTCTTTATGACTATATGTCTTTGTTGTTCGCACGAGCAAAAAAAAAGGTTTTTAAAAAGCTGCGAAGGTTTTTTGCTGCGGCACAAGTTGCATATAGTTATAAAATCATTTTTCTGAAAGATTTAAATATTTGTAACAAAAAAAAAGAAAAAAACAGTACAAAACAAATAATATCAAGGTAGAGATTAATCCTGCAAGCTGTTCTTCTTTTTTTTCGTTTCAGGAATGTGTAACCATGAGATATGCAACTAGCACAAAAGCCTGGAACATTAAAAGCAAAGCCGAGAGGAACCAGAAATACCTCAAGCGCCCGTCCCTAGTACACCAAATTAGTTTCAGCGTCTCAAGGCATCTCTTGTTGTTCTCTGCCCACCATCCACGTCCCTCTTGCAACATTGACATCTTCCTCTCATGGGGTGGCACCCCACTGTTGCCCAAAAACTCCTTTCCGACAACCTTAACACTGCTTCTAATGTGGGTAAGATCGATGGTGGCCAAGGACGGGGTGTCGTAAAGAACATAACTGCCGACTTTTTCCACATGGAGCAAACCGCAGATATCCAACGTGCGGAGTGAACTGCAGCCTCTTAGTACAGAATCCCCGAAGGACGTGACCCCCTTCAGGGGGGTGGCATCCACAGCATGCAGAGACACACACCCACTCATAAAGTGAGCACTCACATCTGCCACGCCCTGCAAGGGACTCAAATCCACACCCACTAACGCACTGCAGTTTCTAAGAAAGCTGGACCCCACCCCCATGAGGTCGGGAGGAAGATGAACAGAGGTGAGGGAGGTACAGTTCTCCAGAAAACTTTCTCCGATCCACCTGACGTGGCGAAGCCCGCTAAGATCCACTGTGCGTACAGCACTGCAACCACTCAAGAACTCATCAGGCAAACTAGAGGCCACGTTCTGCAAAGAGTTCAAATTCACACACATCAAAGCCGGGCAGTCTTTCAGAAAACAGTTGGAAATTCCTCTCACGTTTGGAGGCAGGTCCACTGAAGTGAGGGAGGTGCAGTTGTCTAGAAACCTCTCCGCGACGTGCAAGAGGTGGCGCATCTGGCTGACATCCACACTCCTTACAGACCTGCAGCCGCGCATGAAGCATCTACCCACGAACATCACCTCCCTCAGGTTCTTCAAACAGTTCACGTCCACCAAGGCCCCGCAGTCTTCGAGAAAACCAGAGCCTATCTCTGCGAGATTCGGTGAAAGATCCACAGAGGTGAGGGAACAACAGCCCGATAAAAAGCCGTCCTTGAGGCACATGAGGCGTTGCAGGTGGCTCGCGTCCACAACCTGCAAGGACTCGCAGCCGCTCATGAAGAGGTCACCCAAAATGGTCAGATTCTGCAGGGGGCGCAAGTCCACTGATTTCAAGGCCTTGCAGTCTTTGAGAAACTCGCTTCCAATATTTGTTAAGAAAGAGGACGGGAGAAGCACTGTGGTGAGACGCTCGTTACCTGACAGGAACGCATCACCCAGGAAAGTTACATTCCGCAAAGGGCTCAAATCTGCACAGGGCAAGACCCTGCAGCCGCTGAGAAAGCGAGAACCGATCTCCGAGACGCTTGGGGGAAATCCTACAGAAGTGAGGGAGGTGCAGTTCTCTAGAAAACCCTCCTTGAGGCGCATGAGGCGGTGCAGGTAGCTCGCGTCCACAACCTGCAAGGACTCGCAGCCGCTCAGGAAACACCTGCCCACACGGGTCACGTTCTGCAAGGTGCTCAAGCCAACCGATGGCAGGTCCCTGCAGTCCTTGAGAAAGTCGTCCCCGATGTTGGTTGTAAAGGAAGAGGGAAGGTGTAACGTGGTTAAACTCCCGCTGCCCGAAAGGAAGCGATCACCTACAGATCTCACATGGTGGAGCTCCGCAAGGTCCACAGAGACTAACCGGCTGTTGCTCAGGAAGGAATCGCCAATCGACGTGACAGATGCACGGCTAGTCACTCTGAGGTGTCGCAGTGCGGGGGGCAAGGGAAAGCGTTCTGAAGGGAGATCAAGGCAGCTTGTTCCTGAGGCATCGACCACCAGTACCAGGTTGGGGTTCTCCTGCACTCGCTGTAGGATCTCCGGGCGTCGCATCAACAGCTGCCACACTCTGACACACATTGTGTTTGCACCGTCGATGTATTGCATCTCCAGCTCGCAGCCCTCCTCAACCCCAAGTTGCTGCATCTCCTCCCCTTCGTGCTCTTCGCCCAGAACCTCTCCTTCGTAGCTCAACAGAAACGTTCCCTCCTCCGCAGCAGCAGCATCTGCCGCCTTCCTGTACAGGTCCTTCACAGTGTCAGGGCCGGCTAGTTTCACTTCGTGCCTCACGTTGCCAGGCGTTCTGATGAACCCAGAGAGGGGCATGTTGCTGAATTCTTTTATTACGCTTTCCTTTTTTCTTCTTTGCCCCTGTGCTTGTCTTGAATGGTTCAGAAGTGAAATAAAAGAAGAAGGAGAAGCATAAACAATTAACGGGATGAAAATAAATATATATGAGTTAAAGGAAGTCTTTGTGAGACGCCCCCTTGTTCTCATCTTCTACCTGCACCTATCCCCTTTCAGCAGCGGTTTCTCCTCCTTTGGTGGTCTTGCCGGCCTTCTCCCCAGCCTGGCCGCTCTTTCTCTTCGTTCTCTTGCCCATTGTCCTTTCAACGCCTCTAGGTCATGCTTGGTCTTCGGTGATGCAAATATCGCCCTCCTGTTCCATCCGATCACCGCCTTTGTCCTCCCGATGGATCGTAGTGTGTGCACCCTTGTGCTCGGCTCAGCTGGGAAGGCCCTCCTTCCTTTCACCTTCTTCAGACCCTCCCTAGCTCCCATGTGTGCCAGATCTTCTTCATCAGTCCATGCAATCTCCTCGCTTTCTGCTGTACTTCTGCGAGATCCCCCAGCTTCCCTCCAAGGGTCTTCCCGGTCACGTTCTCGAAATCCAGTGCCAGCTCCACCGTCGACACTGACGTGTTCCTGCTGCCTGCATACCAGCGCAGTTGCCGCATCCACCTCAGCACCTCCTTCGTGTACTCACGTAGGACATCCCCTGCCGGTAGCTTGCCGAAGTCCTTGTCCGACGGTACTGGGTGTTCTTGTCCTTGTGTGATCTCCAGCCACTGGTGTGTGTGGTACGCCTCCTGCCTCTTCGCTTGTAGGGCTAATAAAGAAATTACAACCCGTTCGTGCAGTTGGCTGCCTATTAACATCTGCTCTTCCACTACGGGTGATGACCGACGAGGAGGTCAACAGCGAACAACAACACACTGCTGCCCTTCATAAAAGAAAACTACAATTCTTTTTATTTCCTTCCCCTGGTCAACCCCGTCCCACCCACGGAGACCATCGATCGACGTGAGAGACTTGTTCCCGTTCATGAAATAATCCCCAATCTCCGCAACACCCTTTAAACCGTCAAAATCAACAGATACGAGGCGAGTGCCGCTCCTCTGCCGCTTCGGGATGCAGCGCTTGTCGTGGCTGCTGGGGTCGTCGCGGCCCTGTTCTCCATCGCCCTGCGTGCCACCTTCCTTAGCGCATCTTTGAGGCGATCGACCTCGCTCTGCAACTTCGTGACGAGCATTTTGTATTGCTCTAGCTCTGTTGCGTTGATCGTGGTGTCCTTCTGTTGTTGTTGTTGTTGTTGTTGTTGTTGTTGTTGTTGTTGTTGTTGTTGTTGTTGTTGTTGTTGTTGTTGTTGTTGTTGTTGTTGTTGTTGTTGTTGTTGTTGTTGTTGTTGTTGTTGTTGTTGTTGTTGTTGTTGTTGTTGTTGTTGTTGTTGTTGTTGTTGTTGTTGTTGTTGTTGTTGTTGTTGTTGTTGTTGTTGTTGTTGTTGTTGTTGTTGTTGTTGTTGTTGTTGTTGTTGTTGTTGTTGTTGTTGTTGTTGTTGTTGTTGTTGTTGTTGTTGTTGTTGTTGTTGTTGTTGTCGTTGTTCTTGCTTCTGCGGCTTCTTTGTCTTCTTCTTCTTCTGTTCTGTGGTCGTGTCCGCGGTCGCGACCTTCTGCTCCCGTTCCTGCAGCTTCTCGGGGTCGGCGGCCGCCCAGTACTCCTCGCCCTTGTTCTTGCGTAAAAACAGAGGAACTCGGGCTTGGAGTATCGTGTGTCGCAGTCGTTGGGGTCCTTCCTCGTTTCCCCTTTCGCCACCACCATTTGCAGTGGTTGCTGTTTCCACGCCGCCGTCAGCGCCATCCGGTGCTCCCCCACCTGCACCTCGCCGAACGGGGCCCACGTCCTCAGCCATAGTGGTGGTTCTCTCGCTTCCTCCTGCGGTCCTCTACGAACAAGCCCCCCGCACCAGCCTGCTTCGCCTTCCCTTCTTCGTTGGCCGCCACGTAGACCAGGAGGTCCAGCCTGGTCAGCTGTCCCTTCCAGGCCTCGCCTCTCGGTTCTGAGATCCCCCGTGCTGCGGCTGCTGCTGTCTTGTCGTCGTCCTCGTCCATCCACTTCTCCTGCACCTCCTGCACCTGACGAGAAGGCCATTCCTTCGCCGTCACCTTCTGCGCTTGCACCGGCTTCCCTGACCTCGCCGTTCGCGCCACCTGCACCCATGATGATGATGCTGCCTCCTTCTGGGGAGTTTGCTCCCCCCCTCGGGAGGGGACCCAGGGCCACCACGTGGAGGTTCCCCAGCCATCTTTGATTGCGATTATTTTGATTAATTCCAACCCAAATTACCAGCCCCTGAACTTAAAAAAGAAATGGGGCTTAAACTGTCGGTGCCTCATCTAAAAACGACGGTTTCTAGTTTGTAGCATCTATCCAAGAAGAAATCACCGATGGACTTAATATTGGTCATCGCATTCGAGTCGATGGTTTCTTTTTCTAAGCCCCACATCCACTACCAGAACAAGTTCAGGGTCAGCTGACACAAGACCCTCAAGCTCAGTCAGACCTTCTGAGCTCTTTAGCTCCTCCAGCTGAACGGTTCTCATCAAGCCCTCCACGAGCCCAACTCCCTAAAGCTCTTCCGCCGTTCCTGTCAAGGACCTCACCCTCCCAAACCAGTTAGAACCTGCCTCCTGAGTAAACCAGCAGCACACCCCGCCTTCTTGTACAGGCTCCCCACCGTCTCCTTCCCCGACACTTCCACATCGTGAAAAATGTTCGCCCCTTTATCCAAACTCGTTCTCTTTCCATTCATGTTCTTTTCTTTTCTTTCTCCCCCCCCCCCCCCACACTTTTGTTTTTATTTTGCTTGTCTTGAAGACTTCTGAAGTGAAATGAAGAAGAAGAAGAAGAAGAAGAAGAAGAAGCAGAGGATCCTCAAAAGAACCCACTGTAAAGATAATGTTTTCTCGTCAAGAGAAAGTGACGAGAATAAAAAGGGACAACACCAAATACCCAAAAAAAGTACTGAAAATTCACTAAGATTCCAGGGGTGGGGGGGGGAGGGACTTTTTCTGTTTCTGGCCGGCGGTGACTGTAAACCTCCCCCCCCCCCCCCCCCCCCCCCCTCCAACTTAACGCATGCAGCCTTCAAGGAAGATAAGCGCGCGTTTGTGTTTCCCCCCCTGCTTCTTTGCCTCGTCGTAGGGCGTCCTGCCGTAGAAGTCCTCTGAGCTGGGGTTTTGTTTGTGCGTCTTGATCAGAAGCTTCATGGCGTCAACGTGGCCTGCAGCAGCTGCGGAGTGTAGAGGTGTCCGGCCGTCCTTCTTCCGGACATCGTGGCACTGATGATGCTCATTGATGAACAGTTGCATTGCTGCAACGTGCCCCTTCGACGCAGCGTAGTGAAGCGGCGTACTGCCGTCGTTGCAAGCTGCACGCGGGTCGAACTTGCATACGCTGATCAGCAGCTCTATGATCTCGATGCTGCCGTTCGCTGCTGCTGAGTGGAGGGGTGTGCCTCCGAGGTTGTTTTTCACTTCCTCCTGATTCTCACCGTGCGCAGCAGAGAGCGCTCTCGTTGCTTCGTGATGCCCCTTCAACGCGGCGAGGTGCAACGGGGTCCACCCATCATCGCTCCTCACACTGGGCTTTTGGTTCCTCGTTTCAACAAGGTACTTTATCAGATCAACATGGCCGCCCCACGCTGCCGCGTGCAAAGCTGTCCACCCGTTGTATGTCTTGGCATCAACACCTTTCTCGCAAGCTCTTACAAGACGCAGCACGACCTTCACATGACCGTTCCATGCAGCGGCGTGAATAGGGGTCCAACCTCGCTTTGACCTGAGCGTGGGGCTTTGCTTGTATCGTTTCAGCAAGATATCCACAGTGCCTTCATGTCCCCCTTCGGCTGCAGCGTGTAAAGGTGTCCAACCGTCTTTTGTGGCTTGACCGGGTTTTTGTTTGTGCTTATCGATTAGAAGCCTCATAGCAGGGTCACGCCCGCACCATGCCGCGGAGTGAACTGGCGTCCAATCGTTGTCAGCCTGCGCTCCTGGGTCTTGATTATGTTTTGTGATCAAACAGGTTATGATATCTTCGTTGCCGCCTTCAGCAGCAGAGTGCAAGAGTGTCCTTTGATCACTGTTCTTCAGGCTGGGATCGTGTTCTTTGAGAAGCAGCTGCACGCTTCTGAGATCGCCGTTTCTGGCTGCGTGGTGCAGGGCGAGCCTTGCTTCTTCTTTTGTGAGAGGCTTCTGTTCGTCAGAGAAGGGTACGAACAGGACCTGAACATGTTCCCCGTCAGCAGTGAACACCTTGTCCTTAGGAGCCTCAATGTACCCGAACGTGTCGTGTAATGTCTGCACACGGCGTGCTGGGCCAAGCTCTTCGAATTCTTTTTCAGCCGCCATTCGAATTTCTTCCACCCCCGCCCCCTTCGGGACAGTGATGTGCCTCGTCTTGTTGTTAACACCCGGCGACACCGCGATGACCAACAGAGAGATCCCACATTGTGACATCTTTTGAAAGACAGAGTAAAAAGAAAAAACGAACCCCACCCTGTGTGGTGATTTCCTTCTGTACAAAAAGAAAAAAAAAAGGAATTAGTGGTGCCATGCGGAATGTGACACAGCGGCCACCCTTGTGAAACTTCGACCCGAAGCCCCCCCCAAGTCCCCTGTGGTCCCGTAGAAAGTAAAAGTGGGTAGGTAAAGAAACCTTTAAATAGGGAGAGGGTCACAGAAGCAATTAAAAAAACACCAACTGGAGAGTGTGTTGTGGAAGGCTTAAGGCCGCGGGAGAACCCACCTCCTTGTTCAATGTAATGGGATAGGGACTCCGTAGGGAGATGCCAACTGGCGCCACGCGTAGGGTGGGTTCCACCCCCGTTCAGGTTTCCCCACGTGTACGGCTTAAGAACGAGAGTTCAAGGGGAGAAAGAAAAACAGATCGGGCGTTCGGAACGCATTCATTACGGCCTGCTGAAAATAGCAATCTTTAGTGGGGTGTTAGAGGGGAAGGTCTTAGAGATCTGAGGCGTAAAAACTCTGCTTTCTTCGAAAAATGGGGGGGGGGGGCACAGAAAACAATTCAAATAACTGGAGAACAGTAAGATAGCTTTGGTGCGCGAAGAGTGTTGGAACATATTTGTCCGAAAAAAAAAAAAAGAGAAGGAAGAAAAAAAAGACCCCCCCCCATGTTCTACCTGAAGCATATCAGTCCATGTTCGTTAACCCCCTGCGAGGTGGTAATATGCCCCCTTTTCCCAAATCTTCTTTTTTTCTTTCAATACCTCGGCAAGAATTTCGGCAAGCTCTCCAGAATTGTTCCGGGCATCTCTGTCCGCCCCGTACTCGATCAGGCACTCTGCTACCTTCTTACTACGTGCTCTGTGCAAAGGAGTTTCTCCCTGGGCATCTCTTGCTCCGACATCGGCCCCACGCTGGAGGAGGGTACGAACATGCCACTCCAAATCCCTTTGGCACACACAGTGGAGGAGCGACCTTCCCTCTGCAGTCAGCACCTTGGGATCAGCCCCTTTCTCGAGAAGGAGCGAGAAGGCATTCTTCGATCCAGCATGAAAGAGAGGTGTCTCGCCCTTCGCATCCTTCGCATTGACGTCAACACCCTGATCGATCAGAAGGCTGATTACCTTTTCCTTCAGGCAGCTTGCGTGCAGTACCGTTCCACCTAGTTCATCTCTCAACGTGGGATCTGCCCCATGGTGGAGGAGGACACGCACACACTCCTCTTGTTTGTGATTCTCCCTGCATTTGTGTAAAGGCGTCTCCCCATTGAGGTTCCTCGAATTCACGTCCGCCCCGTTCTGAACTAAGAGGGGTACTAGCATCACGTGCGCACCAATTTCACATGAAAGATGTAGGGGTGTGTTGCCCCTTTTGTCTTTTGCATTGGGATCGGCTCCTTTTTCCAAAAAGAATGTGCAATCCCCCACCGACCTGCAAAGATGAAGAACAGTGTTTCCCTCTGCATCCGCAGCATTGATGTCCGCCCCGTACCTGAGGAGGAGCGGGACCCAATCGTACTTCTTGCTGAGGCACACTAAATGAAGAGGCGCTGCACCGATGCTGTTCCTCGCATTGGGGTCGGCTCCCTTCTCCAAGAGCGTGGTGCATGCCTGAACCGAACACATAGACAGGTGAAGTGCTGTGTTTCCATTGCAGTCCTTGTGGCCCACATCTACGAAGGACGCCAGTCGGGGGATCATGCTGGGGTGGCGTGCGAAGCTTTTCAACAATGCCATCTGACTGACTCCTATGGAGCTCATCAGGAGTACTTCCGCTACTCCCAGAAATCTAACATTCATGGCCTCACTGAAAATCACTTCGATCTCCTTTGCATCTGCAAGACCTGCCTCGAGCATCCAGTTCACGATCTCGCAGAACTCGGGGTCCCCCTGCTGACTAGTAGAGAACCTGCTCATGCGTAAGGCCTTTGCCACTGCTTCCATCCCTTTCCCCGCCCACCCTCGCGCTGCGAGGTGCTGAAGTGTTATCTCCTTCTTGTCCAACTCCACGTTTAGCTGGCTGCCGTCCTCGAAAGGGAGATCGCCGACCAGCCTCGATGTGTCATCGCCAGCACAGACGACCTCACCCTCAAATGTCAGTGATATCGTTTGTGGGTTGAGCCCTACAGACTGCGCCGCCCGTTCCCTCACAGTAGCCATCTCTTCCCTCCCCCCCGCTTGTACCTCCACCGTCTCCTTGTTGGGGAACACCACCAGCAGCGTCACTGTGGGGTTCTGTGTCTGGAACATTACTTTTCTTCTTTTCTTCCTTTCCTCTTCACCGTGTATGGTAGATTACTGTGAATGTGTCATATAGGCAGACCGAGCAAAAAAGAAAATGCTATAATTGCTGATTAATCTTAAGACGATGAACCTTGTGGTATTGACCTGCCGTGAAAATCCTCAAAAAGGTTCACATGCTGCTTGCTTGCCGGTATATCATGAAACCTTCACTCGGAAACATCTGCCCCCTCCGTGCATATCACCAAAAGACGGCTCAGCTTCTCAGGTTTCACACACTTTGCCAAGTTCTATGGTTGCCTAAGCGCTGCTTCGATTTTGGGCGTGTCCCTGCCTAGGTCTTATGGCTGAGAGTAAGGTTTGCGTACCTCTTCGTGGATGCTGTGGAACTGAGTTGGAATTCTGTTGGAATCTCCAGATGAAGAGTCTTCATGAAGATCAAACCTGCTTAATCCTCTCTGTTCACTAGGGCCGGGGAAGTACTAATGCGTGTAAAGTGCTATGTTGAAGAGGCATCTCTGGAACATGATTGTGTGTATATTTTATATTTTCAGCTTCTCTGTTTCTTTTGTCCCCCCTCCCCTCCCCTCCCTGTGTTTTGCGTCAAAAAGCCTTATTTTTCCCGGCTCTATGAGGGAACGCAAATAAATAAGTAAATAAAAAACACAAAGGAAAAGAGAAAAGCTACACTTCGGAGGGGGGGAGGGGGAAAAATAAGGGAGTAAAAAAAAAAAAAAAAAAAAAAAAAAAAACAACCTAGTTTGGCGGCTTCACCTTTGTGTTTTGTGCACACGAGTGGTGTTTCTTTTTATACCTATAGTAAATTACTCTTCACGCTGCCATCAGTTGGTTTTTCTTTTTTTCTTTTTTTCTTTTTCTTTTAGTCACGACAAAAATAACACTTTTTGTCAAAACTAAAAAAAATATATGAGTTAAAGGAAGTCTTTGTGAGACGCCCCCTTGTTCTCATGCTCTACCTGCACCTATCCCCCTTCAGCAGCGGTTTCTCCTTCTTCGGTGGTCGTGCCGGCCTCCTCCCCAGCTTGGCTACTTTTTCCCTTCTTTCCTTTGCCCATTGCTTCCCCAGCTCCTCCAGGTCGTACTTGGTCTTCGTTGATGCAAAGATTGCTCTTCTACTCCACCCGATCGCCGCCTTCGTCCCTCCGATTGATCGCAGCGTATGTACTCTCTTGCATGGTTCAGCAGGGAAGGCCCTCCTTCCTTTCACCTTCTTCTGCAGTCTCCCTAGTTCCCATGTGTTCCACACCTTCTTCATCACCGTGTGCAGTCTCCTGGCCTTCTGTCGCACCTCTGCCAACTCCCCTAGCTTCCCTCCAAGGGATTTCTGGGTCACGTTTTCGAAATCCAGCGCCAGCTCCACCGTCGACACTGCCGTGCTTCTGTTCCCTCCATACCAGCGCAGCTGCTTGAGCCATTTCAGCACCAAAAAAAGAAAGTGGGAAAGGAGGGATATAAGTTTTTAGGAGGAAAAAAACAAAAAAAAATTATGAAAAAAAAAAAAAACGTGGTAGTCAAAAAAAAAAAATCTTTTTTTTTACAAAAGGGGGGGGACCCTGATTACACTTTTTTTTTCCCAAACACTTCTCTTTTTTTTTTTTTTTTTTTCTAATGCCCAATCCTAACCGCGTGGGGGACGACCCTGTCCGAAAGGAAGTCCTGCCCGGGTCTGATTGTACAGATACCGTTTTTGACAAGAGGTTCGTTACCTTCATCGACAAAGCCCGGGGTGTAGTACATCTTGATGAAACGGTGCTCTCTGTGCGGGTCGGGCACAACATACTGGGCACGTGAGCCGTTTTGCGCCTGAATCCACATCCACCAAAACCAGGTAAAGAAGGCGAAGAAGAAGGCTGCAGGGTAGGGGAACCCCCCGGGGATCTCTTGATCGTTGGGGGGGGTCATATCGGGGATCTTGTCAGCTGCCCTGTAGTTGTGCGACTCAGATTGGAACATCCCGGTCCTCTCCTTGAGCTTAGCGTAGGACCACCCTTGGTCCTTCCTCGCCTGCATCTTCCTCCTCATATCTCTGAAGCCTTCTCCTTTCTTTTCGGAGGCCATGTGTATTTCAGCAAGCCTTGTTGAGCTGTAGGCCTTCAGCTCTTCCGGTGCTGCCCACACACGTGCGGGCCCACCGAGACGTACAAATGTCCGTCTCAACATCTTTTTTTTTTTTTTCCTTTTTTTTTTTTTTTCTTTTTTACTGTGGAGGGGAGAAAATGAAGAAGAAAAAAAAGAAGGGGGGGCGGGAAAAAAAAAAAAAAAAAAAAAAAAAAACTAGTTTGGCCCGCTTTTCATTTTTTTTTTCTTTTGTATGTGCGTTCACGAGGGGGAATTTCTACATAATAAAAAAAAAAAAAAAATAGCTCATTATTTTGCACTTTGCCATCAACTAGTTTTTCTAGTCTCGACAATAATATTTGTTAAAACAAAACAAAAAAAAAAAGAAGAAAGAAAGCCCACATGAGACCTCACATGTTTCTTTTCTTTTTTTCTCCCCTTCTTCTTCTTTTTATATTTCATTTTCTTGTCGCAGAAAAAAAACTCGGTCTGTGTCTCTTCTTCTTTTTTAAAATAGATTCTCCAAAAAGAAAATATTAAAAAAAAAGACTGGGTCTATTTATTTTCTTTTTTCTTTTTGGAGGACACGGACTAAAGGGGGGGACGAGCACTGGCAAGGTACCAACTAAGGAGTTATCTCTAAGTCTTGCTGAATACGCGTATCATGCCATGTTTTTTTTTTTTTTTTTTTTTTTTTAATTCCACTTCCTTTTCGACTTGCTAAGGCCGTACCCTATGCCATGTTTTGATTTTCTCTCTTCGCTCTTTTTCCAAATAATATCTCGAGGGGGGGGGGTTCTGGTACTAATGTTCTTTTCTTTTTTTTTTGATATAAGTACAACAACAACAGTCTTCTGTCATAAGAAAATAAATAAAAAAAAATAAAATAGAACGTAAAAAAAGTAACGGTAGCACCAAGGGGGTGGGGGTCAACATAACATAACAAAAGGGGGAAAGAAAGAAGGGGAAAAGGGGGAGGGGGTTCTTAGTTCTCCCGCAACTGAGAACCGCAAGTGCTGTTTGTTCTTTTTTTTTCTTTTTCTTTTTGCGCTAAAAAAAAATTGGAAGAAAAAAAAAAAGCATGTTTTACTTTAAAAAAAGAGTAATTCACTTAGCTACCCGAAGTACTGGAAAAAAAGAAAACGAAGAACTCTCGGTACTTTTCTTGGGCATAAAGTGACTTACCCCCCCCAAAGAAAAAAAGAAAAGAAAAGAAAACGAGATTAGATTAGGTCGACAAACTGAAAGAGGTAAAACAGCAAAAAGAAAAAGTGTTTGTCATCTCTCTTTTTTTCTTTTCTTTCTTTTTTTTTTTCCCACCGGCAAAAAGTAAAAAAAAAAAAAAAAAAAAAAAAAAAAAAAACGTGTGCAAATAGAACATCTTGCTGATACAAAACAAAAAAAAACAAAAAAAAAAGAAATTCCTTTTTTTCCTTTCTAAACATCCATGTCACCATCCACCTCCTTCCTCCTCTTCTCCAAAGCGACAGCAAGGTCAAGATCAATCTCACCAAGCTCGTCAACTACTGGTGGTCCTGCCCTAACAGCACGTTTGGTCTTACTACCGGAACTCGGGATATTTACGTCAACCTTTTTTTAAATTTTTATTTTTTTTTATACAAACACACCTCTTCCTCCTCTACTGACTGTAGTACAATACACGCTGACCCAGATGGGATCACAGAAACGTCTTGAGACGTCCTTCCGTTTAAAATCTGTGCCACGGGAACGCTTAAACTGGTGGACCCCAGCAGAAGCGTAGCACCAGAAAATATTTCAACGACAATGTGCAGCATCTCACCAGGGTTCTGAAGGCTGAAGACAATACCGGAATCCTCCCCAATCGATACCATTCTTTGCACATCGCCCCCCTTCCCCGCATAGGAAGGAACAGACACCAACAAGAACTCATCACCCCCTACCCGTACACCGGTAACACTGCGAACCGACACCTTAAAGGCTACATTATTGGGGGTTAGAATACGAGCCTCGTGTGTATGGGTGGCGGGAAGAGCGAGAAGCGGGTTTAAAGCAGGAGCCTCATCATGTCGGTTGGGAGACACCAGTGAGGCACCGTTCAAAGTTGGGGGAAGATTGTTGTCCTCTTCCCATTGTTGTGCCAAACGGGTTCTTCTGTTGTCTTCTGAGGCCCGTAATGCGTTTTCTACCAGCGAAGCAAGCCCGTCGTCGGACGAGATAGAAATTGACATTGGCGAGGCAGGCCTGTCGAATGCGGTACAGAGAAGCTCTCTGTCACCCGGGAACTCTCGTACAAGTTCGACAAACGCGAAGTTTAAAGGATCTTCAGATATTGAAGCAGCGCGTGATGCAAGGTCGTAGGAGTCCACCCAGCTGGCGGTGCCGTGCTTCATACTTTTAAAGGATTCAATGCGGCGTTGTACTTCAGTTCGAAGGCCGTGTATTGGGTCCGGTAGACGGGGGTCCCACCCAACTGAATCGTTGTTGTTGTTATTATTGTTCGTTGGGAGCAACGGTTCAGAAGACACAACCCGCTCAGCGGCGGTTCTTTCCTGACGAGCCCTCGCGTCCCTCCGGCCCTTCCAATACACGATTAAGTAAAGCCACACCCCTACGGTCAGCAACGCCACAACTATTGTCAGTAAGCCAGGTATAGGTATTGTTTCGTCTTCCGCCTTCGGTGTCAAAGCTTTCAACGATTCGCAGGGTATTTCATAAGACCCTCCTGTGAAGTCGGTCGAGCAGGTATCGCAAGGTTTTGTAACGTACTCCTTTTCCGGTGGTGGAAGTTGCCGGGTGCACAAAGCGTCTTGATACCCGAGAACCGTCGCTGACGCCCATGATTGCTGGTCGGTTTTAGTTGTAATGATTTTAAAGTACCCTTTGGAGGGTTCTGCCGCCCCGCAGCGCATTCTCGGTACGCATTTGTTCAGCGGGACGCCCATGGGTAGACCTTTGCAGTCAGACTCGCAAGAGTTGATTTGAACACCACATGGGGTTGTCACTGCATCGATCGGTTTTTTGGAGTCAGGGGACGATGTTGGTTTGACCACCCATCTGGAGTGTTTTTCAAAAATATCTCCAGAGGTTTGTTTGCGTGCTAGGTAGTGGCATGACGAGTTGGAAAGATTCTCCTCCCGAGTTAATATGTCTGGTCCCCCTAGTGCCCAGCCTCCGCCGCCTTTTGCGCACCAATATATATAATGTGATCCGTAGTCGCTCCATTCTGTGCCTAGCTGGCTAACGCCTGTCCAGTAGGTTGGCTTTTCGTTGACCCGCCTTGTAGGGTGTCGTGCCCACCATCTGTTGTTGTAGACCTCGTCAGTGAAACCTTCGATTTTAAGCGCGTCGCCTTTGCATTTTATTTCTTCTGCTGCGGTGATTCGGAGTGCGGCGGTGCAGAAAACAGCCGCGGTCAGAAGAGCCTTCATTGTTCCTTCTTGTTTTCTCGTCGCGCTCCCCACCCCACCCACCGGGTGAGGTGTCTATTTTTTTCTTTTTCTTTTTTCTTTCTTTCTTGTTTCCTTGTTCTTTTATTTATACTCCCCCCTTGTTGTGGCAATTGTGGTAAAAATATCAAAATCAGAAAACCAAAAAAAAAAAAAAAATACGTGAGTTGGGAAGGGGGAGGGGGGGTGGCATTTTCTTTTTTTCCTTTTTTCTTTTATTATTTCACTACGATTGTCTTTTTCTCCACACACATGGCCAATATTACTTTAGCACACCTCCCTGAGATAAAGAAAAAGAAAGATGGAAAAAAAAAAGGGGGGGAGGGGGTGAAAGGGGGAGAAGAATCTATTCTCTTTTATTTTATGTCGGTCACCTTACCCAAAGTTCACGGAGGTAATCTTCTTGCTGCCCTCATCCACGTGTACGTTGAGCCTCTCAGGCCTGTAGTCCATCGTAGCCATCGCATTACCTACTAGCACTCTGTAAGCACTGGAGACTGAGGCTATGTCGGAGTCCGTCACTCCATCACTACCATAAGTCTTTCCGACCAGAGACTGCGCCGCTGACATCTTTCTCCCTTTCTGTCATGTGGATTGAAAAAAGAAAACAACAACATAAAAATAAAAAAGAAACATGTCCTCTCTGAGAACAGCGTCGTGCGGCACCGGTTCAGATGGTACTGCCAGTGCCAACGCTTCCGGGCGTCGCCTCGCTCGTCGCGTACTAAGAAAGCTCAAGGAGACCTTCGCTCTGGATGGTGTACCAGCCGTTAATGTTTCTACGCTGTGCTGGTCCATCTGCCTGTGGACACAATGACACCATGCTCATGGGTGGGCACCGTCTGGTCGAGCTGGAACTTCACGTCGCAGGAGTACGGCTCCCACCCGTCGGCAAGAAGCTTCGCGGCGAATGTTGCCGGGCTGGGCGAGGTGTCGTCACGGCCGTGTAGATGAAAGCGAAAAGATCGCACTTCGCGAAGCGCATCTCCAAGTACACGTTGGGGATCTGCCCCAAACGCCCGACCAGAGATTCGGCAAAGTTCAGGAACGCAGAGTTGTCGATGTCCGGCCTGTTCACGTTTCATATCGTGTTCAGGGTTGGCTTGCTTAGCCCCTTGTCTTCAACCGCAGTGTCCGCGTTTTGAGTTTCAGCTTTTCAGACGCGCTTGCCATGTTGTAGCTGCACCCACCGTTCCCGTCGTCGTTGGTGCACACACTGGCGTCCCCACTGGTTCGTCTTCTGTGCACCGGGAGAGGGTTTGTTGTTATGTTCGGTTTCCGGCTGCTTTTCCACCGCTTCGACTCCTTGTTCTTCCGTTGGCTCATCTGCCGTCTCCAGACCTCTCGGCTGCATGTATCGTTGTACCGTCATCCTGAACCTGCCAAGCTCACCGTGCAACCGTCATTCCGATTCCCTCTTTGCTGTCTCTTCACGTGCCGTTCCTGCCTGGCAGTATATCGAGATGCTCGTGCTGGCTGTCCGATGGGTGCCCCGTGGAGGCGTTCGCGTTGGTCTGATTCATTTCTTTTCTTTGTTTTTTGTTTATCAGTCCACCCACCTTTTTTTGTTTTTTGTGTATCAGTCCACCCACCTTCTTTTCCTTCTTTCTTTTTCTTTTCTTTTTAAAAAAAACACAATGGAATATAATATATATGAGTTAAAGGAAGTCTTTGTGAGACGCCCCCTTGTTCTCATGCTCTACCTGCATCTATCCCCCTTCAGCAGCGGTTTCTCCTTCTTCGGTGGTCGTGCCGGCCTCCTCCCCAGCTTGGCTACTTTTTCCCTTCTTTCCTTTGCCCATTGCTTCCCCAGCTCCTCCAGGTCGTACTTGGTCTTCGTTGATGCAAAGATTGCTCTTCTACTCCACCCGATCACCGCCTTCGTCCCTCCGATTGATCGCAGCGTATGTACTCTCTTGCATGGTTCAGCAGGGAAGGCCCTCCTTCCTTTCACCTTCTTCTGCAGTCTCCCTAGCTCCCATGTGTTCCACACCTTCTTCATTACCGTGTGCAGTCTTCTGGCCTTCTGTCGCACCTCTGCCAACTCCCCTAGCTTCCCTCCAAGGACTTCTGGGTCACGTTTTCGAAGTCCAGCGCCAGCTCTACCGTCGACACTGCCGTGTTCCTGTTCCCTCCATACCAGCGCAGCCTCAAGAGGAGCCTCCCACGTACCAGGAATTAAGCAGAGGTTGCGCCTTCTGCATATAATTATTTATTAATAGAAAGAGGAATAAAAAAGGGGGGGGGGGAAGAATCGTGTGAGAGGGGAACTGAAACTCTTTCTCTTTTTTTTCTTCAAAAAATGGAGGGCAAGGTGAGAGGGGGGGCTTAAAGAAAAAGGTTATCAAATCTCTTTCCTTCTTTCTTTTTTCACAACAAAAGCAGGAAAACATCTATATCCTGTCACGGGGGGGAAAGATGCTACAACTCACGCTTTACTCTTGGTAAACGTTCTCTTCTTTCAATCGATTGTTATATGTACTTATAAAATATAAAATATAGCGCGCATTCGACGACACTGATCAAGCGACTGGCACCTTCCGAAGAAGGGCCTCCCACGTCCGCCGGGTTGAGCAGAGGATGCCCCGGGGCGGCCGTTCCAGTCTGATCATGTCGCACTATAATATATGCTCTCATCTCCAAGGAGAAAAGAGGTTTTTTGCCCTCGTAGCTCGCCGGGCCAGCACTCTTACTTGCGTAAGGTCTTGGTGGTTCTTGGGGGGTGACGCTTTACTCTGTGTTGCTGTTTTGTGTCACGTCACCGTCGCTGAGAGCCTTCTTCACATCAGCTTTTCCTTCCGTGATGAGGATGTGTAATGCGTCGGTGTGCTCTTTACTAGCCGCTCTGCTATACGGGGTAGCACCGTTGTTGTCGGCCTTGTTCACATCTGCTTTTCCCTCCGTGATGAGGATACGTAATGAGTCAGCGAGCCCATTCTGAGCCGCCATGAAACACGGGGTAGCACCGTTGTTGTCGGCCTTGTTCACATCTGCATTTCCCTCTGTGATGAGGATACGTAATGTGTCAACCTGTCCATTTTGAGCCGCCATGAAACACGGGGTAGCACCGTTCTTGTTGGCCTTGTCCACATCTGCCTTTCCTTCAGTGATGAGGATACGTAATGAGTCAGCGTGTCCATTCTGAGCCGCCATGAAACACGGGGTAGCACCGTTGTTGTCGGCCTTGTTCACATCTGCATTTCCCTCTGTGATGAGGATACGTAATGCGTCAACCTGTCCATTTTGAGCCGCCATGAAACACGGGGTAGCACCGTTCTTGTTGGCCTTGTCCACATCTGCCTTTCCTTCCGTGATGAGGATACGTAATGAGTCAGCGTGTCCATTCTGAGCCGCCATGAAACACGGGGTAGTACCGTTTTTGTCCTTGTTCACATCTGCCTTTCCCTCCGTGATGAGGATACGTAATGCGTCAGCGTGTCCATTCTGAGCCGCCATGTAACACGGGGTAGAACCGTTGTTGTTGGCCATGTTCACATCTGCCTTTCCCTCCGTGATGAGGATACGTAATGCGTCAACCTGTCCATTTTGAGCCGCCATGAAACACGGGGTAGCACCGTTCTTGTTGGCCTTGTTCACATCTGCCTTTCCTTCTGTGATGAGGATACGTAATGAGTCAGCGTGTCCATTCTGAGCCGCCATGAAACACGGGGTAGTACCGTTTTTGTCCTTGTTCACATCTGCCTTTCCCACCGTGATGAGGATACGTAATGCGTCAGCGTGTCCATTCTGAGCCGCCATGTAACACGGGGTAGAACCGTTGTTGTCCTTGTTCACATCTGCATTTCCCTCTGTGATGAGGATACGTAATGAGTCAGCGTGTCCATTCTGAGCCGCCACGAAACACGGGGTAGCACCGTCGTTTTCTGCCTTGTTCACATCTGCCTTTCCTTCAGTGATTAGGAAACGTAATGCGTCAGCGTGCCCATTCTGAGCCGCCGCGTAACATGGGGTAGTACCGTAGTCGTCGGCCTCGTTCACATCAACCTTTCCCTCCGTGATGAGGATACGTAATACGTCAACCTGTCCATTAAGAGCCGCCATGACACACGGGGGCGCTTTAGAGACATCTTGCGTTACAAGATGATCGGCAATCCATTTCAGCCCTTCATGAAGCCCGGCGCCAGTCGCCAGTGTGCACGGCATTACACAAGCGTCTCCTTCCAGACCGCAAGCACGGGTCGTTTTTCCGTTAGAATTATCTTCTAAAACAAGAACCGGTGCATGAGGCATCTCATGGGGGATTTCCGTCCAGAGTTCAGTACTACTGTCCTTCAAGAGCGTCACTGCCTTCCCCAATGTCGTTTTCTCGCCGTGTAAAGGTACCAGCTGCACCATTGTACCGCCTATGCTAATTGGGGACTTCATGGCTTTATCCACTCCGATGCCTAACCACAGTGCTACGGCTTCTAGCAAGTACTCCGTTCCCAAAAACTGAGGGAGCACACCGCTGTCCTTGAGCCGTGACAGTTGTGATGCTAACCCGCACGTGTAAGCCTCGGGGATGATGTTGTAAAAACACGTCGTTGGTGCGAATCTTCCGCCGTCGGACAACGTGAGCTGTTCTTCCCATGACACCGCCCGGCCGTCTACAGGAGCGGGGGACATCTCCCACGGCGTCCCGACCGTGAGAGGGATGGGCGACAGCATAGGGCTCGCTACGTGCACCTTCTCCGGACTGTTGCTCGTCATGAAAAAAACGTGTGTTTTCGATTTGTTGTACGCCTCAAAGACACCTTTGGTGTTCTGCCCTGCAGCATGACTGAATATCGCAGCATGGCTTTTCGGTTTGAACATTCGTATTGTTTTTCTAACAATGTGTCTGCTGCCGTCCATGGGGGTGTCCTCTACATGCGGGCGTCCGTCGACCTCGAAAACGGAGATCCGCTTCACGCCGTCGTCCAGCATTACACTGCAAGCCCACGACGCCACATCAGGGGACACTGTGTTCGCCCCGTTCTCGACCCCAATCTGGACCACCTTGTCAGCGAATGTGATGTCAACGTGGCTGCTCTCATCGCTAGGCTGCTCCCCAACACTTCCCTTCCGTGCTTGGGGTAAGAGAGTATTGAGCATCCAATGCTTTTCATCTTCTATGTACACAGACGTGAATATTGAACCAGATCCCTTGCACAACCCACGTATTGCATGGGCATACTTCAGTAGTGACTGAGATGGGGTGATAATGTACACGGCGTGCCTGGAGCTTATCGAACGCATGAACTTCTTTTCACCGCCGTGGATGAACTCGGAGGTTGTTAAAACAACAACGTGAAATGGGCTCGGCGGCTTGTTATCGTCCACGTCTTCCTCCGGCACGTCGTTCAACGTTGTGACAAAATTGAACGCCAGCTTCAATTCAGGGTTTTCAATTAGATCCGCCGCACGGGCTGTGTCACCTAAGACGGCAACGAAAGGGTTGACCACCCTACACGCTAGAGCAACAACCATTTCACGAACGTTCTGACCGGTCTTTGCGGAAACATTGAAGTGGAGGGAGAGAGGCGGGGCGTTTTCTCTCACCCATTCTGCGTACTGTTTCTGAATTGGGCTGTCGGGGCCGTCTAGGTCTGTCTTGTTTACCACGAATGCGATGACTGTTCCTTTCACGCATAGCTCTTTCGTGCTGTTATATGTATCTCGAAGCCTCTCGACACCTCCTTCTGTGCAATCCCCAACATAAACAACAGCCTTTATCCCACGAAAGTACGAGTCACGGATTGCGAAGAACCTCTCATCGCCAGAGGTGTCCCACATTTGTAGCTTGGCAGGGGGGTTAGTTTCATTGACAACATGAACTAAGAAGTCGATCCCGACGGTGCGAACGGTGTTGGTTTCCATTTCCTTGTTGGGGCTTGCGATCCTCTTCACGAGGCACGACTTCCCCACTGTTCCATTACCCACGAAGAGCACCTTTGTCAACGTTGCCTTTTGCGGTACATTGTCCTCTTCATCACTCATTTCTTTCCCCTAATTCTGTAAAAAATTAAAAAAAATAAAAAAAAAAGATGGAGGTGACACGGAACGAGATACTTCATTTGATGACTTCATCGGGGCACAGCTCGAGATCGGTTAAGAGCTCATGGTGATGGGAGAGAAGGGACACAAGACATATACGCGAAAGAGCTGCAAAAGATCGCGGGGACATACGCCAAAGAAAAGAAAAACAAAACACAGAAGGAGAATTTAAAAAAAAAGGAGGGGGCACAATATAATGACAGCCCTTATTGGGCTCTCTTCATTTGCGCTTGGCACCAATGGAACAGCTGAGGGGTGGCCATCGGTTGTTTTTTTTTTTTTTTTGGAAAGGGAAGAATGAAAGAAAAAAGAAAATGGTGGCTAGAGATAAAAAAAAATAGCTATTTATTGCCAACAAATTATGAGTTATTATTTAACTCGAGTTCCCGAATTTTTTGCACGAGGGCCCGCAGGGCCCGTGCAAAAAAAACAGTAACGAGAGTTAAATAATGGCTCATTTGGCGGCAAGTAAGTCGTTTTATTTCACTCTTCGTCATTTGAGTCACTCACTCTCACTGCTTTCACTGCTGTTTCTTTCCACGCAGGTCAGCCTTTTTGGGGATTTTCCTAAGGTAATATGGGGTTGCTATTTCGCCGTGGCATTTAAAGGGGAAGTAAAGCACTTATTCCCACTTTTAAGGGCTGGAATGGCCTCAGATGGCCAAAAATAGTCAAAATACCCCGCCCCCAAATAAATTTTTCAAGGGGTTGGGTACATTTCTTTCCACGACAAGATCATTTTTTCACTCTGAAGCCCCATAATTTAACTCCAAAATCTCATAATTTAACTAGTTGCCGTTTCGCGTTAAATTATGAGGCCCTTAGTGAGTGAAGAAAATGACGAAGAGTGAAATAAAAAAAACAAAAAGCATAGAAGTTAGATAGGATTTATTGAACTGTATCTTCAATTGTGTGAGAATAAAAAAAAAAACCGTCTTCGATGTTGAACAAATGCAAAAAAAAAAAACTCAAAGTACAGGACAAGCCCCCCGCTAGAGGGCCGCCCTATGGGAGGGGGGGGTCTATCTGTTAATACTCCCCTTCTGGAGCATTGCTTTCATTCCGATTGAGGCCGTGAGCGTCTTGCGGAGTCGTGTGATGCGGTCCCGCTTGTAGTCGGCTTTCAATTCCATTAGCTTGTCGTGCGTGGAGCGGGTGGCGAAAATAGGCCTCCTGGAGAAACCAATAGCTGCCTTTCCTCCAATGGCGATGAGGGACTTCACTCTTTTTCTCTCGTCCGCTGGGAAGGGGCGTCGCTTCTTCCGTGCCCTGCATGCTGTGTTTATCTTTACGATGAGAGCTTTGATTCTGCGCGCCCTATCTTCCAGCAGGCCTCCCAAAGACTTTCCGGTCGTCCATTCGAAGTCAATGGCCAGTTCCACCGCCGACACCTCCGAGGTGGTGTCCTTCTCCACCCAGCGCAGTTGTGACAACCATTGTAGCAGCGGGTTCAGGTACTGGGACAGGACCCCGCTCACTCCTTCGAGCTCGCCAGCTATCGGAACGGGGCATTTCTTACCTACCACATTTCGAATCCACGGTAGCGGCTGTGTGTTGACATCCTCCTTCTGCATGAGCTCTACGTCTCGTTTCTCAACCACCACGGCTAAGTATCGTTGCAGCTTGTCTAGGTACGCAAAGTCATGTCCTCTCGGCAGAATCGCGTGCAATTCCAGACATTGGGGCCATCCTGTCCTGTTGCGCAGTGGTTCCAAGCCGTCCTGTGCTAGCTCTTCCTGTGCGCAGGCGCACTCGTAGAGTTGGTGGCGGAGTAGGGTTACCGTGTCCGGGTACGGTGATTCACACAGGTCGCACCTGAACCCTTGTGTGCGTGATACTGTCGTTGTTGGGACTTGGCTTATGCTCTCTTCGACTTCTTCGGTGCCGTCACCTTCTGGTGCCAGGGGGACGCTTCTTTGATTCGTTCCTGCATGCGGGCTAAGGTAGGGGACCCGTCTCAGGCAGTAGGACATGAGCGGGTCTTTGGCTGTTTTCCATAGTTGGTTGGTTTTGGGATCCGCTCCCGCCTCCATCCCTCTCACTGTGTTCCTCTCGCCAGCGACCTGCTCCGGGCTTTCCTCACCGCGTCCCTAAAGACGTGTCCGCGTTCGGCCCAGGGTTTGTTCCCACAGTCTAGCAATTGCGCCCAGCTCCATCCTATATAGGGGAGCCACCGACAGACCAGGTTGCCTACTGGTCCCATCGGGGTGGACCCCGTGCCGTACCCCGCAGCGATCCGCATGCATCTCTGTCGTAGTCGTTCGTCGTCGAGCGCTCCGGACACCACCTTCAGGGAGTGGTATATCACATAGGAGAGGGGATCGTTTGTGTGCCCCTTCAAGAGGACTGTGTTCACTGCGGTAGGAGAGCGTCCACGGTGGTGAGGGCCCCATAGGTTGCATGTTACCCTTGTCGACAATTTCTTGAGCGTCTCGTCACATGGGGGGGAGAACGGTCCGCTGTAGAGGCATGACGGAAGAATCGTCGTGCTGACCATGTGTGCTTTCGTCTCGAAGGCTAACCTCGTGCAACCCAGCCGGTCTAGCGAGTCAAGCGCATTCGCGGTCGGTTTGTTCCATTTCGTCCCTGTCCTGCGCGTGTTGATTTTCACGCCAAGCCCTTTGAGGTCCGACACCGTCTTGTATGGTACAGGTACTTCCGAGCCTTTCTTCATCGCCGTTCGGTCTCCCACGACTCTCGACTTGAACCCTTCCGCGGTGCCAAAGCCCACCGTCTTTTCCTCGTTGACCTGCATCTCCGTCAGGTCGCAAAACTCTAGAGTCCCTTCGACCGCTGCCTGCAGTGAGTCCCGCAGCTTCGCTAACAGATAGGCGTCGTCGGCATATGCTAGCACCTCGGCGTCCGGCGCTACCTGCTCGACGGCCCGTATCATGATGGACAGCAAGGCGTTGATGATGATGACCGACAGCGGGCACCCCTGGAGGATTCCGTTTGTGGCCTCAAACGTGTCACCAACTCCTATGGGGTACTTGAACCTCCTCGTGATCTGGGAGTACATCCCTTGGAGTGCTCTTCCTATAGATTCGTCCATTCCCAGGGCGCTCATGAGGTCAAGGGACAGCTGTTGTGGCACCAGGTCGAAGCACTTTCTAAAATCCAGGGCCAGTCCCTCCAGCGGCTCCCCATCCACCAAAGCCAGCTCCAGCTTGGTACACAGTTCCATGAGGGCTGTCGTCGTACTGTGCTTGGGCCTAAACCCGTGCTGTCTCGGCGTGATCCAACGTTCCTGCCAGTCAAGGACACCCTTCAGCCTCGTACTCTTGATCACTTCCCTCAGCTGTTCCGCTGTGATCGAAGTACGCGACATTAGGGTTTTCTTGATCATGTTCCCGTAGCGCTGTGCAAATCGTTCGTACTGTGGCTCGTCCTCTGGTGTCCGTGGAGAAAAGACGCCCGACCAAGCGATCACCTCGTCCATCTTCCGTAGGTTTGCGGTCACTCCACCATCTGCCGTCTCAACCACATCTGTCCTTTGGTTTGGGTGGTCTTTGATCCAGGCTGTGATGTGTCTGCGCTCCTTCCCAAAATCAGAGCGTATTGAACGTTCGTATGCTTTCGCCTGCATGTTCTTGCGGCATAGGAGCAGCTCCGACAACATTCCCTGGGAGTAGTCCTCAGCTATTTCAAGCTCCCCCCTGATGCTATCAATACTCCCTGTCGCGTCGATCTTGCAGAACTCGACCTTCAGCTCTTCCCCTAGCGTCGTTATGTTTCTGAGCGCGTTCCGTATCTCCACCGGGAGCGGCCCGCAGTGTCCACCCTCATAGAGTTTCAACATTTGCTGTTTTGCACTTCGAATTTTGAGCTTCAACTTCTCAAGCCGCTGTTGTCGATTTGTTGCCGCCCCGACTGCCGACTCCGTTGACCTCGCACTCAGCTCTGACCTCGTAGGCTCCCGTACCTTGCCCCTCCCGGTGTATACGTTGCGTACCGGTCCCATGTACCCATGTAGTAGGTATTGTTCCGCAAGGTCTGATATCTCTGAGAAAGCTTCGGTTGGCCTCTGTGCTGCAATGAACTCACGGTACCTCGACTTCTGCATCAGTGTCTCCGCTATTCCGACTGGCGCCTTCTTGGTCTTTGGTATCTCCTGCGGGACGGTGTATCTTAGGACTTCTTGTCGAAAGGCTGGGATGTTGAGTGTTACCGACAGGCATCGGTGGTCCGACCCGGAGATAGCCTCGCTTACTCCGCAATGCTCGAGCCCCTGGGCCGCGATGTTGTTCAACAGTACCCTATCAACCCGCGTATTGCAATTGGTTCTGACAAGTGTGCTCTCTACCTGTACTCCATCCCTCCGAGCACAGAATGCAGCGGCGTCTATCCAGTCCGTCTGTAAAGCCCTCCTTAGTGTGGCGGATCGGGTTTCGTCCGTGTTGAAGTCCCCCACTACTGCCACCAGCACGTCTCCCAGCTCGAACTTGAGTCGGTGTAGTAGGTAATGGAGAAGCTCTTCACGGTACTTTGCCTTCGTCGGGTCTTGGCCTGAGTGGCAGTATACATTCACCAGGTGGAGCCATCGCTTGTTCCCATCAAGTGAGATCTTTACGTGTGACCATCTGTCTTTATGCGGCCCAGTCGTTTCACAGATCACCGCTGTCCGTGGTTTCTTCACAAAGGTCCCCAATCCGCCTCGCTTCGCTATCGTCAGAGACGTGACACCTTTGGTCTCCCTCCCTGGTTGTGGTTTGCTCCAGAATCTGGTGTACTGTCTGCCCCAAACATCATCTCTCAGCACGTGCTCGATCTCCAGCTGCGTCTGTGCCGTGAGGGCAGTTTCTTGGATGCAGAACGCGTCCGGGAGGACAGTAGAGTACTCACCCAGCCGGTTGTTCAGTGCTGAGCCGTTGTGTGTGAGAATGGTGAAACTCTCTCGACCTGGTCCGGGGTGGGGTTCGACACCCTGTTCGATGAGGCGCTCAAACTTCTTGTCAGATAGACGTATCGGGTCGTATTTGGACGGACGGGAATGGGAATGGAGTGGAGGGAGTGGGTTTGAGGGGTGGGTTTGGGGGGAGTTCTCCTGGAGTCACTGCTCGCATTGCTCGCATCCGCGGCACTTTACCCTCTTGCAGTTCGGTATTATGCAGGTCTGCGCTGGGTTGCTTTTCGTGATGTTCCCGTCACAGTAGTGGCACACCCCCTTCCAGTTTTGGTACGTCCCGTTGTAGACGTGGCATACGCCCCTGCCCAGGCAGTCGTTGATGTCGGGGCCCTCGTCCAGGTCGATGTCGGTGTCATCGTCAGTTGGGGGGGGACCCAAGTCATCTTCCGTCTCCATGTCATCGTTTTCTCCCCCCTCGGCTAGCGAACGGGGCTGGTCTCTGTCCAGTCTCGAGACCGTCGCTTCCGTGAGAGCCTTTATCTGCTCGGTGAGAGCCGTCATCTGGGCGCGCATCTGCTGGACCTCCCCTCGCAGCTGCGCGTTCTCTCTCCGTAGCTCGACCACTTCCGTTGATGGCTCATCCCTGCTCGGTTCCGCCGCCAGCTTGCGGATCGCATTTTCAATGGCCGTAAGGCGGTCCTCAACAGCCGGGGTACCTGCCATCCTCGTCGTGGTGGACGTCTTTTCGGACTTCGGAGGGGCGACCTTTTTCGGGGGGGCAACCTTCTTTTCTGTAGTAGGAGGCTTGTGGCTTGGCTGGGTGGACCCCGTCACTGCACCAAGGTAGGACTTGCCTGTGGCTGCGACCCCTGTCTTCGGTCTTCCCCATGACTGTGCAGTTGGTGTCTTCTTAATGGGCGGGCCTCCCACGTCGGGTGCTATCCTGCAGTGGAGAATCTGTCCTGTCGGGGATGTGATCCTCAGCGTCGTGGTTGGGGGTGTGCCTCCTCGGATGTACCAACACCTCAGGTTGTTGGTCCAGCCCCCGTGTAGAGGAACGGCCTCCCACTTCATGCTACGGAGTATTAACTCCACGTGCTCTACGCCGCATTGCCCGTACAGGCCCGTCAGTCGCCACCTCGGCTCCCCATGCTGTCCGCGCTGTCGTTCATCTTCGCCCAACACCTTGTCAAGGAGCGCGGTCTTCTTCTCCTCAGACGTCCTCACACCGAGGCGGCAGTCCGACTCACGAAGTGCTAGCCCCTGCTTTTCCGCCTCTGCCAGCTCTAGCGCTTCCTTCAATGTGGTCTCCTTCGGGAGCCAGGCGACGGGGGACCTCGGCACGTCCTTCGGCTTGACAAAGACACCTCCCCTCCCGGACGTGCCCACGAACCTGTCGAGGCTGGCTCTTGGGATCGTCGCGAGCACGTCTATTCTCGGGGTCGGTCCTTCCATGATCCTGTCGATCCTGTGGACCGTCTTGCAGCCTAAGCCCTGGAGGAGCTTTCGGGGTTCGGAGGTCACCTGCTCCCACCTCTGGGTTGAGGTGTGTGTCTTCGAGAAGACGATCGCTACACGTGTGAACCTTGCGCCCAGGTCGATGTCCACTGTGTCCTTCGATGCGCACATGGAAATCTTCCCGCTCACTACGAACAAGAACATCTTTCTGTTGGTGAACTCACCGTCTGCCTTGAGTACGATGTCGTACTCGTGTCGTTCTGTGCCGCGGCGCTTGAGGATGAGCGCCTTGTTCCCGTCCCATCCCATCTCCTTGGCCTCTCTTGCGTTTTCTTCGGTTGCGATGGCAACCCCGTCCTTCCCCGCCACCAGCTCTTCCCACGACACGAAGGGCTGGTCAAACTGCCCCTGCTCCAGCGACCAGCGTTTCGCTGCTTGTGGTACTTTCTGCGGCGGCTTGCTGTTTGGTCCTCTCCAGGATCTCGCCTCACCGTCCGAGA
Organism: Diplonema japonicum; assembly: GCA_964019335.1. Lineage (NCBI taxonomy): Eukaryota > Euglenozoa > Diplonemea > Diplonemida > Diplonemidae > Diplonema > Diplonema japonicum. Next base: position 158,793 of record OZ025738.1, read on the forward strand.
TCGGAATGTCTACTCGCGGCAGTTTGAACTGCTGTACTGCTTTTTTCAGAACGTTTACGTTGAACGGTTCTGACGCGTTGAGATAAGCCCGACCGTCGAAGGCGACGTGGATGGGTAGCTTTTTGGACTCTCCCGAGATAGGTGAGACTGCGAGGGCGCCGTTATCGACCGTCAACAAGCGGACTGTCCTTCGCGTGCTGGGTGCAGTAGGTGTCGTAGTTCCCGGTGACGTTTACTTGGTATTCTTCGCTTCCTCGCAACTCTTGTATCATGCGGCGTCTAATGTCGCTTCCCTTCTTCCCTAGCTTCTCTCCGACCACTCCGTAGAAGGAGTTCCCGTTCCCGTTCCCGTACGCCTTTCTGTGCGCCGTCATCCCGAAGCCCTTCATAGCTTTTAAAATGTCCATGGTTGACGTGGACCGCTGATGCTGAAATTGATGCTGTTGATGTGTTGTTTGCGCTCTTCTCTCCTTCCCTTCCTTGTACTAACCTAGAAACCTTTACCCTTCCTAAACTTATACACTTCCTTTGACCCTACACTTCTGTTTACTTTTATTTCCGTTACACTTTTACACTTCTTCTAAATCTTTATACTCCGTTGAACCTTGATGTCGCGTTCTCACTTCCAATATTTGTATTTTCTTTTCAAACCGTTGCTGTGTGAACTTTATCGGCACGGTCGGACACCAATAAAGTACAGAAACTGTAGCTTTAGAATCGTTGGTAAAAAAAAAAAGAAAAAAAAAGAAGAGAGTGGGGATAAAAGAGATTCCTGTCTCTACTTAAAAGAAAAACTAGAATAGGAGAATTATTAAAAAAAATAAAATAAAAATGTATCAGCGCATTTCATCAAAAAGAAGGTTTTTTTCCCACGCAAGAATCTTTTAAAAAAAAAAAGGTATATTATCAAGGCCCCCCACCCCCCCTTGAGGACCACCTTCTTTATAATATTAATTGCTAAAAAAAAAAAAAAAAGTAGGGATTAGCATCGTTTTTGAGAGTTTTATCCACCATCCTTTTCAACATTTTCAATTCCGAGCAGGAGCAGAAGGCTGTGTGGCACCATATTGCTCCTGTTGTTGAGGAGCCGTCGGTTGTTCCCCAGCAGGAGGGTAAGCAGGCTCCCCCTTCTGAGGCGGTGTTGAAACAGGTACAGGGACAGGTGCAGGGACAGGTGCTGGTACAGGAGTGCCCACAATGTATCCAGGCTGGACTGTCTGAAGCTCTACCTGTTGAGGCTGTTGCTGAGGAGGAGGAATGCTGGGACGGCAGCAGCAGTACCCAGGGGTCATGTACTGGTGGGAGGCTTGTCTGTGGACCTGGCACATGACACAGAGAGAGCACCAGAATGAGGCACAACAGTCGCGAACCACAGTGCCCTCGATCCCGTACTTCTTCCTCGCCTTGTCGCGCATCGCCCAAGAGAACACGAACATGGGGAGGCTCCCTATCAACCCAAATGTTGCGTACCCCAGGGTCCCCAGCAGGCACACCCCACAGGACACAGGGATGTTCTTCGTCTCTGCATGGTCCTGGCACACCGCCTCGTAGTAGTTCCCTGTCATGCAGTACCCGCACCACAGGGTGTCGCAGCAGAGCCCCATGTCCTGGAAGCAGTCGAACAGGCCGTGCTGCCAGTCGTTCCGTTGGTCAAAGGGGGCAGTCGTCGTGGGGGCAGCGGCGGTAGCTTCAGGTGTCATCATGGTGTTAAGGTGGAAAAGAACAGGAAACCTAAAAAAAAAAAGGGGATTTGATGAGACGGTAGGTAAGGAAAAAAAAAAGGACATAGTAATTATTGAGAATTCTTTTTTCTTTTCATTTTCTTCTTCTTGTTTCTTTTTTCTTTCCGGACTTGGCCGTGTTGGAAAAAAAAAAAGAGAATATTAAAAAAAAAATGAAAAACAAAAAAAAGAACAAAGATAGGAATCAAAAAAAAAAAAAAAAAAACAAGAAACGAGAGTTGTAATTACGAAGCTAGAAATCTCTCGCCATTTTCTTCTTTTTTCTTTTTCATTCTTTTTTACGGAGAATATAATGCTTTAGGCTAGGATCGCATATCAGCTTTCTTTTCTTTTTTTTTTTTTAAAGATCGCTTGTGTCACTTTTTCTTCTTTATCTCTTGCGGGTGGAAACGTAAAAAGTAAAAAAAGGGGTAAAAAAAAGGGAGGGGGGAAACCACAGTTTGAATGCTTTAGAAAAAAAAAGGGGGGGAGAGGGTTAGTGGAACTATTGAGGCAACAATAAAAAAAAGCAAAAGAGAGGAACCTGAGAGGAAGAACAAAAAAAAAAAGAAGAAAAGAGGGTACTAGAAGAGATGGCCTACCACCCCCTCTTTTCCCGTTTTCTTGTTTATGTTTATCATATCTACCAGCATTCAAGGATCCTATGGTTTTTTTCCCCCCTTCTTCTTCTCCTTTCTGTATCGCGAAGTAGACTATTTGCAACCCTGGGGGGAAACAAAACAGCTGCTTCTTTTCCTACTCCTTTTTTTTTTTCTTTCTTTTTTTTATCTCCGCCATAGGAAAAATTCAAAATAACAATTCTATTGCTTCGCTTTTACAGCAACCTTCATTTTTCTCTTTTCTATTCTTTTCTTACCCTAAGCCTGTTGTTGAGGAGCCGTCGGTTGTTCCCCAGCAGGAGGGTAAGCAGGCTCCCCCTTCTGAGGCGGTGTTGAAACAGGTACAGGGACAGGTGCAGGGACAGGTGCTGGTACAGGAGTGCCCACAATGTATCCAGGCTGGACTGTCTGAAGCTCTACCTGTTGAGGCTGTTGCTGAGGAGGAGGAATGCTGGGACGGCAGCAGCAGTACCCAGGGGTCATGTACTGGTGGGAGGCTTGTCTGTGGACCTGGCACATGACACAGAGAGAGCACCAGAATGAGGCACAACAGTCGCGAACCACAGTGCCCTCGATCCCGTACTTCTTCCTCGCCTTGTCGCGCATTGCCCAAGAGAACACGAACATGGGGAGGCTCCCTATCAACCCAAATGTTGCGTACCCCAGGGTCCCCAGCAGGCACACCCCACAGGACACAGGGATGTTCTTCGTCTCTGCATGGTCCTGGCACACCGCCTCGTAGTAGTTCCCTGTCATGCAGTACCCGCACCACAAGGTGTCGCAGCAGAGCCCCATGTCCTGGAAGCAGTCGAACAGGCCGTGCTGCCAGTCGTTCCGTTGGTCAAAGGGGGCAGTCGTCGTGGGGGCAGCGGCGGAAGGTTGCGAAGTCATTTTCTTCTTTTCTTTTTCTTTTAAAAAACCTGTTATTATTTTGTGTTTTTGAGTAAATCGGTTTACAGGGGGGGGGAAAGTATAAAGAGGTTAGAATAAATAGCTTTTTCTTCTCGTTTCCTCTTTTTCTTTCTTCGTGGAAATAGGGTGAGAAAGAAGAACAAGAAGAAATTCACTATGACAGGAAAGTGGTTAGAGGAGGGCTCAAAAAGACTTAAGAGAATCTGATTTTAAAAAAAGAAAATGGGAGTCTTTTGCTTTTTTTTTCTTATTTTATCCCATTATCTTTGATAGAAAATACGAGCGGAGAGGAACTAGCCGTTGTTTGAACGGTGCTGCCAAAAGAAAATAAAAAAAGAAAAGAAGAGGTAAACAAAAGAAAAAAAATATATGAGTTAAAGGAAGTCTTCGGGAGACGCCCCCTTGTTCTCATCAAAAAAAAAAAGAAAAAGAAATATATAGCGCTCGAGTAAAAAGAAAAAAGAGAAGTACAATTGTTTACTCGGGAGGGGGGCGGGGGGTAGATTGTATTTTCTATCCTTTTTCTTTTCTTCATAACCAGATTGCTTATCGGAATAAGAAGAAAAAAAAGAACTACCGCTTGCCCGCTTCAATTTGTTGCTACCGTCAACTAGTGTTGTAGTTTTGACAGCAACATTGTTAAAACAAAATCGATAGAAGAGAAAGCGTAATAACACCCAGCAATAACAGCCAGTTGCCAATATAGCCCGCAAATAAAAATAAAAAGGGAGAAAGAAGTGGGTAGCAACGGCCCACCGCGGTGGCGTGCCTACCTAATGATGCTCCCCTTTTGGGGTCGTTCCCCGCTACCCACTACAGTGCCTAGCTGACAAAAGTAAAAGAAGGGGGTGGAAGACCATCTATAAATCCAAAAACTAAAACTTTCATATTTGTCGTAAGTAAAGGAACGTTTCTTTCTTTTTTTTCTTCTTTGTACCTTAAGCCTGTTGTTGAGGAGCCGTCGGTTGTTCCCCAGCAGGAGGGTAAGCAGGCTCCCCCTTCTGAGGCGGTGTTGAAACAGGTACAGGGACAGGTGCAGGGACAGGTGCTGGTACAGGAGTGCCCACAATGTATCCAGGCTGGACTGTCTGAAGCTCTACCTGTTGAGGCTGTTGCTGAGGAGGAGGAATGCTGGGACGGCAGCAGCAGTACCCAGGGGTCATGTACTGGTGGGAGGCTTGTCTGTGGACCTGGCACATGACACAGAGAGAGCACCAGAATGAGGCACAACAGTCGCGAACCACAGTGCCCTCGATCCCGTACTTCTTCCTCGCCTTGTCGCGCATTGCCCAAGAGAACACGAACATGGGGAGGCTTCCTATCAGCCCAAATGTTGCGTACCCCAGGGTCCCCAGCAGGCACACCCCACAGGACACAGGGATGTTCTTCGTCTCTGCATGGTCCTGGCACACCGCCTCGTAGTAGTTCCCTGTCATGCAGTACCCGCACCACAGGGTGTCGCAGCAGAGCCCCATGTCCTGGAAGCAGTCGAACAGGCCGTGCTGCCAGTCGTTCCGTTGGTCAAAGGGGGCAGTCGTCGTGGGGGCAGCGGCGGAAGGTTGCGAAGTCATTTTCTTCTTAAAAACCCTGTTATTATTTGTGTTTTTGAGTAAATCGGTTTACAGGGGGGGAAGGTATAAAGAGGTTAGAATAAATAGCTTTTCTTCTCGTTTCCTTTTTTTCTTCTTCGTGGAGATAGGGTGAGAAAAGAAAGAAAGGAACGAAGAACAAGAAGAAATTCACTATGACAGGAAAGTGGTTAGAGGAGGGCTCAAAAAGACCTAAGAGAATCTGATTTAAAAAAGAAAATGGGAGTCTTTTGCTTTTTTTCTTATTTTATCCCATTATCTTTGATAGAAAATACGAGCGGAAAGAGGAACTAGCCTTTGCTTGAACGTGCTGCCAAAAAGAAATAAAAAAAAGAAAAGAACAGGTAAACAAAAGAAAAGATATATGAGTTAAAGGAAGTCTTTGTGGGACGCCCCCTTGTTCTCATCAAAAAAAAAAGAAATATATAGCGCTCGAGTAAAAAGAAAAAAGAGAAGTACAATTGTTTACTCGGGAGGGGGGCGGGGGGTAGATTGTATTTTTTATCTTTTCTCTTTTCTTCATAACCAGATTGCTTATCGGAATAAGAAGAAACTCGATAAAATTTCAGTGTGCATGGGGGTGCTCACTGTTCAGGAAGAAATTCACACTAATCGGTCACCGTTCTGCGGTTGCTGAAGAAAAGAAAACTAGCTTGCCTGCTTCAATATTTGTTGCTAGTTTGTAGTTTTGACAACAACATTGTTAATTCAAAATCGATAGAAGAGAAAGCCTGCACTAAAAAAGACGAAGTGGTTAGCAACGGCCCACCGCGGTGGCGTGCCTACCTTTCTGATGCTCCCCCTTCTGAAAAAGAAGGGGGTAGAAGACCATCTATAAAATCCCAAAACCGAGTTAAGGATTATATCCCTCACATTGTATCGCATACAGTGCTTTTTCTTTCTTCTTTTTTTTTCTTTGTACCTCAAACCTGTTGAGGAGCCGTCGGCTGTTCCCCAGCAGGAGGGTAAGCAGGCTCCCCCTTCTGAGACGGTGTTGAAACAGGTACAGGGACAGGTGCTGGTACAGGAGTGCCCACAATGTATCCAGGCTGGACTGTCTGAAGCTCTACCTGTTGAGGCTGTTGCTGAGGAGGAGGAATGCTGGGACGGCAGCAGCAGTACCCAGGGGTCATGTACTGGTGGGAGGCTTGTCTGTGGACCTGGCACATGACACAGAGAGAGCACCAGAATGAGGCACAACAGTCGCGAACCACAGTGCCCTCGATCCCGTACTTCTTCCTCGCCTTGTCGCGCATTGCCCAAGAGAACACGAACATGGGGAGGCTCCCTATCAACCCAAATGTTGCGTACCCCAGGGTCCCCAGCAGGCACACCCCACAGGACACAGGGATGTTCTTCGTCTCTGCATGGTCCTGGCACACCGCCTCGTAGTAGTTCCCTGTCATGCAGTACCCGCACCACAAGGTGTCGCAGCAGAGCCCCATGTCCTGGAAGCAGTCGAACAGGCCGTGCTGCCAGTCGTTCCGTTGGTCAAAGGGGGCAGTCGTCGTGGGGGCAGCGGCGGAAGGTTGCGAAGTCATTTTCTTCTTTTCTTTTTCTTTTAAAAAACCTGTTATTATTTTGTGTTTTTGAGTAAATCGGTTTACAGGGGGGGGGAAAGTATAAAGAGGTTAGAATAAATAGCTTTTTCTTCTCGTTTCCTCTTTTTCTTTCTTCGTGGAAATAGGGTGAGAAAGAAGAACAAGAAGAAATTCACTATGACAGGAAAGTGGTTAGAGGAGGGCTCAAAAAGACTTAAGAGAATCTGATTTTAAAAAAAGAAAATGGGAGTCTTTTGCTTTTTTTTTCTTATTTTATCCCATTATCTTTGATAGAAAATACGAGCGGAGAGGAACTAGCCGTTGTTTGAACGGTGCTGCCAAAAGAAAATAAAAAAAGAAAAGAAGAGGTAAACAAAAGAAAAAAAATATATGAGTTAAAGGAAGTCTTCGGGAGACGCCCCCTTGTTCTCATCAAAAAAAAAAAGAAAAAGAAATATATAGCGCTCGAGTAAAAAGAAAAAAGAGAAGTACAATTGTTTACTCGGGAGGGGGGCGGGGGGTAGATTGTATTTTCTATCCTTTTTCTTTTCTTCATAACCAGATTGCTTATCGGAATAAGAAGAAAAAAAAGAACTACCGCTTGCCCGCTTCAATTTGTTGCTACCGTCAACTAGTGTTGTAGTTTTGACAGCAACATTGTTAAAACAAAATCGATAGAAGAGAAAGCGTAATAACACCCAGCAATAACAGCCAGTTGCCAATATAGCCCGCAAATAAAAATAAAAAGGGAGAAAGAAGTGGGTAGCAACGGCCCACCGCGGTGGCGTGCCTACCTAATGATGCTCCCCTTTTGGGGTCGTTCCCCGCTACCCACTACAGTGCCTAGCTGACAAAAGTAAAAGAAGGGGGTGGAAGACCATCTATAAATCCAAAAACTAAAACTTTCATATTTGTCGTAAGTAAAGGAACGTTTCTTTCTTTTTTTTCTTCTTTGTACCTTAAGCCTGTTGTTGAGGAGCCGTCGGTTGTTCCCCAGCAGGAGGGTAAGCAGGCTCCCCCTTCTGAGGCGGTGTTGAAACAGGTACAGGGACAGGTGCAGGGACAGGTGCTGGTACAGGAGTGCCCACAATGTATCCAGGCTGGACTGTCTGAAGCTCTACCTGTTGAGGCTGTTGCTGAGGAGGAGGAATGCTGGGACGGCAGCAGCAGTACCCAGGGGTCATGTACTGGTGGGAGGCTTGTCTGTGGACCTGGCACATGACACAGAGAGAGCACCAGAATGAGGCACAACAGTCGCGAACCACAGTGCCCTCGATCCCGTACTTCTTCCTCGCCTTGTCGCGCATTGCCCAAGAGAACACGAACATGGGGAGGCTTCCTATCAGCCCAAATGTTGCGTACCCCAGGGTCCCCAGCAGGCACACCCCACAGGACACAGGGATGTTCTTCGTCTCTGCATGGTCCTGGCACACCGCCTCGTAGTAGTTCCCTGTCATGCAGTACCCGCACCACAGGGTGTCGCAGCAGAGCCCCATGTCCTGGAAGCAGTCGAACAGGCCGTGCTGCCAGTCGTTCCGTTGGTCAAAGGGGGCAGTCGTCGTGGGGGCAGCGGCGGAAGGTTGCGAAGTCATTTTCTTCTTAAAAACCCTGTTATTATTTGTGTTTTTGAGTAAATCGGTTTACAGGGGGGGAAGGTATAAAGAGGTTAGAATAAATAGCTTTTCTTCTCGTTTCCTTTTTTTCTTCTTCGTGGAGATAGGGTGAGAAAAGAAAGAAAGGAACGAAGAACAAGAAGAAATTCACTATGACAGGAAAGTGGTTAGAGGAGGGCTCAAAAAGACCTAAGAGAATCTGATTTAAAAAAGAAAATGGGAGTCTTTTGCTTTTTTTCTTATTTTATCCCATTATCTTTGATAGAAAATACGAGCGGAAAGAGGAACTAGCCTTTGCTTGAACGTGCTGCCAAAAAGAAATAAAAAAAAGAAAAGAACAGGTAAACAAAAGAAAAGATATATGAGTTAAAGGAAGTCTTTGTGGGACGCCCCCTTGTTCTCATCAAAAAAAAAAGAAATATATAGCGCTCGAGTAAAAAGAAAAAAGAGAAGTACAATTGTTTACTCGGGAGGGGGGCGGGGGGTAGATTGTATTTTTTATCTTTTCTCTTTTCTTCATAACCAGATTGCTTATCGGAATAAGAAGAAACTCGATAAAATTTCAGTGTGCATGGGGGTGCTCACTGTTCAGGAAGAAATTCACACTAATCGGTCACCGTTCTGCGGTTGCTGAAGAAAAGAAAACTAGCTTGCCTGCTTCAATATTTGTTGCTAGTTTGTAGTTTTGACAACAACATTGTTAATTCAAAATCGATAGAAGAGAAAGCCTGCACTAAAAAAGACGAAGTGGTTAGCAACGGCCCACCGCGGTGGCGTGCCTACCTTTCTGATGCTCCCCCTTCTGAAAAAGAAGGGGGTAGAAGACCATCTATAAAATCCCAAAACCGAGTTAAGGATTATATCCCTCACATTGTATCGCATACAGTGCTTTTTCTTTCTTCTTTTTTTTTCTTTGTACCTCAAACCTGTTGAGGAGCCGTCGGCTGTTCCCCAGCAGGAGGGTAAGCAGGCTCCCCCTTCTGAGACGGTGTTGAAACAGGTACAGGGACAGGTGCTGGTACAGGAGTGCCCACAATGTATCCAGGCTGGACTGTCTGAAGCTCTACCTGTTGAGGCTGTTGCTGAGGAGGAGGAATGCTGGGACGGCAGCAGCAGTACCCAGGGGTCATGTACTGGTGGGAGGCTTGTCTGTGGACCTGGCACATGACACAGAGAGAGCACCAGAATGAGGCACAACAGTCGCGAACCACAGTGCCCTCGATCCCGTACTTCTTCCTCGCCTTGTCGCGCATTGCCCAAGAGAACACGAACATGGGGAGGCTTCCTATCAGCCCAAATGTTGCGTACCCCAGGGTCCCCAGCAGGCACACCCCACAGGACACAGGGATGTTCTTCGTCTCTGCATGGTCCTGGCACACCGCCTCGTAGTAGTTCCCTGTCATGCAGTACCCGCACCACAGGGTGTCGCAGCAGAGCCCCATGTCCTGGAAGCAGTCGAACAGGCCGTGCTGCCAGTCGTTCCGTTGGTCAAAGGGGGCAGTCGTCGTGGGGGCAGCGGACATTTTTCTTTTTTTTTTTTTGAAATCTGTTTTTTATACAATTGTTTTTCTTTCTTTTTAGTTTCAGCGAAAAACAAAGAATGAGAAAAGAGAAACAAAATGAGGGGCGGGGAGGGGGGAGGGGGGGAGGGGAACTCAAAGTAAAAGACAAGTCCCACTTGAGGGCTGCCTCTAGGAGTGAGTTTCAATTAATTTTGCTCTCTTGGCTTGCTCCGTCCAAGGATGGGTACAACCTTGTACTGTCTCTCTAGAAGCTTGTAAAAAAAAAAAATAAAAAAAATATAAAAGGAACGTTCGGAAGGAGAGACCTTGTAGTGTGCAGTGTGCACACACAGCCAAAGCAGGGCTGCCAGTACTGCCCACGCGACTGTACTCCCATCCCATAAAAGTTAAAAAAAGAAAAGAAAAAAACGAGAAAAAAAAAAAGAAGAAGAAGAACATACACTTTTCTTTCTTTCTTTTCTTCTCCTTCTAGAAGGAAAAGGCGGCCTTCGCACCGGGTAAACCAAACCACCAAAACCCCAAAGAACTCCTCGGTACTTCTTCTTTTTCTTTTCGTTTTCGCTTTTGTTTTATATAATCATAAATAAATATATATAAAAACAACCCCAAAGAACACCATGCGTCGGATAATGTAAAAAGCCACCTCGTTTAATTCCTATTCTCAATCTCGCGTTTTTCTTTTTTTTGCTGTTAAAAAAAAGGGAAAGGAAAACGGAAAAACAAAAAAAAAAGAAAAATATTTATGACACAATCCTTTTTTTTTAAATCTTTCTTTTTATTAGTCCCGGGTGGTATCTATTTTTTCTTTTTTTTTTTTTTTTCTTTTTTTTTTTTTGCACTTTTGAGGAAAAAAAAAAAAGAAAAAAAAAGTCAAGTAAATTTCTTTTTTTAAAAAGAGAGGGAGAACAACATAACTGGTATGACTTTTTTTATTCTTTTTTTTTTTTTTTTTTGTAACTTGTAAACATTTTTCTAAACAGCCTCGGCAGGCGGTGCTGTACCATGTACGGGCTGGGGGTGGTACTGTTGTGGTGGAACAGAGTATGCCGGTTGCTGCTGAGGCGCAGGATAACCCTGCTGCTGAGGCGGAGGCGCCGGGTAACCCCCCTGCTGAGGCGCAGGATAACCCTGCTGCTGAGGCGGAGGTGCAGGATAACCCCCCTGCTGCTTTGGGTAAGGACCGGGCTGCCCCTGAACAGGCTGGCCCTGAGAAGGCTGCCCTTGAACATACCCATTCTGAGCTACCACGGCAGGCTGGTACTGAATGTTGGGTTTGCAACAGCAGTACCCAGGGCTGAGGCTATGCTTGGAAGCTTCACGGTGCACCTGGCAAAGGACGCACGCAGAACACCAGAAAGAAGCACAGAAATCCTGGCAGCAGTCCCCGGCTATACCATACTTCCCTCTAGTTTTGCTGCGCATGCACCATGCAAAGGCCATCAGAGGCAAGTTGCCTATCAAAGGGCTCACCCAGTAAAAACCCAAACCGAGTACCAAACAACCACAGGCTATGGGGCAGTTCGTCGCGTATGCCCTGCTGTTGTACAAAGACTCGTAGTAGTTCCCAGTCATGCATAACGCGCACCAGCAAGTGTCGCAGCAAAGCCCTGTGTCATCGAAACACCCGCACAGGCCGGCTTCCCAAGCTTTACTCTGAAACGGTGCGTTAGCCATTTTCTTTTTTTTCTTTTCCCTTTTGAAAGCTTGTATTGAAAAAATGTTGTTGAAAAAAAAAAAAAGAAAGAAAAAAGAAAAAACTAGTTTGGCGCTCCATTTGTTTGTGCGCACGAGCGGTCCACTTATGAACACGCCCCCCCCCTCCCCGCCGCGTGTCCCTTAGATCACAGATTCGTCTTAGCGAACCTTGGCCAGGAGTGGGGTGAGCCGCCAGCGCGCTCGTGCCAAGGAAAAAACATGTCACAACCTAGTGTACGCATCCGCCGGGTTCTCCCGGGACCTCACGTAGAACCCAGACACCTCGCTTTGCGCCTCCTCCGCGATCTCTCGGCCCTGGCACAGCATCTCGAGGCCTTCCGCCAAGCACCAAGAACGACAGTGCTGTCGATACCCACGTGAAGCACCACGTTCCGGAGACCCAACACCCGAAAAGCAAATTCTAGCAGTTCCAGCAGGGCATACATCTTCAATCGAGCAATGGCCGCTCCCGCCAAGGCTCGCGGTATACGTCCCCACCTGACGGTCTCTTCCCGTCGAGCATTAGCATGCAGCACCACCCCGTCAAGCTGGCATCCGTGAAGGCCTCGAGCCTTACTGTAGGTCGCTCGGCCCACCGCTTCCATTCGTTCTGTCTCAACTCTTCGAAAGCGGCCCGCAACGCACGTTGCACCGACGCTGGTATCATTATGAGTGTAGTCCAAAAACCCGCTCGACTAGCAGCATCGAGGTCCTTGCCTTTGCATACACCCGACATCCACCTAAGGATGGACTTGAACCTGAAAAGAGGGAGGGCCAGCGCATGAGCTCGCCAAAGTACAAGACCGCAGAGCCTCCACCACCTCCGAAGCTGTAGGGGTCTGTCAAACACGAAGCTCCTGAAACAGCCGGTGTTCGGGCAACCTCGGTTGCGTGTCCATCCACAACAGGAACTTGTCGATCTGCTTGTTCTGTGAACTTAAGACCAGGCTCTGGCCGCGACTGCTCAGGTCGGTTTTGCCCCCCACAAAGGGAAGCATCACCGAACCTTTCGGGGTGTCGTGATGTCCCTGCTCCACGTGCTTGACTAGGAGATTCTTCAAGTCGACCCACCGGCACACCGAAGCCAGCTGGAGGCTCAAGGCCCCCGCCAAGATGCCTCTCTTGGGGATCACCTCCTTCACTGCGGACATGGTCGGCACCCGGGCCATCTTGTCCTCGTGCGCGGAGTGGTCCGAGAGTTTTCGACTCAGGGATCGCCAAGAAGAAGTTGAAAAGGGGACCTCTCCGCCTGGCTGAAGTACGTCATATACTGCAGAGCCGAACTCGGGCTGAGGCGCTTCTCGTCGCGTAGACGCTGCACCCACATCGCAAAGCACATCTCCTTTGACAGGTGTGGCTGAATCCTCTGGAGTTGCTCGCGGAAGGCCTCCGATCTTCGCATCACTGAGAGAAAAGCCTGACCCTTGTAAGCGGTGGACATCGTCTTTAGCGTGTTCTGCCGTAGCTCTGGAACTTCGCTCCCGTCGACAGAGTCCTTCTTGCGGATGGTTCCGCCACGGAGAAGATCGCTCCATGGGGAATCGGAAAGCGTTATAGTTGGAAGAGAGGAAGGAGGAGAGGGATTTTTTGATTGGGGAAGGAGGGGTTTGGGTTTCGGGGAGAGTGAGGCCGCGGCTCACTTTTTTGGAGTCGAGAAACTTCCCAACCTAGTCCCTCTTAGGGGTTCCACCTTGCCTGTTTCTCAACCTGTCTGCTTCCCTCTCCCTCTCCCGATCCTTCTTCAAGACCTCAAGCACGGCCTCCGTAGAGTTCATGTGCTTAAATGTAAGCCGTAGCTTTTTATCGGAGAAGTCCTCCCAGTGTGACCCGAAGAGATACCCCTCGTAAGCGCGGGCCTTCTGAATCCCGAGCCGGAAATTCTGGCCACACTCCGTGAGCACGCGCAGAGCTTCAAGCCGTAGCATGTAACTGTGCAGCGTCGGAAGTAGATCCTTAGACCATTTGCCTTCCTCGTCGCGAGCTACCCGTAGGTAGTGCCAGATCCGTGGCAACCCGCGTTGGCGTCACTCTCCGGCTTGTCCACGAAAGGACCGTAACGCAACGCGATCGCGGACAGGATTGCGTCTACCCCCGAAGGGCAATATCCAAGTAGGGGACCCACTCCACGACCCGCCGAATATCCAGGTCAAACGGGACCCTGGTCCTCTTCTCCTTGCGCAGAGCCGTTAATTCGGCCTCCAGCGCTTCATGCTTCAGGGCCATCGCGTCGTTCCTCGCCACCATCAGCTGCACCAAACGGCGTACCGTCGGATCAGCGTGGCTTTCCGCCTCCGTCAGCAAGTCTACCTCAGCGACCCCGCCAGTGTCCGTCATTTCCTCGCGCTCCTCGTCCTCCCCTTCCGCATGATCTGCCCCCTCGTCGGTGACAACTAAGTCAGCCCCATTGTCAACTTCCCAGCAACACGGAGGGCAAACCCAAAGCTCCTCTGAACTCGTGGGCAACTCGAAGCGCACCCGTAGGGCCTTCGTTTTCATTTTTGCCCGTAGGCACTCGGGGGGTCCCCCACGCGTCCGCACCTCGCGCAATGGTTACCCAGATCATGGGCCCTGTCGCACGAGGGGAAGAACACACAGTCGTGACCGTGTTTCGGGGGTAGCCGAAGGAGGATATGTCGATGTCTCGACGTCCGTCCACTTAACCTTCCCTAGTTCGAACTCGTCCCTTGACATTTTGTTTGTGCGCACGAGCGGAATTTTACCTAATAAAATAGCTCATTACGCTGCCATCAACTAGTTTTTAGTCTCGACAATAATATTGTTAAAACAAAAACAAAAAAAAATAAAAACAAAAAGATTCTGAAGAGATTCTAAGTATTTTGTATTCTTACCCCCGCTGGCGCCTGAGCCCTCAAGAGCCAGCTTAAAGTAACACTGCCCCCTCTGAAAACGATGGTTTTTAGTTTTCCGCATCTCGACAAGAGACCATCACCAATGGAGGAAAGATTGGTCATCGAGCTCAAGTCGAGGGTTTCTAGTTTGCTGCACCCTAACAAGAACTCATGACCAATGGAGGAAAGATTGGTCATGGAGCTCAAATCGATGGTTTCCAGCTTTTCACACCCAGACAAGAAGAGAGAACTAATTGAAAAAAGATTTGCCATCGAACTCAAGTCGATGGCTTCTAGGTTGTAGCAGTCGGACAAGAAGCAAGAACCTATGGAATTAAGATTAGTCATCGAACTTAAGTCGATGGTCCGTAGCCTCTCGCACTCCGACAAGAAGCAAGAACCTATGGAATTAAGATTGGTCATCAAACTCAGGTCGATAGATACGAGCTCGCCGCACCCAAACAAGAAGTGAGAACCAATGGAAGAGAGATTGACCATCCCACTTAAATTGATAGTTACTAGACTGCTGCACCCTGACAAGAAGGCCACGCCAATGGCAGACAGATTGGTCATCGCATTCAAGTTGACGTTTCCCATCTTATCGCACCCTCTTAAAAAGTCATCACCAATGGTAGAAACATTGGGGAGGATGAGATCAACAGACGTCAAGCTGTAGCAATTCTGAAGAAACCTATCGTCTATACTTGTAACACAGCCTGTGGAGTCGGTGACAACGAGGAACCGAAGTCCAGAAGGGAAGTCCTTCTTGCACATTTCGACAGCTGGCGAGTCCCCTACCTCCACCACCAGAACCAGCTCAGGGTCAGCTGACACAAGACCCTCAAGCTCAGAAAAAACCACTTCTGAGGTCTTAAGCTCCTCCAGACGAACGGTTCTCATCTTCTTCGCCTCCACATGGACCACGGAGCCCTCCACGAGCCCAACTTCCTGAAGCTCTTCACCGCCGTTCCTGTCAAGGACCTCACCCTCCCAAACCAGTTTGAACTTGCCTTCGAGTAAACCAGCAGCACACGCTGCCTTCTTGTACAGGCTCCCCACCGCCTCCTTCCCCGACACTTCCACATCGTGAACCCCGCCTCCCGTCTTCACGAACACTGTCATATCGTTCATTTTTTTCTTTTTTTCTGGTTATGTGTTTCTGTTTTTTTTTGTTTGTTCTGTTTTCTCCCAAGCCCTATCTTGTTAAGCAAATAGGATCGCTTTTCGGGCTTTTGTTTCTTTTTCTCTTGGTGGCGGAATGAAACCTAAAAATCAAAAGAAAAATAAAAGTAGGAATAGAAATAAGAAAAATAAAAATAAAAATGGGGCTTTGATTGCAACACTAAGTGGCGTTAAGCGTGCAACGAAGCACGAACTATCTACTTGATTACAGGGTGTTATGTCCACCACATAAAAACTCTATCTACTTCATTACAGGGTGTTGTTCATTCGCCGGACACTCTTTCTTTCCTTTTTATTCACAACACAAGAAAAAGGTAAAGGGAAAACAACTATCCATATCAAATAATCAATTTCTTTTGGCTACTGCGGGCGCCGGACCTTAGTATCCATTTTTTCATTTCTTTTCACGTTATCGGGTGGGGAAAGTTCATTGAGGGCTTGCTTTTCTTTCTTTTTTTCCTTTTATTTTTCTTCTTTTTTTATAATCACGTTATAGGGGTGGGAAAAAGTTTGTTCAGGGGGCTTTTTATTGTATTCTTTTATTCACACTGCTGCGTCTGATTGGCCGGGGGTAGGTAGGTTCTCTGCTTCTGCGAGAAACAGGATTGTACACTCTCTTGGGGATCAGGGATGGGATCTTGGGATTCTGATTAAATATCATAAGTGCCTCAGCCACCTTCTGATTGGCATGCTACTTCGGCAGGTTAGTTGGTTGTTGTAGAGTTGCTGCGGAGGGGGCAGGTCCCCAGTGTCTTCAAGTTATTAGATTGCTTTTCGTGGGTTCTCCACAAGGATGTGTCTCAGCGTCTGATAGGTCGGCTGCTGTGGTAGGGGGTAGGTCCTCTGCTCGCCGAGAAACAGGATCGTTACAGGAACGTTACCCGGACACTCTTTCTTTCTTTTTTTCACGAACACAAGAAAAAGCAGGAAAACATCTATATCCCCGTACGGGGTGAAAAGGTGCTACAACTCACATTTCATTCTACGTTGATATTGTACTGCTTCGAGCGCCATCTTCACATCATCATTATGATCAGCCTTTCCTTCAGTGATGAGGATATTTAATGCATCAGCGTGTCCACTAAGAGCTGCCACGATACACGGGGTAACACCGTTGCTTTCCCTCCGTGATGATGATGCGTAATAAGTCGGCGCGTCCATTCTTAGCCGCCATGAAACACGGGGTAATACTGTCGTTGTTGGCCTTGTTCACATCTGCCTTTCCCTCCGTGATGAGGATACGTAATGCATCAGCGTGTCCATTGTGAGCCGCCACGAAACACGGGGTAATACTGTCGTCGTCGGCCTCGTTCACATCTGCCTTTCCTTCCGTGATGAGTATACGTAATGCGTCAGCATGTCCATTCTTAGCCGCCATGAAACACGGGGTAGCACCTTTGTTGTTGGCCTTGTTCACATCTGCCTTTCCTTCCGTGATGAGGATACGTAATGCGTCAGCGTGTCCATTTTGAGCCGCCATGAAACAAGGGGTAATACTGTTGTTGTTGGCCTTGTTCGCATCTGCCTTTCCCTCCGTGATAAGGATACGTAATGCATCAGCGTGTCCATAATGAGCCGCCAAGAAACACGGGGTAGCACCGATCCTGTTGGCCCTGTTCACGTTTGTCTTTCCCTCCGTGATGAGGATACGTAATGCATCAGCGTGTCCATTCTTAGCCGCCATGATACACGGGGTATTACCTTTGTAGCTGAACTTGTTCACATCTGTTTTTCCTTCAGTGATGAGGATGTGCAATGCGCCAGCGTGCCCATTCTGAGCCGCAATGAAACACGGGGTAGCACCGGTCGTTTTTGCCTTGTTCACATCTGCCGTTCCCTCCGTGATGAGGATACGTAATGAGTCAGCGTGTCCATTATGAGCCGCCACGAAACACGGGGTAATACTGTTGTTGTTCGACTTATTCACATCTGCCTTTCCCTCCGTGATGAGGAGTACGTAATGAGTCAGCGTGTCCATTCTGAGCCGCTATGAAACACGGGGTAGCACCTTTGTTGTTGACCTTGTTCACATCTGCCTTTCCTTCCGTGATGAGGATACGAATGAGTCAGCATGTCCATTCTGAGCCGCCATGTGACACGGGGTAAAACCATTGTTGTCGGCCTTGTTCACATCAGGTTTTCCTTCCTTGATGAGGAAGCGTAATGAGTCGATGTGGCCTTCTTGAGCCGCTTTTGAACACGGGGGTAGCACCGTCATTCGTGGTGTGGTTCACATCAACCTTTCCTTCCGTGATGAGGGTGTGCAATGCGTCCACGCAGTCGCGTTCAGCGGCGACAGAGCACGCAGTGCCGCCAGAGGCATCCACCGTATCCGCCGCCAGCCTCCCAGAGAGGAGGATATCCCACAGAAGGTCAGCCCGATTCCTTGCGGCCGCCGCATGAAGCACTGTCCACCCTTTACGTGGTCCCTCTTCCTCGTTCGCTCCCCAGAACATGTCGCCGAGTACCTGCACCACCTTGTCGAACACAGCCAGCTTGCAAGAACACGCAAGAAGCCCGACACCTGCTGTGTGAAGATACTTTGGTACCCCAGCAAGGTCCGCTCCCTTGCTCAGCAGAACTACCGCACTCTTCTCGTGGCTCCTGTCCTTGTTCATCCGCAACACTGCTGAGAGCGAAGCGTTCAGAGCCTCAGAGTGAGCTATAGGTGACAGGTTGGCACAGCACAGCGACACCACTGCTCGTTGTGCTCCAACTCTGCCGCCTCCTGAAGAACCGTCTTGCCGACTTCCACAACAGGCATTGCCGTGCTGAGCGGGTAGTCTACAAACCTTCCTTCACGTGTCACCGGATGGAGTTCAAAGCTTTTGTTTATCGTGAGCTTCGTCTTGATCGTATCGAGGAGCTTCGCGTTGCGGACACGCTCCACCTGTGTCATGACGTCTCCAAGCCTGCCCCAGTGATAGAAGTCGATTTCCTGCAGCTCCACCACAACCACGCGACGCATGCTTGTGTCGAGAGCCACCTCCAGCAGACGCATCACACCGATGTCAGGGCGACCCACCACCCGGAACTGGGTGTTCGCTGCGATCAGAACCTCCTTCTCCTCGGGGAAGCGGCTGAACCGGGCGATCCTCCGCCCAGTCTTAACCCGAAGAATGAGGATCGTCCCCCGAACCTCTTCGTCCCGACCGCACCCACCCGTCGTCCCAAGGAAGTCCCTCACCACCTCAGGGTCCTCACTTGCACTCGTGGGGTGCGGCATCGTCACCACTGCCCCCACAGAGTACAGCGACTCACTCACCCGGAAGTCGATTGCACGGAACACGGTCCCCTCGTACTTCGGCTGCGACATCATTGCTCGGTGCAGGGAATAGGCGAAGTCCTTCATCGGCTCGTAGCGCCCCTGCTCCTGCTCCCCGTGGAACGCCAGGTCACGCATCGCCGCGTTCACCCCGTAGCACAAGGGGCTCTCCAGAGTGTACAGCCGAAGGTACGGCTCCGACTCCCCTCCACCTGCTGCACCGCCCACTTCGCAGCAAACTTCACATCACTCCTCGCAGTCATCGCACTCCCCATCGCAGCCTCCACCGTCGCCAGTATCGGCCTTGCACACGACGCACCTTTGAAGAACTCGCTCCACCCTCGGTCCACCTCGATCTCGCCGACCCCGTCGCTGTACCGGCTCACTACTCCCTCGTTCGCTGCCACCACCCTTCCTCCAGCCACCTTTTTTATTTATTATTTTACTTTTCTACTTTTTCTTTTTATTCCTTGAACGCTTTCGCCGCTTTCAGAAGCTCTTCACGCGCCTCCGACATCAGTGATAACACGCAGTCCCCCACACCGCGCTTCAGGAACTCCTGCATCACAGCAATCACGCTGTGGCACAGTGCGTCGTGCCACTTCCCCATCGCCGTGTCCAGCTCCACCTCGATGGTGGTGGTTGCTGTACCCCCCACGCTGCTCGCCAACTGCCCACGCAGCTGCACCACCGCTTCCCACGCTATTTTCACAGCTCCCTCTCCCACTGTCATGGTTTCTTCTTCTTTTCTTTGTTGATAATTGCAGGTAGCTGAAATGATTTTAAGTTAGAATAGAGAAGCGGAGAAATAGATAAAAAGGGGTGGAAAAGAATAAATACTGCATACGAAAACAGAGAGTCGAATATAAAGGGAAAAAGGTGACTGACATCCTTCTGTGTGGATGTATGTTGTGAACATGTGAACAAACAAACTTTTTTTTTTTTAAATCTAACTCGTAAATGAGTCGCATTGTTGCTCTTGGGACGCTTCTAAGACCTGTGCCCTCACACGTATGTAAGGGTTCCCCTGCTGCTTCGTTTCCCACAGGCTTTTGTGGCTATTGTCTCCTATTTTTGCTTATTGAATCCCCGAGGCACCACCCCAGGGTCTTCTTTTTTTTTTTGTTTTTTTTTTTTTTTTTCCAACAGAAGGGGGTAGGGGGGGGAGTAAATCAATCTTGTTCCCTCTTTTCCTTTTACACTGTACTGGGTGGTGTGGTTCTTCTACCTGACCTTTCGGCTGCCTTGATCGGCTTTGCCATGACACTGCGGCCGGCGGATTTTGTTCGTGTTCTTTTCTTTTTGTGCTCTATTTGGACGCGATCTCTTCTTTTTTGTGTTCCAACTCTATGGTGCTCTCTAAAAACCTTACTGTGCTCTTCGGCTCCGTTAGCAGCGCATACTCGAGGGTTTTCTCTTGGAAGTGGTCTTCCCTTTCTTTTGCTGTCGCCGGGCATTCTAGCAGTAAATGCTCCAGCATCTTCTTTGCCCTCTTATCGCAGCGGGTACAATCTCGCGTTCTGTTTCCGTCTTCTCGATCTTTTATGATGGGGTGGTGTCCTGTCTTCAGACGGTTGATGGTGACCTCCTCCCTTCTGTCCAGTCCTACCATCCTCTTTGGAGCGTCCTTTCCTTGCGTTATCTTGTGGTAGACTGACTCTTTGCACATCTCGCTCTTCCATTTTGCGAATTCCTCTTTTGCCAAGCACCGCAGGTAATTCTTCGCTGCTGCTGAGCTCTTGCGTGTACTCCTGCTTGGTGCCTTCTCGTGCGAGGGTATCCGCTGTCTCGTTTCCCTCCACCCCGCAGTGGCTGGGTATGTAGCAGCAGGTTATGCGGTTCCCTCTCTTCAGCAGCTCGTGCAGGTGGTTCAGACCCTGTTCGTAATGCTTTCTGGTTGTCGTGCTGGCCCCTGCTTCAATTTCTGCAGACAAGACATCGAGTCTGTCAGGATGTTGATCTGCACATTGTTCTTTCCGGTCTTTAACAGCTGGATGAGTGCTTCCTCCATCGCCGTGAGTTCTGCTTGGAAGCTATCGCATGAGCTGCACACCCCTTTGCTGATTTTTATCTGTTCGCCTTCCATTTGTATGTTCACGCCTGCACCCCCGTCCCCCTTCTCCACGGATCCGTCCGTGTACACGGTTATCGGGGGTGTGAAATGCTTACTGAGGATATCTTCGTTTTTTTTCTCGGGGGGAGGGGGGCTTTCTTATGTAGATGAGCGAAGGGGAAGCTGAACGGGTGTCAGGAAACGATGCAACACTCTTTACTTTTACAGGTTGCTTGCCTCACAGGAGGGCCGCGGAACTTTGCTGGTTGCTCCTCCTGTTGTGCTGGTTGCTCAGGGCACTCCTGTACCCCTAGTCTGAGGAATTCCACAACATCTTCTCTGTGTTCCACTGCCTGAAAGAAAACAGCTGCCGACGGTGGTGACATTGCGAAGGGGGCTCAGATCAATTGTTTTCAACAACTCGCAGTTGAGGAGAAACCCATGGCCAACCGACTGAATGTCCCACAAAGGACCCACATCCACAGTTGTTGGGACGGTGCATTCTGAGAGGAAATAGTCGACCCGAGATGTACGAGTAAAGGTGTTGTGCAGGGGGCTCAGATCGATAGATTTTAAAGAAGCACAACGAGACATGAAACAACTGTGGTTCATCCAGGTCACATTCTGCAAGGGGCTCAGATCGACAGAAGCCAACGACTTGAGGCCACTGAGAAAAGAGGAGCCGACGGTGGTGACCTTGCGAAGGGGGCTCAGATCAACAGTCTTCAGAGAGGCCCCCAATAGAGGTTGTCGCACCGTTGCCCAGGACCTTGAGGTGCCGAAGCTTCGAGGGAAGCTTGCTTGTGAGCCTGTCATCAAGACAGTCCAGACCAGTGACATCCACAGCAAGAGGAAGCTCTTGATCCTCCTCAAGAAGCCTTGCAATCTCCATTTTTCGACTCGAGAGCTCCACATGACTGACATCAAGTGTTTTATTATGAATACCGCACAAGAGAAGCTCGCTCCCCTGCCCCATCCCAAGCTGCTGGATCTCCTGCTCCTCCCCACCACCGCCAGATGTCCCATCATTATCCACAACACCTTCGAAGTGCAAGGAACATCCCCTCCTCTAAAGCAGAAGCCTTTGGTAAACGTTCTTCTTCTTTCAATCGATTGTTATATGTACTTATAAAATATAAAATATAGCGCGCATTCGACGACACTGATCAAGCGACTGGCACCTTCCGAAGAAGGGCCTCCCACGTCCGCCGGGTTGAGCAGAGGATGCCCCGGGGCGGCCGTTCCAGTCTGATCATGTCGCACTATATATATGTTCTCATCTCCAAGGAGAAAAGAGGTTTTTTGCCCTCGTAGCTCGCCGGGCCAGCTCTCTTACTTGCGTAAGGTCTTCGTGGTTCTTGGGGGGTGGCGCTGTCCCACATTATGCCACTGCAGCGTGGTGAAGAACAGCCAGTTAGTGGCCACGAAGTAGTGATCCTTCAAGGCTCTCATATCTCCGTGCCGCGTGAACTGCTGCCGTCTCTCGACGTCCCCCTTCGCCTTCCAGCCTTCCGAGTCATACCTGGCCATGATCCACGTCTTGTCAAAGTCCAGGATGAGGGCGAACCGGACAAACTTCATGTGAATCCCGAGTTCCTTCGCGGTTTTAGGCTCTTCGCCGAGCACGTGTTTGCAGACCCGTATCATGGCTTCTGGCGTCCACTCCCCTTCCGCTTCGACGATCCCGGCCGTCGCCAGTTTCGTGTGGGAGAGCTTATCTTCCAGACCCGCTCGATGTTCTTCAGCCAGGGCGTGAACGGCGGCCTTGCCCGACCGTCGGTTCGCCCTGAGGAGGTCCAAGCGGTCTTTCTTCTTTGCGGGCTCCGCTTGTCCGTCGCACAACTGCCCGCGCTTCGCGCTCTTGGACCGCCATTTGACGAGCAGAGGTGGCGCTGGTGCACGATCTGTGCTGGTCCTTACCAGCTTGGTGTCGTGGCCAAGGTACACGTCCGGGCATGCGCCTCCCTTTCGCTTCTTCTTGTGGTGGCTTGCGAGGGGCGGGGCGGGGCTGGGGCTGAGTGTGGGGCCAGGGCTTCGTCGCCGTCGTGGGTAGTGAGGCATGCCAGTTCCAGCTCCTCCGTCCGTGGCGCAGGTTCCTCCGTTTCCGATGGCGGGGTCGAGGTCGGGGCAGAGACTTTGTCGCCGTCGTCGCCAGTCAGGTCTATGACCACCCTTTCATTTCCTTGTGCCTCCTGTGGTGTAGGCTCTGTTTTTATCGATGTCGGGGTCGAGATTGGGGCAGAGGCCACGTCGTCGTCGCCGGTCAGGTCTATGACCACCTTCAAATTTCTCTGTGCCTCATCGGTCCCCCGTGGGGCAGGTCTCGCTGATTGAGGATGGGGGTCGTCGTCTGTTTGCGTCGACTCTGTGGGTGGTGGCTCCAGCATGTACATGTCCCCCTGTGGGGGAGGAGGAGGTTCCGTCGCAGCAGTCAAATCCGCGGGTGGCTCCAGCATGTACATGTCTCTGCTGTGCTGTGTCAGCTCCGGCATGTACAGGTCGTCTGTAGCCGACAGACCGGCCAGGGGTGAGAATCGTTCTGGGGTGCGAGGGAAACACGCGGTCGTTGCGCTGTGTGCGCGTCCCGGTTGTGATCCGGGGCTTGACGTGCGACCTCTCGTGATGCCCCCACGACCTCGTTGGTGCCCCGGGACATCGGTCCACAGCAGACTCTGATGGACAGTCGTCGTTGTCCGCGTAAAAGAAGAAGAAGCAGAAAAAGAAGGAGGAGAAGTAGAAGTGCCCCGTCCTGACGCAGTCCTGCTACTGCTTTGCATCTGTCGTTGCGACATCGTCGTCAGAGCTAATTGCACCCAGGGCTCCGCTGTCGTCAAGAGGGGTGGTGGGGCGACCGCCTCCGTTGAGGGCTCGGGTTGCACCCATGTCGTCGATCCATGCTGCCCCAGAGGTTCAGACAGGTCCATCTGCACGGGGACTGGGTCTGTAACGGGGAGGGCATCAGCTTCGGGTAACGGGTCCGAGGCGAGGACCGGGTCAGACGCGGGGACCGGGTCTCTGGTGGAGGCTGCGCCTGATGTAGGAACCGGGTCTGCGGAGGGGATCGGACTAGAAGCGTGGACCGGGCCTGTGGTCCTCTAAAGCAGAAGCCTCTGCCGCCTTCCTGTACAGGTCCTTCACCCTGTCAAACCCAGACAGCTCCACCTCGTGCACCACATCCTCGTCGGCAGTCCTGATCAACACTGCGAGGCTCATGTTTTTGTGTTTTCTATTCCTTTCTTTTCAGCTTTGAATATCGTTGTAGTAAATATGTCGTAAGTCCCCAGTCCTCAGAAAGTAAAGAAAGGCAACTGATATTGCAAGTGGGAATCAGTTTTTGTCTGTTTTAAAACGAGAATCACAGAGTTGCTCTGCGGGTAACAGTGGCCTGCAATATTGATATTCCTTCGGCTACTTCCTTCTTGTGTTTGGTAGTGGTGAACGATGTTTAGGGGTATCATCTACCACTTAAAAAGGTGAGCCGAGGGAGAGGGAACAAGGGTTTAAAATCTTCTTTTGCAACACGTGCCTTCAACGTCTACCCAACCACGCCAATAGAAAACAAAAACAACAACAACAGAAGAAACGGTCGAGATTACGCAAAGCGCTACAGTCCTCCACACCACCCCTATCCCGTTTCCCTCATCGTTCTCTCCTCCTCGTCCACCACCACCACTACCACCAGCAACAGCATCATGAGGGGTGGTTCTCTTCCTCAAGACACTAACCGGTTCAACATTCAGCCACCTAACTGACACACATCCAGTCGAAGCGATTTCACAGGCGAAGTGGTTCCCAACAGTTCTGATAGATGTAAGCGAGGGGTTCCTATGGAGGAATCGACAACCGATAGTAGACACGCTGGTAAAGCCTTCAAGATCCACCGATGTGAGGGAGGGGTTCGCGCACAGGAACTCGTCGTTGAGCGATGTAAGATTGGCCAGACAGCCCCCGCCGGCAAATGACACAAGATCGCTGTTTGCAGACATGAAGCAGTTTTTTTTTTTGTGTACACGGGCTTCCATAAAGGCAGAAGGCCCCTATGCTCTGTGTCTTCCTTAACCCACTGAGATCGACTGTTGCGAGCGAACTGTTCTTGACCAAGAACTCGTCGTCTATCTCAACGAGGTCTCCCAACCCACCAGCACCGGTGCTGAACCTTTCGAGAGCAGCACATCAGCAGCACATCCCGCCTTCTTGAGAAACTCGGCCCGAACATCACGAGGGTCATCCTGGTGCGGCTTCTTTGTCCACCAACATTTCGTGCTGGTCGTCCGATGGTGCCCCGTGAGGCGTCCGCACTGGTCTGATTCATTTTCTCTTAACTCATAACACTCCAAGGCGCAAATATTTGTCGTTTTGAAAAATCGTTTTTTTCTCTAAGTACTTTTTCGTCCCCACGACCCCTGGATCTCCAAGAACGACTATAGTGAGGAGTTATTTTCAACTGCAATTCATGTTGCACTGCATCACTTTACCTTGTTATCCACCCACCAAGTGGGTCCCAAATCCGAGTGGATAGGCGAAAAAACGCAAAATAACGGGTGTGCAGACTGTGTCCAAAAAACGCAAAGGTAAAGCCAAAACAGCTACGGACGAGGTCCAATCTTCATGGGTAAGGGAGTTGGTACCCATAGAGACCATAAAATAGGCCAGTGGGGGGGAAAAAAGCTGTCCCGTGGTACGCAGAAACCTGACGACGCAAAATGATTATTCCTTCGGTTTTTTGATAAGAAGTTCACAGACGTCATCCAAGAAGAGACAAACAAGCATAAGGACGCTGAGATTGATAAGATTTCGAACCAGGACTCCACCGCTTTCTCGGATTGAGCATTATAATGGGTTTGCGGCGTGCCTAGAATTAGCAAACGTATTGGTCCACAGGACCCATGAAAATCCCCCTTTTCAGTAACATGAAGCCCAGGAGACGCTACCAGGAAATTAAAGTAGCCTCCACTTCACTCACACAGAAGAGTCAAATGGTGATGTGTTGTGGAAGACACGAGGGTTTCTGGACAGAATTGGTAACAAGGGCAAAAACAGCAGTCGTACCACTCTTCCATCACCCCAAAAAGGCTTCTTGACGATTTCGAGGCCGATATTCCACCCGCAAATAGGCACATTTTGACATGGTCGTTTTTGAGCACCCTACGGCCATTCAACTCTTCATCCCCTTTGTATTTTTATTAATTTTTGAGCTTTTTTTTAAATTTTCCTGGTCCAAAAAACCCGTTTTACCTGCAAACGGGGGTTAAATGCTGCCATTTTCCCCGTCAAATTATGAAAAGGAGCAAAAAAGGGTCCCCTATGTAGATAGGCCCCGGAGTGTTATGGGTTAAGTTTATTATTTCTTTTTTCGTGTATCAGTCCGCCTACCTTTCTCTTTTCTTCTTCTTTTCTTTGAGGGAAAGTACTGATGGAATAAAGTAGGAAAAAAGAGGAAAGAAAAAGAAAAGGGGTTGGTCGGGGAAGTGGGGATGGGGAAATGGATAATTGGGTACGAAGCAGTGCATTGTTGCTGATGCAGTTCAAGACTGAAACTCGAGAGGAAAAGAATGTGAGTAGCTCACCCTAAAGTCTAAAAACAACAAAAGGAGAAGGAGAAGGAGAAGGAGAAGGAGAAGGAGAAGGAGAAGGAGAAGGAGAAGGAGAAGGAGAAGGAGAAGGAGAAGGAGAAGGAAAAGGAGAAGGAGAAGGAGAAGGAGAAGGAGAAGGAGAAGGAGAAGGAGAAGGAGAAGGAGAAGGAGAAGGAGAAGGAGAAGGAGAAGGAGAAGGAGAAAGTTAAATACTGTAAAACGAAAAAATCCGGAAGTGATCTTTCCGGCATTCTCCCCGGAATATTTTCTATTTTTTTTTTTTGTTACAAATATTTATCTTTCAAAAAATGATTTTATAACTATATGCAACTTGTGCCGAGCAAAAAACTTTCGCAGCTTTTTAAAAACCTTTTTTGCTCGTGCGAACAACAAAGACATATAGTCATAAAGAATTATTTTCTTTTTTTTCTCCTTTGGTTGCCAGTCCTCGGGATTCTTTTTTTTTTTCTTTTTTTTTTTTATTGATGCACATGGGGGAATAGGATCGCTTTTCGGGGGGAATTACCTTTTGTTCTCTTTAAATCTTTCCTTTCTTTATCTCCTTTTTCTCTTTCTTTCTTTTTCTAAACACTAGAAAATGGTGGCGGAATGAAACCTAAAATCAAAAGAAAAATAAAGTAAGAATAGAAATGAAATTCACTATGATAGGAACGAAGTGGTTAGCAACGGCCCGCAAATGAAAAGAAATAGGGCTTTGACTGCAACACCAAGTGGCGTTAAGCGTGCAACGACTATGGTACACGTTATTATCTCTTCCTCACGCTATCGATCTGCTGTTCATTCGCCGGATACTTTTTTTTTTGGTGGTGGGGATAACATGGAAATATAAAGAAGTACATCAGATGTGTTGTTCGCTGTTGACCTCCACGTCGGTCATCACCGGTAGCGCCCAAGTGGAAGAAGCAGATGCTCTGGGTGGCGAACAGGCAGCAAACTACACGGGCTCAGAATCTTGGTTACCCGGGGCGCCCCGGATGGGGTTGAGCTGCACACCGCACGCATTAAGGACACGACGCGGAACGCAGAAGAAGCTACAGCTAGGCCGAGGTGCGCCCCCTGTAATCAAGTAAATGGTGCTTGTGCAGGGTGCCCCCACCGGCTTCCTTTAAATCATCGAGTTTTCTTTCTTTCTCTTATTCACAACACAAGAAAAAACAAGAAAACATCTATATCCCGTCACGGGGGGCAAAGATGCTACAACTCATGCTTTACTCTTGTTGCTGTTTTGTGTCACGTCACCGTCGCTGAGAGCCTTCACATCAGCTTTTCCTTCCGTGATGAGGATGTGTAATGCGTCAGTGTGTTCGTTACTAGCCGCTCTGCTATACGGGGTAGCACCGTTGTTGTCGGCCATGTTCACATATGCCTTTCCTTCCATGATGAGGATATGTAATGCATCAGCGTGTCCATTCTCAGCCGCCATGAAACATGGGGTAGCACCGTAGTTGTTGGGCTTGTCCACATCTGCCTTTCCCTCCGTGATGAGGATACGTAATGAGTCAGCTTGTCCATTCTGAGCCGCCTTGAAACACGGGGTAGCACCACAGTTGTCGCCGATGTCCACATCTGCCTTTCCCTCCGTGATAAGGATACGTAATGCGTCAGCGCGTCCTGATTCAACCGCAATTATACACGGGGTATCACCGTAGCTGTTGGCCTTGTCCACATCTGCCTTTCCTTCCGTGATGAGGATACGTAATGAGTCAGCGTGTCCATTATGAGCCGCAATGACACACGGGGTAGTACCGTCGTTATTTGGCTTATTCACATCTGCCTTTCCCTCAGTGATAAGGATACGTAATGCGTCAACGCATCCATTCAGAACCGCCAAGAAACACGGGGTAGCACCGTTGTTGTCGGCCTTGTTCACATCTGCCTTTCCTTCCGTGATGAGGATACGTAATGAGTCAGTGTATCCATTCCGAGCCGCCATGATACACGGGGTAGTACCGTCGTTGTTGGCCTTGTTCACATCTGCCTTTCCCTCCGTGATGAGGATATGTAATGCGTCAGCGCGTCCTTCTTTAACCGCAATTATACACAGGGTATCACCGTTGCTGTTGGCCTTGTTCACATCAGCCTTTCCTTCCGTGATGAGGATACGTAATGAGTCAACGTGTCCATTTTGAGCCGCTATGATACACGGGGTATAACCATTGTTGCCGGCCTTGTCCACGTCTGCCTTTCCTTCCGTGATAAGGATACGTAATGCGTCAACGTATCCATTCTGAACCGCCACGAAACACGGGGTATTACCGTAGTTGTCTGCCTTGTCCACATCTGCCTTTCCTTCCGTGATGAGGATACGTAATGAGTCAGCGTGTCCATTATGAGCCGCAATGACACACGGGGTAGTACCGTCGTTATTTGGATTATTCACATCTGCCTTTCCCTCAGTGATAAGGATACGTAATGCGTCAACGCATCCATTCAGAACCGCCAAGAAACACGGGGTAGCACCGTTGTTGTCGGCCTTGTCCACATCTGCCTTTCCTTCCGTGATGAGGATACGTAACGAGTCAGTGTATCCATTCCGAGCCGCCATGATACACGGGGTAGTACCGTCGTTGTTGGCCTTGTTCACATCTGCCTTTCCCTCCGTGATGAGGATATGTAATGCGTCAGCGCGTCCTTCTTTAACCGCAATTATACACAGGGTATCACCGTTGCTGTTGGCCTTGTTCACATCAGCCTTTCCTTCAGTGATGAGGATACGAAATGCGTCAACGTATCCATTCTGAGACGCGATGGAACATGGGGTATAATCGAATTTGTTGGCTTTGTCTACATCTGCCTTTCCTTCCGTGATGAGGATTCGTAATGCGTCAGCGCGTCCTTCTTGAGCCGCCATGATACACGGGGTAGCACCGTTGTTGTTGGCCTTGTTCACATCTGCCTTTCCTTCCGTGATGAGGATACGTAATGAGTCAACGTATCCATTTTGAGCCGCCTTGAAACACGGGGTATAACCATTGTTGTCGGCCTTGTTCACATCTGCCTTTCCTTCGGTGACGAGGATACGTAATGCGTCAGCGCGTCCCGCATTCTCTCGAGCCGCCGTGATACACGGGGCATCCATCATGAAGTGTTCCGTGAGGAAGACACGTAATTTGTCAGCTTCTTCTTCTTGAACCGTTATGAGACACGGGGTAGTACCGTCGTTGTTGGCCTTGTTCACATCTGCCTTTCCTTCCGTGATGAGGATACGTAATGAGTCAACGTGTCCATTTTGAGCCGCTATGATACACGGGGTATAACCATTGTTGCCGGCCTTGTCCACGTCTGCCTTTCCTTCCGTGATAAGGATACGTAATGCGTCAACGTATCCATTCTGAACCGCCACGAAACACAGGGTATTACCGTCGTTGTCTGCCTTGTCCACATCTGCCTTTCCTTCAGTGATGAGGATACGTAATGAGTCAACGTATCCATTCTTAGCTGCCAAGAAACACGGGGTAGCACCGTTGTTGTTGGCCTTGTTCACATCTGCCTTTCCTTCCGTGATGAGGATACGTAATGAGTCAGCGCGTCCTTCTTTAACCGCAATTATACACGGGGTATCACCGTTGTTGTTGGCCTTGTCCACATCTGCCTTTCCTTCAGTGATGAGGATACGTAATGCGTCAACGTATCCATTCTTAGCTGCCAAGAAACACGGGGTAGCACCGTTGTTGTTGGCCTTGTTCACATCTGCCTTTCCTTCCGTGATGAGGATACGTAATGAGTCAGCGTGTCCTTCTTTAACCGCAATTATACACGGGGTATCACCGTTGTTGTTGGCCTTGTCCACATCTGCCTTTCCTTCAGTGATGAGCATACGTAATGCGTCAACGTATCCATTCTTAGCTGCCAAGAAACACGGGGTAGCACCGTTGTTGTTGGCCTTGTTCACATCTGCCTTTCCTTCCGTGATGAGGATACGTAATGCGTCAGCTAGTTCTTTTTGAACCGTAATGAGACACGGGGTAGTACCGTAGTCGTCGGCCTTGTTCACATCAGCCTTTCCCTCAGTGATAAGGATACGTAATGTGTCAACGTGTCCTCTTTGAGCCGCCACGTAACACGGGGTAGCACCGTTGTTGTTGGCCTTGTTCACATCTGCCTTTCCTTCAGTGATGAGGATACGTAATGAGTTAACGTATCCTTTCTGAGCCGCAGTGAAACACGGGGTATAACCGCTGTCGTCGGCCTCGTTCACATCAGCCTTTCCCTCAGTGATGAGGATACGTAATGAGTCAGCGTATCCGTTCTGAGCCGCCGTGATACACGGGGTAGCACCGTTGTTGTTGGCCTTGTTCACATCTGCCTTTCCTTCCGTGATGAGGACACGTAATGAGTCAGCGTGTCCATTCAAAGCTGCCATGAAACACGGGGTAGAACCGTCGTTGTCGGCCTTATTCACATCTGCCTTTCCTTCCGTGATGAGGATACTTAATACGTCAGCGTGTCCATTCTGAGCCGCTTTTAAACACGGGGTTGCACTGTTGTCGTCGGTCTTGTTCACATCTGCCTTTCCTTCCGTGATGAGGATACGTAATGCGTCAACGTGTCCATTATGAGCCGCCATGAAACACGGGGTAGAACCGTAGTTGTCGGGCTTGTCCACATCTGCCTTTCCCACCGTGATGAGGATACGTAATGCATTAGTGCCTCCCTCTTGAGCCGCCATGATACATGGGGTAGCACCGTTGTTGTTGGCTTTGTTCACATCTGCCTTTCCTTCCGTGATGAGGATACGTAATGAGTCAGCGTATCCACTAAAAGCCGCCGTGATACACGGAGCATAACCGTTGTTGTTGGCCTTGTTCACATCTGCCTTTCCTTCCGTGATGAGGACACGTAATGAGTCAGAGTGTCCATTCTTAGCCGCCATGAAACACGGGGTAGTACCGTCGTTGTCGGCCTTGTTCACATCAGCCTTTCCTTCCGTGATGAGGATACGTAATGAGTCAGCGTGTCCATTCTCAGCCGCCGTGATACACGGGGTAGTACCGTTGTTGTCAACCTTGTTCACATCTGCCTTTCCTTCCGTGATGAGGATACGCAATGCATCAGCGTATCCACTAAAAGCCGCCATGATACATGGGGCATAACCGTATTTGTTGGACTTGTTCACATCTGCCTTTCCTTCCGTGATGAGGATACGCAATGAGTCAGCGTGTCCATTCTGAGCCGCCATGATACACGGGGTAGTACCGTCGTTGTTGGCCTTGTTCACATCTGCCTTTCCATCCGTGATGAGGATGCGCAAGGCGTCCACGCAGTCGCGTTCAGCGGCGACAGAGCACGCAGTGCCGCCAGACGCATCCGCCGTATCCGCTGCCAGCCTCCCAGAGAGGAAGACATCCTTAAGAAGGTCAGCCCGATTCCTTGCGGCCGCAGCATGAAGCACTGTCCACCCTTTACGCGATCCCTCTTCCTCGTTCGCTCCCCAGAAAGTGTCGCCGAGAACCTGCACCACCTTGTCGAATACAGCCAGCTTGCAAGAACACGCAAGAAGCCCGACACCTGTTGTGTGAAGATCCTTTGGTACCCCAGCAAGGTCCGCTCCCTTGCTCAACAGAACTATCGCACTCTTCTCGTGGCTCCTGTCCTTGTTCATCCGCAACACTGCTGAGAGCGAAGCGTTCAGAGCCTCAGAGTGAGCTGTGGGTGACAGGGACAGGTTGGCACAGCACAGAGACACCACCTGCTCGTTGTGCTCCAACTCTGCCGCCTCCTGAAGCACCGTCTTGCCGACTTCATCAACAGGCATTGTCGTGCTGAGCGGGTAGTCTACGAACCTTCCTTCACGCGTCACCGGATGAAGTTGAAAGATGTCATCTATCGTGGGCTTCCTCCTGATCGTTTCGAGGATCACCGGTTGGAGTTCAAAGCTGTCGTCTCTCGTGAGCTTCGTCTTTCTTTTTTCGATCGTATGGAGGAGCTTCGCGTTGCGGACACGCTCCACCTGTGTCATGACGTCTCCAAGCCTGCCCCAGTGATAGAAGTCGATTTCCTGCAGCTCCACCACAACCACGCGACGCATGCTTGTGTCGAGAGCCACCTCCAGCAGACGCATCACACCGATGTCAGGGCGACCCACCACCCGGAACTGGGTGTTCGCTGCGATCAGAACCTCCTTCTCCTCGGGGAAGCGACTGAACCGAGCGATCCTCCGCCCAGTCTTAACCCGAAGAATGAGGATCGTCCCCTGAACCTCTTCGTCCCGACCGCACCCACCCGTCGTCCCAAGGAAGTCCCTCACCACCTCAGGGTCCTCACTTGCACTCGTGGGGTGCGGCATCGTCACCACTGCCCCCACAGAGTACAGCGACTCACTCACCCGGAAGTCGATTGCACGGAACACGGTCCCCTCGTACTTCGGCTGCGACATCATTGCTCGGTGCAGGGAATAGGCGAAGTCCTTCATCGGCTCGTAGCGTTCCCGCTCCCCGTGGAACGCCACCTCACGCATCGCCGCGTTCACCCCGTAGCACAAGGGGCTCTCCAGACTGTACAGCCGAAGGTACGGCTCCGACTTCCCCTCCACCTGCTGCACCGCCCACTTCGCAGCACCATTCGTATCACCTTTCGCAGCCATCACACTCCTCATCGCAGCCTCCACCGTCGCCAGTATCGGCCTTGCACACGACGCACCTTTGAAGAACTCGCTCCTCCCTCGGTCCACCTCGATCTCGCCGACCCCGTCGCTGTACCGGCTCACTACTCCCTCGTTTGCTGCCACCACCCTTCCTCCACCCACCTTGTTTTATTTTTTTTAAGTTCTTTTTATTTATTTTCTGGATTCCCTCTTAAGGAATTTTGGCTAGAGCCGGGAAAATAAAGTTTTCATTATTTCCCTAGGGAAAATAAAGTACTCTATTTTTTTCCTCATGTTTTAAGCAGATTTGTGAAAATGGGGCTTCAGAGAAAAGAGGCCGAAAAATCAATAAAATTTTGCGGTATTTGTGCCATGGTTGGTGCCCACCGTGGACAGGGGGTCCTACACGTGCCTGTCACCATTCTGCTGTTGCATCCTGGAGTTGGCTGTTGGGGTTTGCCTTTCAGTCATAGTCCCTCTAAGTAGGGAGTTGTTTGGGTGGACGAGAACAGGGGCCATGCGTCGGTGCACCCAAGTTCCTCAGGGAGTTCATCGAGTTCAGCCGCATCCGCACCAGAAAGCCCAGGAGCCCGGGAGGCTGATATGATAACGTAGTTAGATGCCCTATAAAGGAGGGCTTAAGCCGTCGAGCCTCTGGTCCCTTTATAGCCGCCTGAACCATACCATGAAGCATAAGGGATTTGCTGCATTTCCCCCGTTTTCGTGACAGCCGAATTTTGGTTCATCTTTATGTGTGAGCCCCCTAAATTGTATTTCTTCTCAAAAGCAACCACTTCAACGGAGTTTTCGGGACTATTTACACATTTCTTTCAAAATACTTCCCGTGGTTGCATGCTGCCCCTTTTTTGTGAAAATTTAAAAAAGCGTTTTTTCGCAAAGAAAAAAGCATTGACAAATAGCGGAGAGGTGACCATATCGGATTATTAAAGCAAAAAGTGAACTTTATTCTTCCCTCGGTTGATATTCTATCCCGAGGGATCTTATTTTCCCGAGCGAAGCGAGGGAAAAATAACCCCCTCGGGATAGAATATCACTTTATTTATTTAAAAATCAATAGTTATTATTTCTTTTTTTTATTCTTTTTGTATACCTTGAACGCTTTCGCCGCCTTCTTAAGCTCTTCACGCGCCTCCGACACCAGTGATGACACGCTGTCCCCCACACCGCGCTCCTTGTTGCGTTTCAGGAACTCCTGCATCACAGCAATCACGCTGTGGCACAGTGCGTCGTGCCACTTCCCCATCGCCGTGTCCAGCTCCACCTCGATGGTGGTGGTTGCTGTACCCCCCACGCTGCTCGCCAACTGTCCACGCAGCTGCACCACCGCTTTCCACGCTATTTCTACAGCTCCCTCTCCCGCCGTCATTTCTTCTTCTTTTTCTTTGTTGATAATTGCAAGTAGGTAATCTGTGTGGATGTATGTTGTGAACATGTGAACAAACAAACTGGAGAAACTAAAATGCTGAAAGGAGGGAGAGGAGTAAGGAGAGAGGAAGATGATATCAATTAAAAACTCAAATCTATTTCTACGGTGCATGGTGCCCACCGTGGACTGAGATCCTACACGTGCCTGTCGCACTCCCACGGTGCCAGGATGTTGGATACCTGTTGCATCTGAAGCAGCATGCGCTCCAGCTCCGCGACTTCCCCTTCTCCTCCCGCCTCTCTTTCTTCTTCGTCTTCTGAGTCGTCTCGGGAATCTTCTTCGTCCACCTCCTCCGTCGGTGGGATGTGTGCCACTGCGTCGGTCCGCCATCCCCGTGGGTGGATGTAGAAAACCGCGCCTGTGATCACCCTGCGTAGGTTCCTTGCTGCGACGGGGTCCGACGACGCTGAAACAATATAAAGAAAGAGATCAGGTGAAAAAGGGGGTTAAGGACTGGAGGGGGTTGAGGGTTCGCTCCGTGTTGAGGCCTTTTGGACGAACCCGAGCCGGTTCAGCGGAGACCGTCAAGCTTCACAAGGTCATGACTCCCCGTTCCACAATCTGGCAGCCCTTTCTCACCCGTTTGTCAACATAATTAGAAAAGGTATAAAAACAGAAGTGGGTGAAAGTTACAACAAAACCTCATACATCAAACCACCACAGGGGTACAACCTTCCTTTGAATTACTGTCGTACTACGGTAAAGATCTGTTTTTGTTTGCTTAACAGACCTGCGGGTAACAGTGGCCTGCAATATTGATATTCTTTCGGCTACTTCCTTCTTGCGTTGGTAGTGGTGAACGATGTTTAGGGGTATCATCTACCACTTAAAAAGGTGAGCCGAGGGAGAGGGAACAAGGGTTTAAAATCTTCTTTTGTAACGCGTGCCTTTAGCGTCTACCCAGAAGAAAAACAACAACAACAACAACAGAAGAAACGGTCGAGAATACGCAAAGCGTTAACGGTATCCCACACCACCCTTTTCCCGTTTCCTTCCTCGTTCTCTCCAAGGGGGGCTTCGATTCTAAATTCCCTCCTTCTCCTCCACCACCACCACCACCAGCAGCAGCAGGAGTAGCAGCAGCATCATGAGGGGTGGTTCTCTTCCTCAAGACGCCAACCGGTTCAACATTCAGCCACCTAACTGAAACACATCCAGTCGAAGCGATTTCACAGGCGAAGTGGTTCCCAACAGTTCTGATAGATGTAAGCGAGGGGTTCTTATGGAGGAATCGACAACCGATAGTAGTCACGCTGGTAAAGCCTTCAAGATCCACCGATGTGAGGGAGGGGTTCGCGCACAGGAACTCGTCGTTGAGCGATGTAAGATTGGCCAGACAGCCCCCGCCGGCAAATGACACAAGATCGTTGTTTGCAGACATGAAGCAGATTCCGATGGAACGCACTTTTCTGAAGACGCTGAAGTCGAAAGCCTCCAACGAGGTCTCGTTCAAGAAACTCGTTCCGATGCTGCGAACCTTTCCGAACCCGCTCACGTCGAGCGATTTTAAACACGGGCTTCCATAAAGGCAGAAGGCCCCTATGCTCTGTGTCTTCCTTAACCCACTGAGATCGACTGTTGCAAGCGAACTGTTCTTGACCAAGAACTCGTCGTCTATCTCAACGAGGTCTCCCAACCCACCAGCACCGGTGCTGAACCTTTCGAGGAACCTGTTGTTGCACACGAACTCTGTTCCGACTGACCGGACGCTTGTCAAGCCGTCGAGACCAAGTGATTTGAGGGAGGTGTTGTTTAGAAAATGGTGGCCGATCGTCTCCACCTTTGTAAAACAGCTCAGGTCGATCCGTTCAAGAGAGGCGTTTCCGCACAAGAACTCGTCCCCTATTCGTTCAACTGAGCTGACCATGCTCTGCAAGTCCACCGACGTGAGGGACGGGTTGTGGCAGACGAAGCCGTCTCCTATACTTTCAACCCCGTCCAACCCACGGAGACCATCGATCGACGTGAGAGACTTGTTCCCGTTCATGAAATAATCCCCAATCTCCGCAACACCCTTTAAACCGTCAAAATCAACAGATACGAGGCGTGGACAGTCGCAGAGAAACTCCTCCCCGAACATCACGAGGGTCATCCTGACCGTGACGGACAGCAGAAGGCAGTTCTGAAGAAAACCCCCGCTTGTTACGCGAGGGATACAAGCTGAGTCAATAATGATGAGGTGGTCCAGACCAACCGGAAGGTCGTGGGACTCAAGGGTGATTATCTCGTCTGGCGTGTCTCCCACATCGATCTCCAGAACCATCTCGGGGAGGTCTTGCAGCCTGTTCTTAGCTTCTTCGGGGTTCTCCCATAGTTCCGCTAGCCCTATGGTTGCTGTGTGTTGAACAAGCTGGGCTTCCGACCCGTCCACAAGCCCGCTGCTCTGAACCTCCCCACCGTACAGCCGGTCTAGGACGCTGCCTTCCCATGTTAGTTTGAAGTTCCCTTCAGCCACACCTGCGGCGAGGGACGCCTTGAGGTACAGGCTGCGAATTGTATCCTTTCCCGATAGTTGCACATCATGCGTCCCAGCAGCCGTCTTCACGAACACTGTGATGCTCATTTTCTTTTTTTTTTTCCGATTTTCACTTTTTCACTTTTTCTTATTATAGAAACCTGGCCAAGGTGTGCCTCTCGAAGCTCGAAAAAGAAAGGTGGGAAAAAAAGTTCGCTTTTTTCTTTTTCTTCCCTTTCTTCTTTTTCGTTTGAACTTAGTAAGCCAGCTGCACATCCCGCCTTCTTGAGAAACTCGGCCCGAACATCACGAGGGTCATCCCGGTGCGGCTTCTTTGTCCACCAACATTTCGTGTTGGTCGTCCGATGGTGCCCCGTGAGGCGTCCGCACTGGTCTGATTCATTTTCTTTAAAAAGGTTTGCTATTCTTTTTCTGTGTATCAGCCCACCCACCTTTCTCTTTTCTTTTCTTCTTTTTTTGGGGGAAAGTACTGATGGATCAAAGTGATGGATCAAAAGTGATGGATCAAAGTAGGAAAAAAGAGGTAAGAAAAAAGAAAAAAGAAAGTCAAGCGACTGGCACCTTCCGAAGAAGGGCCTCCCACGTCCGCCGGGTTGAGCAGAGGATGCCGGGGGTAGGGGGAAACATTTGATAATTGGATACCGTGTGGTCTTCTCACCCCTGGCCGGTATTGGACCTTCTGAAAAGTCCTTCTGTCCCAAAAGGGGGGAAAGAAGAAGAAGGAGAAGCTCCAGTCTCGGGACAGCACGTGGGCAGTTGTCCAGTGCCAATGAATGGGATGGGGATGAAACTACGGGGGAGCCGGGATGGTCAGGACTTACTTTGCAGGACTTCCAATACCATGTGGTCCTCTCACCCCTGGCCGGTATTGGACCTTCTGAAAAGTTCTTTTGTACCCAAAAAGGAGGAAAGAAGGAGAAGAAAGTTAAATACTGTAAAACGCGAGCTGAGAAAAATATCCGGGCTTCTTTTTCGCTTCTGGGAGTTTGTCACTCTGGCAACTTTCTCTCCGGAATCTTTCGTTTACAGTGATCTTTCTTTTTTTTAAAATTCCACTTCCAGTTTTAAAAAAAAAAATATATGAGTTAAAGGAAGTCTTTGTGAGACGCCCCCTTGTTCTCATCTTCTACCTGCACCTATCCCCTTTCAGCAGCGGTTTCTCCTCCTTTGGTGGTCTTGCCGGCCTTCTCCCCAGCCTGGCCGCTCTTTCTCTTCGTTCTCTCGCCCATTGTCCTTTCAACGCCTCTAGGTCATGCTTGGTCTTCGGTGATGCAAATATCGCCCTCCTGTTCCATCCGATCACCGCCTTTGTCCTCCCGATGGATCGTAGTGTGTGCACCCTTGTGCACGGCTCAGCTGGGAAGGCCCTCCTTCCTTTCACCTTCTTCAGTATCCTCCCTAGCTCCCAAAAAAAGAAAAAAAAGAGTCGATTGTTGTTGTTTGTGCACAGCCTCCTCGTGGAGAGGGTATTCCGCCACAGCCAGAAGCTCTTGGAGAGCGTTCGTCTTCTTTCAATCGATTGTTATATGCACTTATAAAATATAGCGCGCATTCTCGAGCTTCTCGCCTCGCGAAGTGGATGGCAACAGACATTCGTATTTTCTGATTGTGCACACCGTGTAGTAGGATAAACCCAGCAATGCCACCACTCTTTTTAGCAATAACAATTCATTACCAAAAAATATTGTTTTTCTTGTTCATGCAAAAAAAAACCTTTTGTTTTTTTTTTTTTTTTTCTTTCTTTTCTTTCTCTTAATTTGTTTTCTTCCTTTCTCTTTTTCCAAAAACACCTAATCAACTAAATAGAAAAATAGTAAAAACCACGAACCATAATCAACACGAAAATGGTGGCGGGATGAAACAAAATATAAACATGAGTTAAAGGAAGTCCTTGTGAGACGCCCCCTTGTTCTCATTCTCTACCTGCACCTAACAAAAGAAAAATGAATGCAAGAATAGAAATAAAAGAAATTAAAAAAAAAGAGAGACATTTAAGGGTAC
This sequence comes from Diplonema japonicum, assembly GCA_964019335.1. Classification (NCBI taxonomy): domain Eukaryota; phylum Euglenozoa; class Diplonemea; order Diplonemida; family Diplonemidae; genus Diplonema; species Diplonema japonicum. The sequence goes on from OZ025738.1 coordinate 197,457, forward strand.
CTGCGGTATGCGGCAGGACGCCTGATATAAAAATAAAACGGAGCTTTGATTAAGTGGCGTTAAGCGTGCAACGAAGCACGAACTATCTACTTGACTACAGGGTGTTATGTCCACCACCTAAATAGAAAAAAAGATGGGGTAGAGCACGAAAAGAAAAGAAAAACTATGGTATACGTTACTATCTATTCCTCACACCATCGATGCTGGACACTCTTTCTTTCTTTCTTTCTTTCTTTTCTTCTTTTTCACAACACAAGAAAAAGTAGGATTAGATCTATAACCCATCACGGGGGGAGAAGATGTCCTTTCTGAGCCGCTATGAAGCACGGGGTAATTCCGTTGTTGTCGGCCTTGTTCACATCTGCCTTTCCTTCTGTGATTAGGAAACGTAATGCGTCAGCGTGTCCCTCTTTAGCCGCCATTAAACACGGGGTAGTACCGTCCTGTTTTGCCTTGTCCACATCTGCCTTTCCCTCCATGATGAGGATACGTAATGCGTCAGCGTGTCCATTCTGAGCCGCCAAGAAACACGGGGTAGCACCGTCGTGTCTTGCCTTGTTCACATCTGCCTTTCCTTCCGTGATGAGGATACGTAATGCATCAGCGTGTCCATTACGAGCCGCCATGTAACACGGGGTACAACCGTATTTGTTAGCCTTGTTCACATCAGCCTTTCCCTCCGTGATGAGGATACTTAATGCGCCGGTGTGTCCATAATAAGCCGCTATGAAACACGGGGTAGAACCGTCTTTAGCACCGACCGTTTTTGCCTTGTTCACATCTGCTTTCCCTTCCGTGATGAGGACACGTAATGCGTCAACGTGTCCTTTCTGAGCCGCCACGAAACACGGGGTAGCACCGTCGTTTCTTGCTTTGTTCACATCTGCCTTTCCCTCCCTGATGAGGATACGTAATGCGTTAGCGTGTCCATTCTGAGCCGCCATGATACACGGGGTAGTACCGTCCTGTTTTGCCTTGTTCACATCGGCCTTTCCCTCCATGATGAGGATACGCAATGAGTCAGCGCGTCTTTCCTGAGCCGCCATGTAACACGGGGTAGCACCGTCGTGTCTTGCCTTGTTAACATCTACCTTTCCCTCCGTAATGAGGATACGTAATGCATCAGCGTATCCATTCTTAGCCGCCATGTAACACGGGGTACAATCGTATTTGTTGGCTTTGTTCACATCTGCCTTTCCCTCCGTGATGAGGATACGTAATGCGTCAGCGTGTCCATAATAAGCCGCTATGAAACACGGGGTAGAACCGTCTTTAGCACCGACCGTTTTTGCCTTGTTCACATCTGCCATTCCTTCCTTAATGAGGACACGTAATGCGTCAACGTGTCCTTTCTGAGCCGCCACGAAACACGGGGTACCACCGTCGTTTCTTGCCTCGTTCACATCTGCCTTTCCATCCGTGATGAGGATACGTAATGAGTCAGCGTGTCCATAACTAGCCGCCATGTAACACGGGGTAGCACCGTCGTTTTGTGCCTTGGTTACATCTACCTTTCCTTCCTTTATGAGGATACTTAATGCGTCGGTGTGTCCATTCTGAGCCGCCATGATACACGGGGTAGCACCGTTGTTGTTGGCCTTGTTCACTTCAGCCTTTCCCTCCGTGATGAGGATACGTAATGAGTCAGCGTGTCCATTCATAGCCGCCATGAAACACGGGATAGCACCGTCGTTGTCGGCCTTGTTCACATCAACATTTCCTTCCGTGATGAGGACGCGCAAGGCGTCCACGCAGCCGCGTTCAGCGGCGACAGAGCACGCAGTGCCGCCAGATGCATCCACCGTATCCGCTGCCAGCCTCCCAGAGAGGAGGACATCCTTAAGAAGGTCATCCCGATTCCTTGCGGCCGCAGCATGAAGCACTGTCCACCCTTTACGTGGTCCCTCTTCCTCGTTCGCTCCCCAGAACCTGTCGCCGAGTACCTGCACCACCTTGTCGAATACAGCCCGCTTGCAAGAACACGCAAGAAGCCCGACACCTGCTGTGTGAAGCTCCTTTGGTACCCCAGCAAGGTCCGCTCCCTTGCTCAGCAGAACCGCCGCACTCTTCTCGTGGCTCCTGTCCTTGTTCATCCGCAACACTGCTGAGAGCGAAGCGTTCAGAACTTTAGAGTGATCTATGGGTGACAGGGACAGGTTGGCACAGCACAGCGACACCACCTGCTCGTTGTGCTCCAACTCTGCCGCCTCCTGAAGAACCGTCTTGCCGACTTTCACATCAGGCATTGTCGTGCTGAGCGGGTAGTCTACAAACCTTCCTTCACGCGTCAGCGGATGGAGTTGAAAGCTGTCATCTCTCGTGAGCTTCGTCTTTTGTTTTTCGATCGTATGGAGGAGCTTCGCGTTGCGGACACGCTCCACCTGTGTCATGACGTCTCCAAGCCTGCCCCAGTGATAGAAGTCGATTTCCTGCAGCTCCACCACCACCACGCGACGCATGCTTGTGTCGAGAGCCACCTCCAGCAGACGCATCACACCGATGTCAGGGCGCCCCACCACCCGGAACTGGGTGTTCGCTGCGATCAGAACCTCCTTCTCCTCGGGGAAGCGGCTGAACCCAGCGATGCTCCGCCCAGTCTTAACCCGAAGAATGAGGATCGTCCCCTGAACCTCTTCGTCCCGACCGCACCCACCCGTCGTCCCAAGGAAGTCCCTCACCACCTCAGGGTCCTCACTTGCACTCGTGGGGTGCGGCATCGTCACCACCGCCCCCACAGAGTACAGCGACTCACTCACCCGGAAGTCGATTGCACGGAACACGGTCCCCTCGTACTTCGGCTGCGACATCATTGCTCGGTGCAGGGAATAGGCGAAGTCCTTCATCGGCTCGTAGCGCCCCCGCTCCCCGTGGAACGCCACCTCACGCATCGCCGCGTTCACCCCGTAGCACAAGGGGCTCTCCAGACTGTACAGCCGAAGGTACGGCTCCGACTTCCCCTTCACCTGCTGCACCGCCCACTCCGCAACAGCCTTCGCACCACCCTTCGCCGCGCACTCTTCAGTCTCCTTCGCAGTCATCGCACTCCTCATCGCAGCCTCCACCGTCGCCAGCATCGGCCTTGAACACGACGCACCTTTGAAGAACCCGCTCCACCCTCGGTCCACCTCGATCTCGCCGACCCCGTCGCTGTACCGGCTCACTACTCCCTCGTTCACCCTTCCTCCAGCCACCTTTTTTATTTTTTATTTATTATTTTTATTCTTTTTATTCTTTCTTTTTACCTTGAACGCTTTCGCCGCCTTCTGAAGCTCTTCACGCGCCTCCGACACCAGTGATGACACGCTGTCCCCCACACCGCGCTCCTTGTTGCGTTTCAGGAACTCCTGCATCACAGCAATCACGCTGTGGCACAGTGCGTCGTGCCACTTCCCCATCGCCGTGTCCAGCTCCACCTCGATGGTGGTGGTTGCTGTACCCCCCACGCTGCTCGCCAACCGTCCACGCAGCTGCACCACCGCTTCCCACGCTATTCTTACAGCTCCCTCTCCCGCCGTCATGGTTTCTTCTTCTTTTCTTTTGTTGATAATTGCAAGTAGGTAATCTGTGTGGATGTATGTTGTGAACATGTGAACAAACAAACTGGAGAAATAAAATGCTGAGAAGGATCCTTCCCGTAGTAACCGGCACTGCAATACACCGTGATGACGTCGACCCACTAGAAGAAATAAATCTGGTTCGACAAATCGCCCACACTTCTATTTTTTTTTTTTGTATTCTTCTTTCTTTCTTTTGTACCTAACTTGCATCACACTGTCTTACATTGGGGGAAATGGGTGGGTTTTGGAGGGTTATGGTTGATCACAGGTGCTTAAGCTGCGATATCAGGAGGGTGAGGAGCAAGGAGAGAGGAGGATGATATCAATAAAAAACTCAAATCTATTTCTACGGTGCATGGTGCCCACCGTGGACTGGAGATCCTACACGTGCCTGTCACCATTCAAAGGCTTTCGATGTCCGTCTCTTACCGACTTCTAAGCCGTTGATTGGCAATTTCCAGTTCTACCATGTCGAAGGTTTTGTCTCTAAGCGAAGTGCTTTGCGAGGATCTCACTTTTAAAGTGGGCTGTTCGCTTCTACTTTATCCTTTTGCCTGTCATCTTGTCGATCATTCTAAACACTGTCCCGATGTTCCTGATCTCTCGCAATTTGCTCGGTTTTGTTCGTCTTCCACATCGTGAACCCCGCCTCCCGTCTTCACGAACACTGTCATATCGTTCATCTCTTTTTCCCTTTTCAGGGCTTATTCTTTTTCTTTTGTGTGTTTTTTCTTTTTTAAATGTTTCTGTTGTAAAGTGATCTTGCTAACGAGGAAATATAATGAAGGTGGCTGAACTCATCAGGTGAAAAGGGAAAGGAGAAAAGACGGCCTGATCGCCAGGAAATGCTGGTTCAGACGCGTCGGCGGACGATATAATGGGCTTCACCCCCGCCCAGGCTTCGCGTGTATGGCTTTTTCTGACTTGCTAGGCCGGCTTAAGAACGAGAAATGAAATGATTCTCTTAAGGGATTTTAGCCTTTTTCTTTTTCTTTAAATTCGTCGCTTTTCCCGGAAAAACCAAATAAAAAGTGGGGTCTGGGTTATTTTTGTAATTTAGAAACGCCAAAAAAAAAACCAAAAAAGAAAAAAGAAAAAAAAAAGAGTCGGCTGATTGTGTGTGCAAGCCTTCATCAGGAAACGGTTGTACGCTACGCGGGATATCGTTGAGAAGACCCTTCGGTCCGGTGTAGCCGACCGCATCCTTCCTTCGATCCACCGCTTCGCAGGCCCGAATAGGTTTCCGTCCGACGGGACCACCACCCCCTGACCCTTCCCTTGTCGGTCGGTCTTCCCGCCAACCAGCATGATCAAGGTCTCCCAGGGGCGGGGGAACACGTGCCCTATTAGAAGACGTTCTACGTCCACGAACCGACCGGCCGTGCTCCATTGCAAGGACAGGGCAGCCGTCAACATGTCCTGCGGGGACGAGATCACCTGAGCACCTGCTCCCGTGACACCAGAATCCTCTGGACTTCTAGGCGATGGTTGAAAACCTCCAGTCTCCCTTGGAGGGAACGACGATAGGCTGCCGTCGGGCCGACCTGACCCATCCGCCAGTAAGTCATGTACTGTAGTGCGGAGGAAGCGGAAATGCGCTGCGTTTCCTTTCTATCCATAGCAGGAAGGCCTCCTCCTCCGATATCGTCGGATGCCGTCTGCGTACCTGCTCCGCGAATTGCCGACCCCTGCGAAGGACCGAGACCACCGAGTCTTGAGATTTGTAGCAAGTCCCCATGAACTCTTGCGTTTGCAGTAGTAGGGGTCCCACTTCCTCCTTCGCGATCGAATAGTCGTTTAATCGCGGCCGACCCTTCGGAGTCGCAGAGGGAGTGAGAAACGTTTTTGATAAATGAAAAAGAGGAGCGAGCGGGGGGAGGAAACCGTTGACGGGAGCTAGAGAAGTACTGTTCTGATTGATAAGAGTTAGGGATGGTGGATGAGTCAGCTGTCAATGCCTCGCCTTTTTTGGACCCCCACCGTGGAAGTAATTCGGTCTCTTTGAGGGTTCTGACCTAAGAGGTTCCGACTTTACCGCCGCCGCCAGCCGAGCCGCGGCGCTGATGACATTGCCATCAACCTTCGTCCATTCCAATCCTTCCAGCCTTTCCTCGTACACCAAGGCCCGTTCCATGCCGGATTGGCGATCCGGAGCCTTAGCCCTGATACGGCAACACTCCAGCTGGACCATGAGATCGTGCGCCAGCGGAAACAGGGCCTCCCCTACCGTAGCAAAGAGCGGGAAGATCTGTGTCAGGACCGGAACAACCTACGAACATCGTGTTCGTGTCCACGCGCAGTGTCCCGGGCGTCCTCCGGGATCGGTCCGGATGTTTCCAAGGAGCTGACGTCTGAGATGGGCGTGTGTGACGTGTCCGACCCAGGACGTCACTCTTCTGGTGTCCACCGAGTACGGAAGCTCGTCTGGCACCAGTCCTGCTTGGCCCCCTCCCAGGCCTGCGCGGCCTCCTCCTAGGCCTGCTTGGCCTTCTCCTCGACCTGCGGGGTCGGAGGATCCCTCCTGGTCTGCGAGACCCAGACTCTTGAGCCCCCCCGGGCTGCTCAAGAATGCCCTGAAGGCGCCCATCAGCCTCCGTCAGGACGGGGGCCTGTTTCTCCTCCCTAGCGGGGGAACCCAGCAGCACCAGAGGTTCGCCCTCCTTCTGGACCGCCCATAGACACCGGGGGCAGAGCCAACCCCTGGAGCCCAGGTCCTTTAGAAGGTGCGTTCCGTCTCTTTTGTGAACCTGCTTGAGGCACGCTTCGTTGCTCAGGCAACCACATCGGGGGCAATGGAACCCCGTTTTGTGCTCCCGGTCGCAGCCGGCAGCACAGTCCGGGTCCGCCGGCGCCGTGGGGGCCCCCTCCGGGTATAGTATAACCGATAACTCCGACGGGTCGATGTCTGCGCAAGCCATTTTTGTTTGTGCAAGCCGTTTTCACCTACAGTAGGGATAAACGGACAAGCTGCCTCTACTCTTTTTGCAATAACAATTCTTTTCAAAAATTTGTTTACTTGTTCCAGCAAAAAAAAAATGAGGCTTTGATTGCAACACTAGGTGGCGTTAAGCGTGCAATGAAGCACGAACTACCTACTTAATTACAGGGGGCGCTCCTCGGCCGAGCAGTAGCTTCTTCTGCGTTCCGCGTCGTGTCCTTAATGCGTGCGGTGTGCAACTCAACCCCAGCCATGGTGCCCCTGGTAACCAAGATTCTGAGCCCGTGCAGTTTGCTGCCTGTTCGTCACCCTGAGCATCTGCGATACGTTCTTCCACTCGGGCGCTACCGGTGATGACCGACGGGGAGGTCAACAGCGAACAACACATCTGATGTACTTCTTATATTTCCATGTTATCCCCACCACCTTAAAAAAAAAAATGGGGCTTTGGTTGCAACACTATTTGGCGTTAAGTGTGCAGCTTGGTGGGGGGTCTATCTTGTGTTGTTACCCTTCTGCGTCGCTGCATTTTTATCGGCAGATGGGGTGGGGATACTTCGGGTAGGTTCGAGGTAGATCGGCACGAACTTGTCGCTCCAGTCGTCTCTCCCCGGTGAACCGGTTGCGAGTCGCTGTTCGAGGATGAAGCGTACCTTGTCGTACGAATCGAATGTGGGTCTGCAGGTATACCCTCGGATCCGTTTGTTTGCACCAATGGATCGGAGGGAGGATGTCAAGAAAGGTTTCCCGGGGATAGGAGGGGATCGTGCTTTCTTTTCGGCCACCTCTGACAGTTTTGTCAGAACTTTAGCTAGCCGGTTTGCACGCTTACGTACGTCAGCCGAATCTTCCAAGATGAGCTGTTTGGTCGTGGCCTCAAAGTCGAGTGCGAGCTCTATCCTTGAGACTGAACCATGGGCTCCACTGCAGCATGCGAAGCCATTTGAGCACTTCTGGGACAATTGTATCCCCCTGGAAGTGTTTCAGCCCGTTGTTCTTGTACCAATCCAGGCTTGGCACCGAGCACCCTCTTCCAACCAGCGGTCTGTTCAAGGGAACCTTTCTACCGCGGCCTTCTTCGTTTCCTGCTTCGCGCTCACCCTCCTGATGATCGCGAGGGAAAAAAACCATAAAAGAAAACCAAGAAACCATTCAAAGAAGCATGTTTTCGCACACGTGTCTTTTAAAAAATAAAAGAAAAAAAAAAAAAAGAGACATTTATAAAAATAAAACAAAACGGTGATCAAGCCGTTTCACTTAAATCTAGACCATATACGAGTTCCTCTTGCCCATTGTTCTTTCAGCGCCTTTAGGTCACGCTTCGTCTCCGGTGATGCAAATAACGCCATCCGATAGCGAAAACGCTAGTTATTTGGCCAGAAATAGAACACTTAAACAAAGACACTATAAGAAACTAGATACATGAAAAGAAAGAGAAAAAAGAGAAAAAGAAGAGAAAAGAGAGTATGCTTCACACAATTCTTTCTTTTTTATTTTTTATTTTTTTTTTTTATGTGTTTTTCTTTTCTAAAAAAAAAAAAAAAAAGAAAACTCGCTATATAAAAAAAGAAAATTACCGAGAGTATTGAAGAGAGTTGTACTAAATTCTAACTAATGGAGGGGGTGGTCTGTATACTTACCCCAGACGGCATCGCAGCCTCTAAGAGCCTCTTAAAAGTATCACTGCCTCCTCGCAAAATAACGGCTCTCAGTTTTTCGCACTCAGACAAGAAACCATAGCCACCAAAAGAAGAAAGATTGGTCATTGATGATAAATCGACGGTTTCAAGTTTGTTGCATTCAAACAAGAAAGAAGAACCAATTGAGTTAAGATTGGTCATCGCATTCAAGTCGATGGTTTCTAATTTCTGGCACCTAAACAAGAAGTTAGAACCAATAGAAGAAAGATTGGTCATTGAACTCAGGTTGATGGCTTCTAGATTTCTGCATTCAGACAAGAAGTAAGAACCAATAGAAGAGAGATTGGTCATTGAACTCAAGTCGATGGTTTTTAGCTTATTGCAGGAAGACAAGAAACCATAGCCGATGGAAGAAATATTAATTAAACTCAAGTCGATGGTTTCTAGTTCGTTGCAGTCAGACAAGAAGTTATCACCAATAGAAGACAGATTGGTCATTGAACTTAAGTCGATGGTTTTTAGTACGGTGCACCCATACAAGAAGCCATCACCAATAGAAGGAAGATTGGTCATCACATTCAAGTTGATGGCTTCTAAATCAACGCAGCCTAATAAAAAGTAGTTACCGATGGTAGAAACATTGGGGAGGATGAGTTCAACAGACGTCAGGTCGCAATCTTGAAGAAAACCATTGTCAATACTTGTAACACAGCCTGTGGAGTCGGTGACAACGAGGAACCGAAGTCCAGAAGGAAGGTCCTTCCTGTTCATGGACAAGACATCGACAGCTGGAGAGTCCCCCACCTCCACCACAAGAACCAGCTCAGGGTCAGCTGACACAAGACCCTCAAGCTCAGAAACCATTCCTGAGTTCTTGTCCTTCAGCTCCTCCAGACGAACGGTTCTCATCTTCGCCTCCACACGGACCACGGAGCCCTCCACGAGCCCAACTTCCCGAAGCTCTTCACCGCCGTTCCTGTCAAGGACCTCACCCTCCCAAACCAGTTTGAACTTGCCTTCGAGTAAACCAGCAGCACACCCCGCCTTCTTGTACAGGCTCCCCACCGTCTCCTTCCCCGACACTTCCACATCGTGAACCCCGCCTCCCGTCTTCACGAACACTGTCATATCGTTCATTTAAACCTTTTGTTGTTGTACCTTATTCCTGTGTGTTTGAAAAACCAGAACACAAGAATAGAGAGGTGAAAAGAAGATTACTCGTTCATATATAAAACAGAAAAAGTGGGGTGGAAAGGTGTGGACCGAGAAAAGTTAGCGAACATGAAGAGCAAGAGATCAGCACAATATGGGTCAGCGCCACCCTCGAAGACCATGAAGACTTTACGCAAGTCCCTCGAGTATTCATCCCTCTTCATCTGTTCCTTGTACCTTTTTTCGCTTTTTATTATCACTTGCAATATCATTTCAGGTGCTTGCCTTGTGATACCTTTTGGGGAGAACTCACACTTTGTCCTGTAGAGAAGGTACATTTGGACGTCGAGCCACGTGTCGCTTCAAATTGGTGATCGAAGAGGTCATCATCATCCGTTGTGAAGACCTTGGACTTAAATATAGCTGAGCAGGGGATGCCCCGTGTCGGTTAATGAAGATTGCGCACGGTTTTCTTCCAGGTACGGGTACTTTTTTTTTTTTTTAAATTCCACTTCCTTTTCGACTTGCTAAGGCCGCACCCACTAGGTGGGTTGGAAGTGTCTCGAGACGCTCACCCGGTTGCCCGGGTACTCATGACCGTACTGGTGTTCTCATTCCACAAGCTTTGCTGGTTGTTAGGCACTTTACACTTTTTTTTTTTTTTTTTTTTCTTTTGGCTACTGCGGGTGCCGGACCTCAGTATCCTTTTTTTTTTTTTTTTTTTTTTTATTATCACGTTATAGGGGTGGGGTAAAACTTGTTCAGGGGGGCTTTTTTTATTTTCACTGCTGTGTCTGTCTCGTCGGCTACTTAACATTAACATTTAACATCGACTCTTCCTTTTTTTTCGTGGGCTCTCCCCCACACCGGTTTCAACTGATCAGGAAACACGAAGCCGTTCCTGAAGGGAAAAAAAAAAAAAAAGAAGGGTTCTTGATACCAAGCTTGCGTACGTATATAGAAAAGCCTAAGGAAGCTTCAAACAAAGGTTTCAAAACTTTTTTTTTGGATTTTCCAACTGTGGGTAGGGCTTGCATGAGAAGGTCATGCAACAATGTCTGCAACTGCTCGGCACCTTTAGCTGTATGCGGTCTCGCGGCTACCTTCCATACAGGCTTTGAAGGGGTCGGACCCTTTAGACAGTGCAGCACAGAACGTTGTTGTTGGTGTTTGTAGCTCAAACCCCAGCGGCATCTCGGACCCCGCAACCCCACCTAACGCCAAAACCAGGCGGTTTTTTTTTTTTTTTTTTTTTTTTTTTTTAAATTCCACCTCCTCTTGGTCTAGCCAGACCGACCCCACCCAGCTGGGCTGTGTGGATGGTTTGTCTGCGACGTTGTGGGTTCTCCACAGCCTGGGGGGGAAACTGTAAAATTTCCCTTAGGAAAAAAAAATGCTCAGCAAGTCTTTGCTGGGTCAAGGGGGGGAGCATTTCTACCGAAGAAAAAGAAGAAGAAACGGAAAACGAAGTTTCGTCCACCCGTCAGATGACACGACAATCGTGTCATCCAACACTTCTCTGGCCCCTTCCAGCTGCCTAGCAAGCTTGGCATATTGCTGGTCTTCCCACTCTTCATCTCCGCAGCACGTCGCTGCAACGGCAAGCACACCACAGTATGCTGCTGCAATGAGAGAATTCTCCCAAGCAGGACTCCACCAGGGCTCTAAAAACGCCCGAAACAATGGGCCCAGCTTGCCTGTATAGCTTGCCTGCTGACATGCTCCCAGGCTGCTTCAACCCACCTGGCAGAAAAAAGAGGGAAAGTTGAATTATTTTAGTTTATTTTTAAAAAAATACCTCAGATGTGGTCCTTTTATCTCACTTGTACTTGGTACCGTCCACCCTTCCTGACGGTTCCCTTCTTCCACATACTTGTCCAGCCTCCTCATAGACCACTTTTTATACTTGGTCTTGATTGTCGCCTTCATTGAGGCGTTCAGTCCTATGTCCAGGGCTGGCACAAATAGGTGAGGCCTGGAGGGACAAACGCTAAGTGAACGTTTGTTTCTAAAAACAAGTTCACAAAATCATCCGTAGTGTGGCCATTGTAGTCATCTAGGATGAGCAAGATGGGCTCGTTGGGTGCCCAGCCCGATGACTTTATAAGTTTATAGCAACAGGGGAGAAAGACACGTTTTACCCAGAGCTGAAGCGTTTCTTGGGTGGCCCAGTGGGATTTCGAAGCTGTTAAACTCCAGCCTTTTGGGGGGGTGTCTGAAATGGTTTTAAGTTAGAATAGAGAAGCGAAGAAATAGATAAAAAGGGGTGGAAAAGAATAAATACTGCATACGAAAACAGAGAGTCGAATAAAAAAGGGAAAAAGGTGACTGACATCCTCAAGAGGAGCCTGTGTGTGCAACACGAGGGACGGACCCGGGGTATTTGCAGCGGGCTGGTTCTGTTCTTCCCGTGTAAATTAACTGCGGATGCAGTTTGCCACCAGACAGGGAAACGCAAAACTGTCCGGTGACGGCACGCTTGTCCCCCAAGCCCCTAACCTTGACAACCTTGGAACCCCTTTTAGCCTTCGTCTTCTTCCCCAGCGGCAGCAGGGGAAGCGCCGTCTGGTCCATGTTCCAGGTCAACTCTGGCCTGATCCCATGTTCTTTGATGGTCCTTCCGACGTACTCTGCGAACCTCCTCGCTGCTTGGGTGTCATTGAGGCTGCTAGACTTCCCTGTTGTTGGGTGGCGGCTTGTCATGCCATGCTTGGAGCACAGCTGGTTGGCCCAGGCTTGGGAGAAAGACACCGTTCCCCCAAACGCCTCGAGGTTCTCCTTCCGCAGCGGGTTGCAGCGGAGACCCTCTGCATACAGGCAGATGTCCGACGCTGCTACCGGCACCCCCCTTCCGTTCTGCACCTGGATCCAAGCAAAGAGCTTGGTTGTTTCTTCCTCGTTCAGAAGAGGCTTGCGACCCGCAGTAAACGGGTGCGGCAGGGGGATCGACCTTGGAGCTACCAAAGCGGTGTTTCCAGTCTGATATACTGGACGTTGGCACCGTGATGTCTTCCTTCGCGCGGTACCAGCGCTGGGCCGCCGTGGTACCATAGGTGGCTGCGTAGCGGCCTATTTTGGCCTTTTCAGCCTAAGCCTGAGCTTCGCAGGAGGCTTTCTTGCTTTCTTGGCGGCGTGCAAGGTGTTGATCTCTTGCACTTCCCTGGGGGTAAGATGGCCGGAGTTGCCAGCATCCAAAAAGGTACGCTTGCCAACCCAGTTAGTCAAAGTGCCCTGTTGCATTTTTGAAAAAGTTAATGAAGAGTAAGTTTAATGAAAGATTAAGCGTCTGGAATGTGTTTAGGGGGCTAGGAAAATGAGAAATAAAAAGTACAAGAACAACCCTAAAGCAAGCACAAGGAGTGGTTCGGTTCGACAAGTTTGTGGTAGAAGCGAACAATCAGGATCTGAGGTATCTTTTAGTTCTTGGAAAAGTCCGTAATTCAATTCTCTCTGATTTTCGTTTGATTTTTCTCTTGCTACAGAAACTAGTTTCATCCGTTTTCGGGTCCAGCCCTTAAAAGAAAGGGGCCCCGGGAAAAAAATGTCCGGAAGAAAAAATATCCGGACCGCCAGAGCTTCCGGACATTTTATCTTCCGGTGATTTTTGTTTTACAGTAATTCTTTTTTTTTTTTTTTGGAGCCCAAACACCCCCCAAATGCCCAAATAAAGGGATTATTCGGACCCCCCCTTTATTTCTTTTTTTTTCCCATGGAAACTGGTCCAAGACTTTTGGTTTGAATGGACTTTCTTTTTTCCTTCCCCCCCCCCCCATACATCAATGCCCAGGCAGCCCCGAGCATGCTCGCGCTGTGAAGAACCTCATTGAAGACCGACTGCAATAAGACAAACCAGATGCATCCGGTCACACCAACGACCAAAAGGACTCTGATCGGTGGGCGTTGAAAACTATTTGAAAACATGGCGCAAATGATGAACAAGAGGGAGACCATGGCCGTGTCCTTCGCATCCTGATAGTAGTCTGCCACTCCAGCGGACAAGGCAATGTACTTGAGGAACACATCGAAGGGTTCATGGCTGGCCCCGAAGAAGATCAAAAAATAGCCGTACCAGATGGACGTATAGCGATTCATCGTAAGCCATTGCTCTTCTTCCAGCACAATATTCATATCTAGCGCATTGCAAGTGTCATATAGAACTGCCGTTACCAGCTGAGCAACCCCTAAAAACACTTCAAAATACCTCCTCCACGCAACTGTCATCTTCGGAGGCGACTGAAATGATATTGTAGAAAAAGATTATTTAGAAAAAATAAAAAAAAAAAAAAGAAATCCCACAGTAGAAGGACAAAAATATATGAAAAATAACACAAAAGGGGAGAGAATACGCACTGTGTGTATTATTCCTTTTTTTTTTGCTTGGACAAGTCACAAGACTCGTTCTTGCAAAAGAAAAAACGTGATCCATCGTAAGCTCAACAAAAAAGAAAAAGGCTGATTTCTATTATTTCGCAACTTGATGCAGCAGATGCCCTTTTAACTCAACATGCTTGCACTTATGAAAGCTAGCATATCTTGCACTAGTATTACCTGGAAAGGCAGACCAACGTACAACTACTTTCAAAGACACTTTGAGGAAAGCCAGCAAGTTAAACAGGTAACTGAATAAAAAGCGAAAAAAAAAAACATAGCCTGCACGTTATGACTTGTCCCGCTAAACAGGTAAGTGTATCTCTTCACAGATCCAATGGCTTGTTCGCAGTCTGAGAGAGTGCAATCTCTCCGACGGTGCGTGAAGTACCCGATGTCAGCGTCACTGCCGTGGTCACATTAATATGCAAGCTCACCCACCCAAAACAGCCCTGAGCATCTTCGTGATGCCAGTCTCCTTCATGATTGTAGCGAAGGCCTTACCAATACCCGACTTGAGGAAGGTCTTCGCGATGGGGTCAGCAAAGGTGAGGACAAGAAGCTTCGTTGGCTCGTTCAAGACGATGTCCTGTATGAAGGCGATGGCGCAGCCTGTGAAGAAGCTCTTTTGGGTCTCCTGCTCCCAGCGCAAGGCCTCCGTGAAGAAGATGGTCATGGAAGCGAGCTGTATGAAGAAGGCGAGGGCGTAGGCGAGGTAGGTCACGTAGTGCGGTAGGTGCTGTGGGAGGAGGCCCCCTTTCTTCAGCTGGTACGACCGCAGTACCACGAGCCACCCTACCAGAAGGAACACGAGAGGAGCCAACCACTGCTCTGTCCCGCCCACCTCCACCTTGCTCCCTTCCCTCCGAATGGACGGTTGTATCTCCAAGCAGGCGAACAAGCACCCAGACCACTGCAGCACGAACACAACGGACCCGAGGTGCCCCATGCTGTACCTCTGGTAAATCACCCACCAGCACCCCAATGCCGCCACAATCTGCACGCAGCTCGCCCCTGCCCCTGCCCACCACTCCACCTCGTAGTACAGATACAGCACAATGAACAAATGCACCGACCAGAAGACCGACAGCACCATGGGGAGAAGCCGCGGGCGCCACGAGTTCACCCCGAGCGACACGAAGATCATCGCCCACAGGAACAACAAGGCCACACCGATCCCAACCTCTCCAGAGTCTATCATCAGCACGCACCCGTACATCCCCAGTGACATCAGCAGCAGTACCACAGCCTTCGCGAGCTGGAAAAAATACGTTGCGAAGCTCAGGAACAACAGTACTGCCAAAACAAGTGGCCACCACTTGTAGCCGATCAAGAAGACAATTCCAACGTGCACCAGAGTTAGGAAGATGATGAATCTCATGGACTGCTTAGCTTCACTGTTTGCCCGTTGGCAAAGGGTCAGCTCCTGTTCCTCTTCCTCATTCATCGAACTTTCCGTGCCTGTTTCATTGTCAGACACCGCAGGCAGCGCGACTTGCTTACCGCCTTGACGCATTGTGGGGGACATCGGTGTTGTCTCGTTCTCTAGGAACACGGGCTTCATTGAGCTGCACACAGCAGGGCTGCTCCGTCCAGTGCTGAAGATGGGGCTCATCCGCCTTGAGAAATTGGGATCGTCCTTTTCCATCTCTTTCTCTTTCTCTTCTTCTCTCTTTTTCGCCTTCCACCACTCCTTGTGTGAAATGGACTTGTACTCAGGTGTGCTGTACTGTGTGTATTCGCAAATGAGGCGTATCTCAGGGTTCCGCCCCTGCTTCTTGCTCAGCTCGTCAGGGATCTGATACCAGCAGTCAAGGGACGCTGTTGCCGATGAGTCGTCACGGACAATGCAATCGATGATGTCCTGCATGGAAATGCTGAGCGACGCCACAAGGTTCTCCGTGCTTGTGTCCTGCAGACCGTCGTCGTCGTACACGTTCACCACCACCACAGACTCCTTCTCCTCCCGCACGGGGTAGCTCACCACACAGCTCCCATCGAACACAGGGTTCGGGTCGTCCCACACGGTCACAGACTTCCACACACGGCACTCGCTCTCCACAAGAACGAAGCAGTCGGGGACGTCGTCCATCACTTCCCCTCGGATGGGCAGGTCCCTTGCCTGCACCACCCGCACATTCAGCTCCCCCAGAATGGGGTACTCGGGGTACGGGTCGAGCGCAGCCCACGACCACAGCTGTTTGGTAGTGTGTTGTGTGCTTTTGAGGGAAACATACCACCGGGACCTTTTTCACCGCCCTCTTGAAAAGCAGCCCCAGCAGCACTGTTGTCGGGGTCATCATGCAAGCGGAGATGACCGCCACCATGATCGTCTTGGCGACAGTTCTGAATTAGATTTGTGATTGCTGACCACTTGTATTCTTCACAAGCATACCCATTCTCGCTCCTGCCGTGGAAGACAGCACAGATGAAGAAGACTGTGTTCATCGCTGCGAAGAGAACAGCAAGCCTCTGCGGGCGGGAGAACGTCTGTCCCGGAAGCCGGAACAAAACGCAGAACCACAAGTGTGCCCGGAGGGCTGTTGCAGCCTTCGAGGCAAATAAGTGAAGCTTATCACAGCAGGTCATGCCGATTACTTCTTCCTCTGTAGCGGTAACGCTGACCTTTCGCATGCTAGAAAGGTTAGTCCCTGCGACTGACTTCCTTTTCTCAGGAAGACTACCAGGTATTTCCATGTCCTCGAAGTCTATGTCGGTTTGGTTCGAATTGCTTTTCGTTTCTGTGTACACGTCAGACACCGACACGCACGGTGAAGGAACGGACTCGAAGCCAAGGTGGGCTCGCGTCAGCACAGGTGCAGAGTGCTCTTCATAATTGGGGCAAGTAGTTTGTTCCATAGCCTTTGGTGAAGACTCATGCCACTGTTTCTTTGCTTTTAAAGCAGGCGGCATGTGTATCCCTCCAAGTGCGGCCAAGTCCTCAGACACAATAGACACTACTCTCGGTGCCCGCTCACTCGGCATTTCTTGTGTTTTATAAATCTCTTTAGGTTTTCTATTGGCCTTGGGTGAATTCTCTTCTAGTGCAACAGATAGCCTCTGCGCTTTTTCTTTTGCTCTGATGGCAGGCGGCATGTCTAAGTCCTCAGACTCAACGGACATTATCCTTAACACCTTTTCTTTCGTTCTACTTTGTGCAAAAGGAGAGACATGAGACATCAGTCTTTTGTTTGCTTTCGGGGTGGAAAACTTCTCCACCACAATAGACTGCCGCAGCATGGATTCCTGCTTGCTGAACTCGAACCGTGCTACTTCCCTAACCATCTTGTTTAGCTCCATCGCTTGTTGTATCGCAGCTGCCTTTGCTTCTTCGAAGGTTTCACACGGCTTGTCTTTCTGATGCTGAAAGATGTGTGCTGCCATCAGGTAGTTCCCTTCCTTGCACTCGCGAACACCATCCTCCCACCTGAAGACGTGGCCAGCCGCCGCCATCTCCTCAATATCCAAAGCTTGTATCGAAGTCAGACGCTCGTGAAAGGGACTTCCTAAATCAGGTAATGTCCACTTGTTTCCAGACATGGCGAGTGCATTGTTTACCTTTTCCTCCTGCTTCAAACGAGCCCTTTCCGATGGCGCAGCTTTGCTGTTCGCGAGCCCAGCATCCTGCCGCCTGTCGTAGAAGTAGGTACCAACGAAGAGGATATAGTAGAGCAAGTAGAGTGTCCCCACGACAGTGAGGGTGGGGATGTTCACCGCTGAGAGCTGCGTCCAGCTGTTGAAGTTCGAACTGCTGAAGAGCCGTTTCAGGTTTGTTGCGGGCATCACCTCAGAGGCAATGAAGGCCCCCACGGTCCCAAGCTTCGACCCCCCGGTCAGCTCTACAGTCCCGTTGTTGTTGTTGTTTCCCAGCACCACAGCCGCCCGGTAGGTCACGCTCCCCCCACACGAAGGGTTCTGCTGTGCAGTTGCCGTCAACAAGCCCTCCGAAAGAAACCCGTTCCACTGAAGGTCCTGACCCGATTCCCAGGAGCCTGTGGTCTCGTTCCACACGCGCAGGGCAATGTTGCACGGGTAAGGGTCCACGAACTCCGCGTCCACCGTGAAGTTCACCTTCATTGTCACAGCCTCATTCGAGACCCCTCCTAAGGAGGAGACCCGTACCTGCACCACGTCCCCTGTCGAGGTCTCGTTGTTCCCGGGAACCGGGTACAGGTCCCCTGCTGCCGCCTTCACGAGGACACGCCCTCCCCCTGACAGCCCAGGAAGTGCCACAGAGGTTGTTGAGTTCTCCAGTCGCACTGTTGCCGTTCCTGATGTCGCTTCACCGATCGTCGTCACCGCTATCTTCAAAACTGTCCCCGAGAAGCTGATGTCCCCCGTCCCGTTATGAGCAAGGAGGGATGAAGCCAGACTGTCCGTCAACGCCACCACAGACTCCTTCGCTTCCCCTGTCGCTGAGAGCGTCCCGAGCCCGTCCACCGCCTGCAGCACCCGTCCTACATCGCCAGCGGTCCCGTTCTCAATCGCTGTCTGCCCGAGCTGCTCCACCACCTGTGCTGCCCCCACCACTTCTGCGCTCACCTCCTCCGCCGTCCCCGAGCCGGTCCCGGTCCCAATCTGAGAAACGATCGACTCTGCCGCGGTGGTCGCCTCCCCAGGTGAAGTGATCACTTCGACAGTGCCCCGGAAGGTCTGAGAAGTGATCCAGTTGTTGCTGTTGCTGCTGCCGCTGCCAACACCTCCGCCTGTCCCCTGCACACCAACCTGGATCACGAGGTCTCCCTCCGGTAGGGCATTCAGAGAGAAGGAGGCGACCCTCGTGTGCCTCACAACCACCCCGTCCACCGCCACCACGTACTGCGCCTCCGAAGACGACCCAAGGAACCACTCGTCGTAGTCAAAGCTCACCTTCGTCCCAACAGTGAGGTTCACGAGGGGGGGCGTGAATATGATCACCGAGAGCTGCTTCGGAACGAACACACGGAAGGAGTCGCTACCCCCGCCTGTTCCCATGCTGTCTATCCCGCACAACAGAGAGCCTCCCGTGTTCCCCATCGTGGCCCCAAGGTCCACTTCTAAATACATTGTCGTCTTGCTCACAGCAAGGCCGACAGCTGAAAAAGAAGAAGAAGCAGAACTAGAACCATAATAACCGTTGCACTGAACCACTATCTCGTTCTTCGACACACCAACACAAAAAAGCGCCGCCGTGTGCAAGGCCTCCATCCTGCGAACAAGATCCAAGGCCGCAGGAACAGACCAGCTTGCGAGGAGCAAGGGGTCCACCACCACGTCCGCCCGACCCAACGAAGTGTCCAGAAAGACCACAGACAGGGCCCCCGAGTCAGAAGAAGAAGAGAGCCCCAGCTCCGAAGCGAGAAGCCCTTGGACATCGCCGACTGAGGAGAGCTGCTGGCCCACTATGCTGAAGTGCGCAACGAGGGGCGTGAACACGCCGTCCGCCGACAAGAGAACCCGCTGACGCTCCCCCACAGGGCTTGCCACGAATACCTCCTTCCCGAATACACGAACCTGCTGCTGCTGCTGTGAAGGGGAATAACCCTTCACCTCTGACATCGTGGAGGAAGGGGCAGAGAATGGCGCAGGAGTTGCCGGAGACACAGTTTTGGGGAAACTCGTCGCGGGGGAAGGGGTGGAAGGAGCACCCGTTGTGAATGGAACAGTTGTCGGCACCGCTGTGTGCAGCGAAGGTGACTGGGAAGGAAGCTGTGTGGGTGCAAGTGTTGGAGGAACCAAGGTCGAAGGGGACACAGACGCGACAGGTGTCGGGGCGGGGCTTTGCGGTGCAACTGTTGGGGCAAGGGTCGTGGGCGGTGAAGGAGTTGGAGCGGTTGTCGAAGGTGCAGGGGTCGAGGGAGCAGGGGTCGAAGGTGCAGGAGTTGATGGAGCAGGGGTCGAGGGAGCAGGAGTCGAAGGTACAGAGGTTGAAGGTGCAGGGGTCGAAGGTGATGGGGTGGGGACCGGTGTTGGGGCAGGGGTCGAGAATGCAGAGGTTGAGGGGGCAGGGGTAGAAGGCGCAAGAGTTGATGGAGCAGGGGTCGGAACAGAAGTTGATGGAGCAGGAGTCGAAGGTGCAGAGGTTGTAGGTGCAGGGGTCGAAGGTAATGGGGGGACCGGTGTTGGGGCAGGGGTCGAGGGAGCGGGCGTCGAAGGTACAGAGGTTGAGGGAGCAGGAGTCGAAGGTGCAGGGGTCGAAAGTGCAGAGGTTGTAGGTGCAGAAGTTGAAGGTGCAGGAGTCGAGGGAGCGGGCGTCGAAGGTACAGAAGTTGAGGGAGCAGGGGTCGAGGGAGCAGGGGTTGAAGGTACAGGGGTCGAGGGAGCAGGAGTCGAAGGTACAGAAGTTGAAGGTGCAGGAGTCGAGGGAGCAGGAGTCGAAGGTGCAGAGGTTGAAGGTGCAGGGGTCGAGGGAGCAGGAGTCGAAGGTGCAGGAGTCGAGGGAGCAGGGGTCGAAGGTACAGAGGTTGAAGGTGCAGGAGTCGAGGGAGCAGGGGTCGAGGGAGCAAGAGTCGAAGGTACAGAGGTTGAGGGAGCAGGAGTCGAAGGTGCAGAGGTTGAAGGTGCAGGGGTCGAGGGAGCAGGAGTCGCAGGAGTCGAGGGAGCAGGGGTCGAAGGTACAGAGGTTGAAGGTGCAGGAGTCGAGGGAGCAGGGGTCGAGGGAGCAGGAGTCGAAGGTACAGAGGTTGAGGGAGCAGGAGTCGAAGGTGCAGGGGTCGAGGGAGCAGGAGTCGAAGGTGCAGGAGTCGAGGGAGCAGGGGTCGAAGGAGCAGAGGTTGAAGGTGCAGGGGTCGAAGGTGCAGGAGTCGAGGGAGCAGGAGTCGAGGGAGCAGGAGTCGAAGGTGCAGGAGTCGAGGGAGCAGGAGTCGAGGGAGCAGGGGTCGAAGGTGCAGGAGTCGAGGGTGCAGGAGTCGAGGGTGCAGGAGTCGAAGGTGCAGGAGTCGAGGGAGCAGGGGTCGAAGGAACTGGGGTTGGTGATGGGGTGGTTGATGAAGAGGCCCTGTGTGATTAATGTAGCTGGTTATAATAACATACGAAGCGATGGCCATCTGTGCTGAGGTGCAGGCGGACGAGGTCGCGCAGACAACATGAGTAAGGTCTCCCGAAGGCTCCGAAGCAAGACCTGTGCATGCACTGTCAACAGCACACATCAAGCCACAAAAATACGAACCACCTGAAGTTACACTTGCTGGGCATGTATAAGTGAGACCGGAGCATGCATCAGTCGACATGCATTTGAGAATGCTGCCGATGTCTGACGAAGCTGATGAGGTGATTGCGGCTTTGGAACAGGCGGTGGTCCCTGAGCAGACCACCGCGCCAGTGCCAGAAGTCCCGAGCGTGTATTTTATTTTTTCGCAGGCATTGGTTCCTGTGCAAGTCACGTCGCACGACTTACCAGTAGGGCACGCAACTGTCACATCAGAGCAAGCTGTATCGGCCCCACAAACCAGCTCGAGTGTTCCCCCGCTCCCTTGCTGGGTGATGGTAAGCTTCGAACACGAGCTTTGACCGCTGCAGGTGATGGTGCACGCCCCGCTTGTGGGGCAGTTAATGGTGGACTTGCTACAGGCACTCGTATCACTACAAGTCAAAGTGCAGTCACCAGTACTTGGACAGGTGAGTACTAACTTTTCACAGCTACTTGCAGCGCTGCATGAGGTCGTGCAGCTGTATGAAGAGTCACAAGTGGCGGCACACTTGGTGCAAGCGGAGCTGCTGGAGCATAACAATGCCTCACTTGCAGAAGAAGAGAAGGTGACTGACGACGAGCAGCCAGCGATGTCAGCAGCAGCAAAGTACACACATGTCAGCACAACAGCGACCGTTCGCACCATGCCCCCACCCCTCTGTGGCTGAGAATTCGAAAAGTAGTATACGATTGCTTTTAACCTTCCATATTCGCTAAGTGACCGACCAGAACTCGCATTTTGAAGAGCTAAAAAAATTTCTAATTGCTTTTTCTAGGGCTGGAATGGATTTCTTTGCGTCCGGGGCCCAATGTCCGACATATGGAACTTTTTTTTGTAATAAAAATTTTTTTGGTGATTTGCCTTACTTTTTTATTTTAAATTCCACTTCCTTTTCGACTTGCTAAGGCCGCACCCTAGGTGGGTTGGAAGTGTCTCGAGACGCTCAACCGGTTGCCCGGGTACTCATGACCGTACTGGTGTTCTCATTCCACAAGCTTTGCTGGTTGTTTGGCACTGTTACTTTGTACTATACAAAATGAAGCAGCTCCGGTGGAAAAAACACAACAAGTGGGGTTCGAACCTGACGAAAAAAACCACTGTGGGATTCGAACCCGCGACTCCTGGAACAAGGGGGCTTGACAGGTGAGCACGGTGACCACTCTACCACACAAAAATTCAAAACTCTGACCCCCCATCTTTACTCACGCATCCGGCACAGTGAGTGGAGTAGGTTCCCTTCTTTCCACACTGCATATCCTCCACGATACACACTCACGACGTGCCTCAGCCCATCAACACTGTGATGAATAAACACAGAATAAGAGATAAAGGAGGTTCCTGTTCTGGAACGTCCTTGTCTACTTATCTCTACTTATCTACCCCTTTCTCCCGGCCTCGCCTTTCTTTCTTTTTCGGCTGTTGCCTTTCTCTGTAAATATATTCTTCTGACTCTCCGCCGGGAAGATTCGCTTGCCTCTGACCTTCTTCTGTACGCATGCTGTCCCACCTGCCTCTTTCTGTACCAGATCACCCTGCTTCCCCGTGATCGGCTCGACGCCCAGCATGTTCTCGAAGTCTAGTACGAGTTCCATTGTGGTGACTGTCGTCTTCCTCGGCCCGTCGTACAACTTGAGCTACTTAATGATGTCTTCTCCGTGCTTCATCATCAGGCTCCCGCTCACATGCTTCTTCAGCTCCTACCACTCAGGTGGTGCGCATGAGCGTTTCCTTCCGTTAGCTGTTCCAGGGGTGCGTTTCCAGCATTCTCTTGTCCTGGAGAAGCCGGTCTCGTTTTGCCACCATTTCCAGCAAGTTGTACTGCGTCTCAAGTTGTACTGCGTCTCAAGTTGTACTGCGTCTCAAGTTGTACTCCGTCTCAAGTTGTACTCCGTCTTCCTCAGCCGGTGTTGGTGTGATCGGTGACCAGCACAGAATAATGATGAAAAGAAACTAGTACACTGAAGAGTAGGGGGGCTCACTATTCTGGGTCACCAGAAAAATCTGTTGTTTCTTCAGACGCTTGAACCACCCGAAGTAGAACAGCAGGAAGGGAGGAGGAGGAAAAAGGGGGAGGAGGAGGTACTGATGTCTTCTTCTTTACTTCTGTTGTCGCTACTGTCTGGGTTGCCATCCTTTGTTTTTGCCTGCATATGGCACTTCCACTCCGTCGCTCTGAGCTCCCACTTCTTGCCCTCTTTTGTGTAGTGGACCCGGTAGTGGAGCTCCTTGTGGCTGTACTCCGCTATCGCGATCCTGTCCATCTGGAGTCCTCGTTGTCTGAGGCTCTCTGCTGGCTGGAAGGGCTTGCTTGGTCTTTCCCTTCGAGTTGCCCGTGTACTCTCAGCAGCGGAAGTATTCTCCCGTCGTCACTGCTTGTTTCATAGTCTGTCTCCGTTCCGTCTTCAGGCTGGTTGTCGGGCCAGGCGCATGCGGGTCAAGGATCTCCCAACGCAAACGTGACCGGTGATCGGTGTAATTCCCACATAAGTACCTTCCAAGCAGAAATAACTTCTGCCCCAAAGGCAACGTCACTTTCAGGTGGACGGCGTAGACGCGCATCTGTCTCTTCAACTATAAAATCCCCTGAAAAAAGGTGACTGACATCCTCAAGAGGAGCCTCCCACGTACCAGGAATTAAGCAGAGGTTGCTTCCATGGCCCGTATCAGTCTATCGCCGGAAAGAATAATGAAAATAACGGAACGAAGTGAAAAAGGAAAAGAGAAAAGACGGCCTGGTCGCCAGGAAGTGCTGGTTCAGACGCGTCGGCGGACTCCTAGGTGCAGGGCACAGCCCTCCCAACTAGACCACCCTGGTCTTCGAAAACATTTTCCGCTGAACTACTGGTCAGGAAGATTTAAAGGGAAGAGTGCCCAGGTGCAAAAGTTTGGCAAAAATGGCCAAAACTCAAAATGGCGACTTCCAAGGTCATTTTGGTTGGCCCCCAAAAAACTTTTTTTGGAAAATCCTTTTTGGAACTTCCTTGGAACTCACCGTTCTCTCATGACATATGGATTTTTTGAAAAAAAAAATTCAATGAACCTTTGAGCATTTTTGACATTTTTTCCCCTATAGCCCCCTATAACCCCTTTGGGACATAGGGCAGGTCACTTAGCGAATATAGAAGGTAAATAAAAATAAAATTCACTATGATAGGAACGAAGTGGTTAGCAACGGCCCGCCCATAAAAACCCATAAAAAGAACAAGCCAAATTCGGCACATGACCGGAAAGACTGTTTCCGGAAGCTTTCTTCTTTTTTCTTTCTTGGCACTAACCACCTCGTGAAATCGCCAAAATAAAGCACCAATATCATTGTTTCGTAGATACTCCCTTCTGTTTGGACACGTCACAAAGACCTCGTTCTTCTTAAAGATAATGCGCTTTCCGTAAGGGCATAAGTTCTTCTGTTTTCGATCGATTGTGAGTCATATCTGGTGTGTACTGTTCCACGGCGTGTTGTTGAAGTCGAGGATGAGGGCGAACCGGACAAACCTCATGTGATCTCCGAGCTCCTCCGTGGTTTTAGGCTCCTCGCCGGGCATGTGCTTGCAGATTCTTCCTTCGCGGGCTCTGCTTGCCATTCGACGGTGTCGATGTACTTCGGCCTGGCCGCTTTGGCTTGCAGGGCATTCTAGGAGAAGGTGTTAGAGGTTGTGGGTGTTTTTTTTTTTTTTTTTTTAAATTGGGGTTTTCTTCTTTTATTCTTTTTTTAAATCAGACACAGATGTGCTTTTTGTTCTTTGAGTGACGCTTCATGTGAAAGAAGACCTGTGCAGGTTTGGCAGGGGTGGCTATTACCTGAACCTTTCCTCCTTTGCAAGTGCGCTGCTCGTAGTTGTCCTTCAACAGCTCAATGAAGCTCAGCAATGGAAAGATTGGTCAGCGAACTCAAGCAATACTAGTATGACGCTTCCTTAGCTTTTGTGTCCAGCTGCTCCGCACGGGGGGCCCAGTTTTGCGTTGCTACCCAAACTCTCTCCCGTCTTCCATCCGAACTATTTTTTCTTTCTTTTATATATAACTCATAATACGCACTGTTGCTCTTGGGACGCTTCTTGGACCTGTGCCCTCACACGCATGTAGGCTCTTCATCTTCTTTTTACGGCGAGCAACCACCCGCACACCGAAATTTATCAAATTTTACTTTTTCTCGGTCCTATTTTTTCTGTTTTGTGTTTTTACTGTGTGTTTGTTACGAAAGGGTTGAAAATAAAAAAATAAAAAAAAAAAACAGACTCAAAATATTCAGAAAAAAAAAAAAAAAAAAAAGAAAAGAAAGAAAAGGAAGGAAATGACTTAGTTTACTTCAAATAAAACCGCCCACATTTGTTTTCCTGTTTTCTTTCTTTTGTTTTCTTTTTCCCTAACTTGCATCACGAAGTCTAACATTGGGGGAAATGGGCGGGTTTTGGGGGGGTTGCCATCCTTAGATGTGGTTGCGCTTCTCAGGCACCTGAAATGATTTTAAGTTAGAATAGAGAAGCGAAAAAATAGATAAAAAGGGGTGGAAAAGAATAAATACTGCATACGAAAACAGAGAGTCGAATAAAAAAGGGAAAAAGGTGACTGACATCCTCAAGGGGAGCCTCCCACGTACCAGGAATTAAGCAGAGGTTGCTTCCATGGCCCGTATCAGTCTATCGCCGGAAAGAATAATGAAAATAACGGAACGAAGTGCGCTTCTCAGGCACCCTCTCCTGAATCGAACCCTAATTCCTTGTTAGTGCTTCAGCTGCTTGTAAACCACTTCTAGACGCCCACCGTAAAACTGAAAAAGAATGGGAAATGATTACCAGAAAAAAAAAAAAAAAGAGAACTAGAAAGTATTGAAGAGAGTTGCACTATGTTCTTGGTCTGTATACTTACCCCAGATGGCACCTTCGCCTTAAAAGTATCAGTGCCTCCTCTCAAAACGATGGTTTCTAGTTTTTCGCAGCAAGACAAGAAGTAATCGCCAATGGAAGAAATATTTTGGTCATTGAACCAAGTCGATGGTTACTAGTTTGCTGCAGTCACACAAGAAGTAAGAACCAATAGAAGAGAGATTGGTCATTGAACTTAAGTCGATGGTTACTAGTTTGTCGCAGTCAGACAAGAAGAAAGAACCCACGGAATCAAATATTCGTTAATTTTTTATTTCCTGTACTATTATTTTACATTTAAAGGAGCGCATCCAGTTGGGGGGGGTTTGGGGTTGCAAGTTCCTTTTTGGAAAATATTAGCGAAACATAACAAAAGGGGTAAAACTAAAACGGATTGTCAGGAACTTATTTTTTGAAACTATGGAAAGAAACGTAAAAAAGAAAAAAACTATGTTCTTATATTTTTCGTGGTGTGCGGGTTAGATAGAGCACAGACCCGGTTTCGTCCCTTACAACGACCCCGAGGTGCGTGGTCCTCATCAGGCTGTGTCGCACCTTATGCGGTCCACCTGTGGCCAACAGGTGGCTGAAATGATTTTAAGTTAGAATAGAGAAGCGAAAAAATAGATAAAAACAGGTGGAGGGCCTGTACTCTCCCCCTGTTTACCGTGACGCCGCACCGTGGGCATTTACGTTCCTTGCCGTCGTCGTTCCTGGCCCCGCATTTGCCTTCGTGCCTTCTTACAGAGCTCCCACAGAAGATTGGTCATCGCATTCAAGTTGATGGTTTCTAGTTCGGTGCAGCCAGACAAGAAGAACCAATAGAAGAAATATTGGTCGTTGAACTCAAGTCGATGGTTTTTAGTTCGCTGCACCAAGACAAAAAGTAATCACCAATGGAAGAAATATTGGTCATCATCTTCAAGTTGATGGTTTTCTAATTTATCGGACGTTGATAAAAAGTTGTGACCAATGGTAGAAACATTGGGGAGGATGAGTTCTTTTTTTTTTTTAAATTCCACCTCCTCTTGGTCTAGCCAGACCGACCCTGTGTGAGTGTGTTGAGACGTTCGTGCTTTCGTGTCGGCCTGTGTTATTGTTCTAGCACCTTTGTGACATGGGTATTCTCTTTCCACAGTTGGCTAATGGCTTTTCTTTTTTTTTTTTTTTTTTTTCCTCCTTTGGTTGCCAGTCCTCGGGATTCTTTTTTTTTCTTTTTCTTTTTTTTTTTTTTTTTTTATTGATGCTCATGGGGGGAAGAGGGTGGTTGGGGTTTATGTTATTTTTTTCTTTCTTTCCTTTTTTTTTTTTTTTTTTTTTTTCTTTCTATTTGTTTACACTTGATTTGTTTTCTTCCTGCTGCCTTTTGATTAGCTTGCTAGGTATACGGCTAGTCGGTGGGCTTGCCGGTGGGCTTGCCAGTGGGCTTGTAGGTAGTCTCTTCGGTGTCCTCGAGGAACCTGATTGCCCTCTTCGAGTCTTTGATGAGGATGTGCTCCAGCGTGTGGATGTCGTAGTGCTTGTCTCTGGCCGCCTTGGTCGCTGGGCACTCTAGGAGGAGGTGGTGTAGTATTCGTTGGGTTGCGTACTCCTCTTTGAGCAGGTGGTGTATGACCAGTCCTTTAGCTGGTTTACTAGCACTTCTTCGCGTCTGCTGAGCCCTTCCATCCGCTTCGGTGCCTCTCTCCCCTTCGTTTTTATCGAGTCCTGCTCTTATCTCTCTACTAAGGGGTCCAGGACGGTCAGGGTCTCGGCCCCCCACAAAGTCAGCAAGCCGGCGGGACAGTGTAGTGCTGTTTTGGTACGCCCCCCCTTTGTCTCTACTTGTAAGAAGAAAAACCTTAGTTGCTTCAATAAACCTGACACGACGTTTTCGAAGTCCAGCGCCAGCTCCACCGTCGACACTGCCGTGTACCTGTTCCCTCCATACTAAACAAGGAAAAATAAAGGAAAAAGTAAGTACGAGGGAATAAACAAAGCAAAATTTCCCAAATTTTTCTTTCTTTTTATTCTTCTGTTATTCTTACCCCCGATGGTACCTTAGTCTTTAACCTGTTAAAAGTATCAGTGCCTCCTCTCAAAACGATGGTTTCTAGATTTTCGCAGCCAACCAAGAAGCTAGAACCAATAGAAGAAAGATTGGTCATCACGTTCAAGTTAACGGTTTTTAGATTGTCACACCATGGCAAGAAGTAAGAACCGATGGACTCAAGATTGGTCATTGAACTCAAGTCGATGGTTTCTAGATTGTTGCACCCAACCAAGAAGCCATGGCCAATGGAATTAAGATTGGTCATCGCATTCAAGTCGATTACTTTTAATCTTGGGCACCCTTTTAAAAAGAAATTATGAATGGTAGAAACATTGGGGAGGATGAGTTCAACAGACGTCAGGTGGTCGCAATCTCGAAGAAACTCATCGCCTATCCTTGTAACACAGCCTGTGGAGTCGGTGACAACGAGGAACCGAAGTCCAGAAGGAAGGACCGTCGTCTTCATGGACAAGACTTCGACAGCTGGAGAGTTCCCCACCTCCACCACAAGAACCAGCTCAGGGTCAGCTGACAAAAGACCTTGAAGCTCAGAAACCACTTCTGAGTTCTCGTCCTTTAGCTCCTCCAGACGAACGGTTCTCATCTTCGCCTCCACATGGACCACGGAGCCCTCCACGAGCCCAACTTCCTGAAGCTCTTCACCACCTTTCCTGTCAAGGACCTCACCCTCCCAAACCAGTTTGAACTTGCCTTCGAGTAAGTTTGTGGCACAGGCCACCTTCTTGTACAGGCTCCCCACCGTCTCCTTCCCCGACACTTCCACATCGTGAACCCCGCCTCCTGTCTTCACGAACACTGTCATATCGTTCATTTTGTTGTTGTGTTTCTGTTCTGTAAAAGGTGATTTTCAATGTTCAAGGGGAAATCAATGGAGATGTTGAATGAAAAAGGCAAAAAAAAAAAAATTCACTATGATAGGAACGAAGTGGTTAGCAACGGCCCGCCGCGGTGGCTATCATCATAAGTGCCTCAACCGCCTTCTGATCGGCATGCTACTTCGGCAGGTTAGATGGTTGTTGCGGGGGTTGCTGGGGACTGGGGCAGGTTCAAGGTGTTTGATTGCTTTTCGTGGGTTCTCCACAAGGATGTGTCTCAGCGTCAGGGTGTCGAAGTGTTTGTCCCTGCTTGGTTGCGGGCAGTCTAGGAAGAGATGTTGGAGGGTTCGCTTCGTGTTGGGGCCGCACTTCACTATGCTAGGAAAGAAGTGGTAGCAACGGCCCGCCGCGGTGGCGTGCCTGCCTTATGATGCTCCCCTTTAAAAAAAGAAAGAAAAGTACCGAGAGTATTGAAGAGAGTCGCGAAAAATATTTTAACTGTGGGCAGTATTTTCTTGTGCTACAGTCGCGAAAATGTTCTCATCCTTTTTATAATCTCTGTATACTTACCCCCGATGGCACCTTAGCCTCGAAGAGCTTGTTAAGATTTTCAGTGTCCCCTCTCAAAACAAATGGTTTTTAGTCTTTTGCACTCATACAAAGGGTTATCACCAATGGAAGAAAGATTCATCACATTCAAGTCTATGGTTTCTAGTGTTTCGCACCCTAACAAGAAGCCATCACCAATAGAAGAAAGATTGGTCATTGAACTTAAGTCGATGGTTTCTAGTTCGTAGCAGCGAGACAAGAAACCATCACCAATGGAAGATAGATTGGTCATCGAACTCAAGTTGATGGTTTCTACTTCATCGCACATAAATAAAAAGTTGTGACCAAAGGTAGAAACATTGGGGAGGATGAGTTCAACAGACATCAGGTGGTAGCAATATTGAAGAAACTCATGGTCTATACTTGGATGGGCTGGGAACCGAAGCCCAGAAGGAAGGTCCTTCCAGCTCATGGACAAGACATCGACAGCTGGAGAGTCCCCCACCTCCACCACAAGAACCAGCTCAGGGTCAGCTGACACAAGACCCTCAAGCTGGTTGCAGCGATGACAGGAGCGCACAACGAGCTCTCGAGCCTCCTAAAAGCTGTACAACGCACCCTGCACGAGAAGGACCTGGAGTTCCGAAGCAAGGAGGTGAATCCGGGCCTCAGCGGAGTACGCCGCTTCTGGATCGTGGAATCAGCTGAGCAGGTCGCGGCTGAGATCAAACAGCGGTACACGTTTTTCAAGTCGAAGGTCCCCGCCACCTACGACTTTAAAACGATGTACTCCAACCTGGACCAGGGACTCCTTCGAAAGGGCCTGGGCAGAGCAATCCGCGAAGCCTTCGAGCACGCCGGGAAGGAGCTGGTGATAAACAAGAGCGGAAGTAGCTTCGCGGATGCAGAAGACGACGACAAAGTGTACTCCCTCTCGATGGTGGAGGAACTAGTCGAATTCGTCGTTGACAACGCGTACGTCGAGCAAGGCGGCCGTGCTCTGCGCCAGGTGCGGGGCATACCGATGGGCGGCAACGCGTCTCCGGATATAGCGAACCTATACTGCTATTCCGTCGAAGCCGACTACATCGACGGCTTGATCGAGAACAAGGACTGGGGCCGTCTCAAGGAGTTATGCTCAGCCGCCCGCTACATCGACGACTTTTTGGTTTGGGACACGACCCCCCCACCCGAAGAGCTGTACGGGATGTCCTACGCCAAGACGTCGGACAACGACGACGACGTTCCGTTCATCGGCATGCGGATCACGGCACGAAACGCCGAAAAACAACTGGGTACGCTTGTCAGTCTATGACAAGGCTGCGAACTGGAAGTTCAAGCCCACGCGTTTCACACACGGGCACACAGCAGCTCCCTCAACACAGGGCCCAGGTATCCTGAAGGGCATGATGCAGCAAGCGCTTTGCCTCACCAACAGCTCATCGGACTTCAAGAGGCAAATTGCAAAGACATACTTCAGTTTGCGCGATCGAGGGCACGAGCACAAACTCCTGAACCGAGCATTCCACGAGTTCCTTTGTGAGCGCGTCAACAAGAACTACGGCTGGGAGAAAGGGGAGCTCCAAAGTTTCTTTACCAGGTCTATGACCACCTTCAGATTTCTCTGTGCCTCATCGGTCCCCCGTGGGGCAGGTCTCGCTGACTGAGGATGGGGGTCGTCGTCTGTTTGCGTCGACTCCGTGGGTGGTGGCTCCAGCATGTACATGTCCCCCTGTGGGGGAGGAGGAGGTTCCGTCGCAGCAGTCAAATCCGCGGGTGGCTCCAGCATGTACATGTCTCTGCTGTGCTGTGTCAGCTCCGGCATGTACAGGTCGTCTGTAGCCGACAGACCGGCCACTTCTCCCAAGATACCCTATCCCTTGCCTGCCAAAAGATCCTTGGCGAAGAGGCCTCGCTGCAGAGCGTGGTCAAGAGCGGACGGTACCCAGTTCTGGTAATCGGCCCGCCGAAAGGCTCCAGGACGGGCCACTGGACTACAGCCATCAAAACCGGCAGGTCGTGGTACACCGTGATGGACACAGACAAGGAAGAACACCGTGTCAATGGACTGAGGCAGGTCCTACGTATGTATGACGAACAGAACATCCTGGGTATCACCGAAGAAAGCTGGGCCAGAGCAAGGACTTTAAGGGAGCAGAACGGCGGCAGACCAAAAGCGTTCGACGTCCACGCTTGCATCAAGGGAGCGCAGGACGAGGTAATGCCACCGGTTTCAGGCCCCTGTTTGAGCCAGACCCCTGCAGCTAGCCTCACCCCCAATGATGACCCGGTCCCTTCACCTGGTCCGGACTCAGACGCTAATCCGGTCCACAGCATTGACCCGACCCCCGTTGCAGACCCGGTCCATACATCTGGCCCGGTCTCCGTCATGGACCCGGCCCCAACGGCTAATCCGGTCGCGGACTCGGTCCCCGCGACTAAACCGGTCGCGAACACGGCCCCCGTCACGAACCCGGTCCCCGCGACTAGCCCAATCGCTGACCCGGTCCTCATCACAGACCCAGTTACCGCAGCTAGCCCGATCACGGACCCGGCCCTCGTCACGGACCCGACCCGAGCTAACCCAGTCACAGACACGGCCCCCGTCGCAGACAACCAGCCCAGTCGCTGACCCGGTCCCCGTCACGGACCCGGTCCCCGCATCTGGCCCGGTCGCAGACACGACCTACATCACAGACGCGATCCCCGAAACCAGCTTAGTCGTTGACCCGGTCCCTGCAAGTAACCCAGTCGCTGACCCGGTCCTCACCACAGACCCGGTCGCAGACACGGCCCCTGCCACAGATCCAGTCCCCGCAACCAGCCCAGTCGCTGACCCGGTCCCCGTCACAGACCCGGTCCCCGCAGCTAACCCGGTCCCTGTCACGGACCCGGCCCCCACAACCAACCCGGTTGGAGACACGGCCCCCATCACAGACCCGGTCAGCCCAGTCGCTGACCCGGTCTCCGCAAATAGCCCGATCGCTGACCCGGTCCCCGTCACGGATCCGGTCCCCGCATCTGGCCCGGTCTCGATAGTCCATGACAACCCAGTGCCCACAACTGGCCCAGTCTACGCCACGGACCTAGTCAGTTCGCCTGGCCCGATCTCTGTCACGGACGCAGTCCCCACCACAGGCCCGGTCCACGCTTCTAGTCCGATCCCCTCCGCAGACCCGGTTCCTACATCAGGCGCAGCCTCCACCAGAGACCCGGTCCCCGCGTCTGACCCGGTCCTCGCCTCGGACCCGTTACCCGAAGCTGATGCCCTCCCCGTTACAGACCCAGTCCCCGTGCAGATGGACCTGTCTGAACCTCTGGGGCAGCATGGATCGACGACATGGGTGCAACCCGAGCCCTCAACGGAGGCGGTCGCCCCACCACCCCTCTCGACGACAGCGGAGCCCTGGGTGCCGTTAGCTCTGACGACGATGTCGCAACGACAGATGCAAAGCAGTAGCAGGACTGCGTCAGGACGGGGCACTTCTACTTCTCCTCCTTCTTTTTCTGCTTCTTCTTCTTTTACGCGGACAACGACGACTGTCCATCAGAGTCTGCTGTGGACCGATGTCCCGGGGCACCAACGAGGTCGTGGGGGCATCACGAGAGGTCGTGGGGGCATCACGAGAGGTCGCACGTCAAGCCCCGGATCACAACCGGGACGCGCACACAGCGCAACGACCGCGTGTTTCCCTCGCACCCCAGAACGATTCTCACCCCTGGCCGGTCTGTCGGCTACAGACGACCTGTACATGCCGGAGCTGACACAGCACAGCAGAGACATGTACATGCTGGAGCCACCCACGGATTTGACTGCTGCAACGGAACCTCCTCCTCCCCCACAGGGGGACATGTACATGCTGGAGCCACCACCCACAGAGTCGACGCAAACAGACGACGACCCCCATCCTCAATCAGCGAGACCTGCCCCACGGGGGACCGATGAGGCACAGAGAAATTTGAAGGTGGTCATAGACCTGACCGGTGACGACGACGTGGCCTCTGCCCCAATCTCGACCCCGACATCGATAAAGACAGAGCCTACACCACAGGAGGCACAAGGAAATGAAAGGGTGGTCATAGACCTGACTGGCGACGACGGCGACAAAGTCTCTGCCCCGACCTCGACCCCGCCATCGGAAACGGCGGAACCTGCGCCACGGACGGAGGAGCTGGAACTGGCATGCCTCACTACCCACGACGGCGACGAAGCCCCAGCCCCGGCCCCGCCCCTCGCAAGCCACCACAAGAAGAAGCGAAAGGGAGGCACATGCCCGGACGTGTACCTTGGCCACGACACCAAGCTGGTAAGGACCAGCACAGATCGTGCACCAGAGCCACCTCTGCTCGTCAAATGGCGGTCCAAGAGCGCGAAGCGCGGGCAGTTGTGCGACGGACAAGCGGAGCCCGCAAAGAAGAAAGACCGCTTGGACCTCCTCAGGGCGAACCGACGGTCGGGCAAGGCCGCCGTTCACGCCCTGGCTGAAGAACATCGAGCGGGTCTGGAAGATAAGCTCTCCCACACGAAACTGGCGACGGCCGGGATCGTCGAAGCGGAAGGGGAGTGGACGCCAGAAGCCATGATACGGGTCTGCAAACACGTGCTCGGCGAAGAGCCTAAAACCGCGAAGGAACTCGGGATTCACATGAAGTTTGTCCGGTTCGCCCTCATCCTGGACTTTGACAAGACGTGGATCATGGCCAGGTATGACTCGGAAGGCTGGAAGGCGAAGGGGGACGTCGAGAGACGGCAGCAGTTCACGCGGCACGGAGATATGAGAGCCTTGAAGGATCACTACTTCGTGGCCACTGACTGGCTGTTCTTCACCACGCTGCAGTGGCATAATGTGGGACAGCGCCACCCCCCAAGAACCACGAAGACCTTACGCAAGTAAGAGTGCTGGCCCGGCGAGCTACGAGGGCAAAAAACCTCATTTCTCCTTGGAGATGAGAACATATATTATAGTGCGACATGATCAGACTGGAACGGCCGCCCCGGGGAGGCCCTTCTTCGGAAGGTGCCAGTCGCTTGATCAGTGTCGTCGAATGCGCGCTATATTTTATATTTTATAAGTACATATAACAATCGATTGAAAGAAGAAGAACGTTTACCAAAAGATCCTCAAGCTCAGAAACCACTTCTGAGTTCTCGTCCTTCAGCTCCTCCAGACGAACAGTTCTCATCTCCGCCTCCACATGGACCACGGAGCCCTCCACGAGCCCAACTTCCTGAAGCTCTTCACCACCTTTCCTGTCAAGGACCTCACCCTCCCAAACCAGTTTGAACCTGCCTTCGAGTAAGTTTGTAGCACGCCCTGCCTTCTTGTACAGGCTCCTGAAATGATTTTAAGTTAGAATAGAACCGCCTCCTTCCCCGACACTTCCACATCGTGAACCCCGCCTCCCGTCTTCACGAACACTGTCATATCGGTCATTTCTTTGTTTTCTTTCTTTGTGTTTCTGTTCTGTTATTGGCGATTTTCAATGTTCAAGGGGAAATCAATAGGTGGCTGAAGTGATTAAGGAAAAAAAAGAGGAAAAGAAAACAAAAAAAAGTAAAAGTGGAAGAAAAGAGAGCTCAGACTGCTGTGAACGGGAGAAAGCACGAAGAACGAATAGAAAAGCGTGCTAGATTTCATAGATATCATCTTCCTCGCACAACAACTGCTTTTGACAATCTGGAAAACATCAGTAAGACCTCTGAAACTGTACCTCATGTGTTGGTTTGGGACAGGACCCCCCCCCCCCACCCCTTCGAGCTCGCCACAAAAATCACCGGAAGACAAAATGTCCGGAAGAAAAATTGTCCGGAAGAAGAATGACTTTGGTTGCTTCATAAACCGCCTGGCGTACGAGCAACTTCTTAACCGCGCTAGCGGATGTTGCTACCCTTCTGTGCTGAAGGATGCATGGCTGCGGGAAGGGTGGACTGCGTTCTGGTAGGTTGTTGTGCTCTGTAGTCGGGCACGAAGGGGTCGGACCACTCTTTTCTCTGTGCAGTCGGTACTGCGCATTGTCTTTCCAGAATTTCGCACGTTCTGCTGGATGCGAATTTCGGCCTTCCGGTGTACCCCTTCAGTCGCTTGGGTGCACCTATCGATCGTAATGCCACGGATTCAGTTATTTCCTTGGGCATGAACGGCTTTGGTGCGTGTGCCTCGGCTGCGCCCATCAGTCTTTCAATTATTTTTGCCAATCGGTTGGCCCTCTTGGTGCTGTCGTCTTGCCTGCCCAAAACGTACACCCCACTCGTCAGCTCGAAATCTATCACTAGCTCTAGTCTAGTCACCGACCCCTGCTTATTCCATTCTAATTTCGAAAGCCACTTAACTACTTCCGGCACAATCTGTGCTCCTATGAACCTCATTTCAGGTACTGTGTACTTGCTCCATAGCGCAGGGCGTCTCCATACATGTACCCTTTTCTCATTCTTTTCTGCTATCATCTTGGTTGCGTCCGCAAGAGTTATCATGTTGACTAGCAGTTTCTGCACAATTTCCGGCTGTGGTACTTTGCAGTTTTTCGGTATGATTCCATGAAGTCTTAGACATTGAGGCATATCTTCCTTCGGAAAATTCATTACCGTGGTGTACATCGCTTCTTTCCGTACAGATTCATACTCTTTGCACTTCCAGTAGATATGCTCCAGGTATGCTGTGTAGGTTCCAGCCACCTCCCCGCATCCCATGCACAGTACTCTTGGATCTTCTACCTTGGGGTGGACCATCCCAAGAGCTCCTGTCAGCATTCTCCTTGCGTTGTTCTGTATTTGCCACGCTTTTGTTGTTTTCCATATCATGTTTGTCCTCTGTTCGTCCACACCCTCTTTTATCCCCTCGAGGGTTGGTCGTTCTCGGCACATCTGTCCTCTACGGTATCTCTTGATACGAAGGCGATGCTCATGTACCATCATTCCCTTTGGTTGCTTGGCAACTGCTCTTAGCCATGTCCATCCTAGCCTGAGTGGTTGAAGTACATTGCGCTTTAGGTTGCTCACCGTCCGGAAGATAAAATGTCCGGAAGCTCTGGGAAAATAAAGCACTTTATTTTTTCATTTTTGAAGAAAAAAAATTCGGAACGAAGTGGTTAGCAACGGCCCGCAAAAAAAAAAAAAAAAAAAAAAAAAAAAAAAAAAGGTCGATCTTTTAACATCAAGGTGACAAGTCAAATGGCGCTCAGTAAGAACGGTGATAAACTAAGAAGAAAAAGAAGAAAAACGAAACCCATTAACTGTTATCGTCCAATACTTCCTACAGGCGCTCTTGCGACGACCACCACAGCCATCGCCAACGTGCCAAAATAAAATGGGCCAAACTCGCACACTGGTGTGAGCTTCAAGGGAGCTAAACGTTTCAGACATGGCGTGCCACACCCATAGGCCTCTCACGACCGGGGAGGGGGTGTCCTGGTCTTTTTTTCTCTCTTTTTTTTTTCTTGGTGTTCTCTTTCCACAAGCTTTGCTTGTTTAACACTTTACACTTTTTTTTTCTTTTTTGGCTACTAAGGGTGCCGGACCTCAGTATCCTTTCCCCCATATTTTTTCTTAATTATACGTTATCGGGGGTGGGGAAATGTTTGTTTTTTTTTTTTTTTTTTTTTTTTTTAAATTCCACCTCCTCTTGGTCTAGCCAGCACCCAGCTGGGCTGTGTGGAGCCAACGGAAGTGTGTTGAGACGTTCGTGCTTTCGTGTCGGCCTGTGTTATTGTTCTAGCACCTTTGTGACATGGGTATTCTCTTTCCACTGGCTTTTCTTTTTTTTTTTTTTTTTTTTCCTCCTTTGGTTGCCAGTCCTCGGGATTTTTTTTTTTTTTTTTTTTTTTTTTTTTTTTTTTTTTTTGTTGATGCTCATGGGGGAATAGGGTTGTTGGGGTTTATGTTATTTTTTTCTTTCTTTCCTTTTTTTTTTTTTCCTATTTGCTTACACTTGATTTGTTTTCTTCCTGCTGCCTTTTGATTAGCTTGCTAGGTAGACGGCTAGTCGGTGGGGGTTAGTCGGTGGGCTTGCCGGGGGGGCTTGCCGGTTTTGTTTGGGGAGAGGGGGGCTTTTTTTTTTTTCACACCGCTGCATCTGATTGGTCGGGTGCTGTGGTGGGGAGGGGGTAGGTTCTCTGTTTCCGCGAGAAACAGGATGGTACACTCTCTATTTGGGATCAGGGATGGGATCTCGGGATTCTGATTAAATGACAAGTGCCTCAGCCGCCTTCTGATCGGCATGCTACTTCAGCAGGTTAGATGGTTGTTGTGGAGTTGTTGCGGAGGGGGGCAGGTCCCCGGTGTCTCCGAGGTATTGGATTGCTTTCCGTTGGTTTTTCCACAAAGATGTTTCACATGTTCTTTTTTCTTCTTTTTTTCCCCTCTTTTTTTCTTCTTCTTCTAAACACCGACTTTTCTTTTTAAATGCAAGTCGACAGTTTCTACTTTTACGCACCCCTCCAAGAAGCGATCACCAATAGAAGAAAGATTGGTCAACGTATTCAAGTCGACAGTTTCTACTTTTACGCACCCTTCCAAGAAGCCATTACCAATGGAAGAAAGATTGGTCATCGCATTCAAGTTGATGGTTTCTAGTTTTACGCACCCAAACAAGAAGCCATTACCAATGGAAGAAAGATTGGTCATCGCATTCAAGTTGATGGTTTCTAGTTTTACGCACCCAAACAAGAAGCCATTACCAATGGAAGAAAGATTGGTCATCGCATTCAAGTTGATGGTTTCTAGTTTTTCGCACCTAAACAAGAAGCCATTACCAATGGAAGAAAGATTGGTCATCGCATTCAAGTTGATGGTTTCTAATTTTACGCACCCATGCAAGAAGTAATTACCAATTGAAGAAAGATTGGTCATCGCATTCAAGTTGATGGTTTCTAGTTTTACACACCCTTCCAAGAAGTAATCATCAATGGAAGAAAGATTGGTCATCGCATTCAAATCGATGGTTTCTAGTTTTTCGCACCCAGACAAGAAGTTATGACCAATGGAAGAAAGATTGGTCATCGCATTCAAGTTGATGGTTTCTAGATTTTCGCACTCATTTAAAAGATTTTCATCAATGGTGGAAACATTGGGGAGGATGAGATCAACAGACGTCAGGTGGTCGCACTCTTCAAGAAACCTAGAGCCTATACTTGTAACACAGCCTGTGGAGTCGGTGACAACGAGGAACCGAAGTCCAGAAGGAAGGTCCGCCGTCTTCATGGACAAGACTTCGACAGCTGGCGAGTTCCCCACCTCCACCACAAGAACCAGCTCAGGGTCAGCTGTCACAAGCTCCTCAAGCTCTGAAACCACTTCTGAGCTCTCAAGCTCCTCCAGCTGAACGGTTCTCATCTTCTTCGCCTCCACATGGACCACGGAGCCCTCCACGAGCCCGAGTTCCTGGATATCTTCACCCCCGTTCCTGTCCAGGACCTCACCCTCCCAAACTAGTTCGAACTTGCCTTCGAGTAAACCAGCAGCACACCCCGCCTTCTTGTACAGGATCCCCACCGTCTCCTTCCCCGACACTTCCACATCGTGAACCCCGCCTCCCGTCTTCACGAACACTGTCATATCATTCACCTCTTCACCTGATCCCTCTCTCTTTCCATTCATGTTCTTTTGGGTTCGTTTTTTATTCTTTTTTTCTAATGTATTTTCCCTGTGTGCTTTGTCTCGAAGGCTGCAGGAGTCAAATGAAGAAGAAGAACCTCTAGAAAAGAAAAAAACCTACTGTGAAACGAACATCTTCAAGAAAAAGGTGACGAATAACTATTTATTAAACTCAAAGTACAGGACAAGCCCCCGCTAGAGGGCCGCCCTATGGGAGAGGGGGGTCTATCTGTTAATACTCCCCTTCTGGAGCATTGCTTTCATCCAGATCGAGGCTGTGAGCGTCTTGCAAAGTCGAGTGATGCGATCCCGCTTGTAGGCGGCTGAATGATTTTAATTTAGAGTAGAGAAGCGAAAAAATGGGTAAAAAGGGGTGGAAAAGAGTAAAAACTGCATACGAAAACAGAGAGTCGAATAAAAAAGGGGAAAAAAGTGACTGACATCCTCAAGAGGAGCCTCCCACGTACTAAGAATTAAGCAGAGGTTGCTTCCATGGCCCGTATCAGTCTAACGCCGGAAAGAATAATGAAAATAACGGAACGAAGTGAAGTAGGAAAAGAGAAAAGACGGCCTGGTCGCCAGGAAGTGCTGGTTCAGACGCGTCGGCGGACGCAGTTTAACGTCATACCCGGGACCGAAAACACATAGGAAAAGGAAAGAGCAGAAAGGGTAATAACAACAAGTTTAAAATTGGAAAGAAAATGGAAAGGGTGGAAACTAAATAATAGGGTGCGAGGTCTGTGAAACCTTGCATAGCCTATCGCCTCGTAGCACGCCGGGCCGGCACTCCTACAATGTGTAGGGTTGTTTCCGATTGTTCCTAGTTGTAGGAATGCAGGACAGTCGACCACTGCGACTCGTTGTAATAGAGGGTCCCGGCCCCTACAAAGTCAGCGAGCAGGGCTGCCACGGTCGAGTAGGACTTGTCCCCGAACCCCTGGGTTTGCAGCAGAAAGCCCTGTTCCTGGCGGGATGCGTAGTGCCACGTCGAGCCGTGACAGACCAGCAGGCACGGGATCACAACCCGTGTGTCGGGGGGGACCGCGACCAGGGGGGCCTCACCCAAGAAGTGAGTGCACGCCCTGGACATGCAATTGGGGTCAAAATTGGCCTCGCCCTTGGAAAGAAAGCCCAGATGCCGAAGCTCATCCAGGTCCTCAGGGCCGTCGACGCCTGCATCCTTGGTGAGCCTCCGAAGGGCGACGAGCCCAGTGATCCTGGTTTTCGGCCGCGTCGCTGCGAGATCTCGCTTGGCCGCGGGGAGTGCGGGACCGTCCTCGGGCTCCGGGCGTTTGTTCCTCTGTGCGTTGTAGGTGATCAGGAGAGGGGTTTTCCCCGAAGGTCTAGCTTTATCGCCTCCTGGGGTCTCGGAGTCAAAGAGCGGGTGCTTCCATCCACCTTGGGCGAACGACCACCACTGTTGCTGCACCGGGGTGTTCGGTCCCGAGTGCCACTCGTGAGACAGCCGGAGACGCTCGGACTCAGGCAGTGCGTTGTGCGCAGTCACAAGTAGTTGCTCTTGGTTGGCGACAGTCACTTGTTGGTCGGTAGTTCTGACCGCGTCACGAGCCTCGAGCAGCAGTTGATGTGGAGGGGTGTCCAGGTGCTTCGGGAGGGACCCGACCGCCAGGATCCGTCTCTGGTGTTCGTCCAAGAGCTCCGGTCGTTGTCGGAAGTAGACCAAGAGACTGAGGTAGCGGTCCATCCGTCTCTGGAGGAGCCTTTCGGTCGAGGGCATCCTGGTCAAGGCCCTGGGACTGCTCGCGAAGGATGAGAAGCCCTTCGTCGTCGGTGGATGTAGAACTCTTACCACGACGGCTTTCGTGCTCGTATGCAGTGCCGTCGTGCTTCTTCTTACGCGAGGGTTTGTCCGGGGAGTCCTGCGTGAGGTCGATCACCTCTGGGGCCCCACTTGTTTGAGGAGGGTCAAGGGGGGGCAACTCTCTCGGTTCGGGCAACGGGCGCCTCCA
Source organism: Diplonema japonicum (assembly GCA_964019335.1). Classification (NCBI taxonomy): domain Eukaryota; phylum Euglenozoa; class Diplonemea; order Diplonemida; family Diplonemidae; genus Diplonema; species Diplonema japonicum. The sequence continues at coordinate 238,119 of OZ025738.1, forward strand.
GGGTCAGTGTTTGGACGCCGACCGCCGGTTGGAGTGTCGCGTGTCCCATGCCGGGAGGCATCGGCGTGTCAATCCCGAGCCCGATGTCCTGATGGGCGGACTGGGTGCATACCGTAAGCTGGGCGGCCCCAGGGACCGTCACTAGGGCTCCAATCGTCTGGTGGATGCCCAGGGGGCCCCCTGCCGAATCGGGCGTCGTCGCCTCGACTCGGACTAGAGATGGCTCCGCAGCCGACGTCGATTCCCTCTGGGTGCTAATAACCGGTTGGAGTGTCGCGTGTCCCATGCCAGACGGCATCGGTGTGTCAAACCCGTGCCCGGTGCAGACCGCGAGCTCAGAGGGTGCCACGCTCGTTGATGGCGGCTGGCACGGTGTCAACTGCGGCCCAGCATTCGTCCGTCTCAGCAGAGTCACGCGGGGTGTAGAGGCTGCAAGCGATCGCGGTTCTGTAGCCTCCGAAACCGGCCTGGCCGAGGTCGCAGGCGTCCTCAGTTCTATGGACCTTGTGAATAGCCTGACCTCTGGTGAAACGGGTGTCTGCAGTTCTGCCGACTTCGTGAAAAGCTTGATCGGCGCGGCCACGGGCGTCCTCAATTTCGCGTATATTGGGGACAGCTTGCTACTAAGAGGGGATGTCTGGAGGGCTACGGAAGACGAGAACAGCACAGGTGTTGCGGTCGGGTCCGTCTGACAGGCTGCGACTGCTATCTGTGGCGCAGACTTCCGCAAACTTGCGACCTTCGGGAAAAGTGGGATCGTTCCAACTAAGTCTGTCTGGCTCGCCGCAGATGTGGTGGCGACAGAGCATCCGGTGTGCACAGCCCGGGCGGCCACAGCGGCAACTAGGGTCACGAAGGTTATGGCGACGGGACGCTCGATGTGAGCGGTGTGTGTAGTCATAGATGGAGCGGCGGCTGTCGTGTCAGACCACGTGCGAAGCCGTGGTACATCTTCTGAATCTCTTGCATTGTAGAGAAGGGGATGCGGTCTACCCCGGCATACTCTGCCAACCAGTTTATGACGGCCCAACCGCATTCCAGGCCCCAACGACCCTCCCCACTTTTGTTGTGCAGGTCGATGGGGGGCGCAAACACCTGATCCGCGGCATCGGATGGTGAGACCACGGAGGCTGCTCGGGGTAGTGTCCGTCCAGCTAAACCTGAAGAGCTATCCGAGGAGCTGCCTGAGGAACCACCAAAGGGCTTGCCTGAGGGGCCGTCCGTGGAGTCGCCTGAGGAACCAGCCGAGGGGTTGTCCGGGATGCGGATCCCGATAAAGGGGACGTCGCACGAGTCGGATGAGGTCTTTACATATGCCATGCCGTAGAGATCCTCTGGAGGTGGCGCAGTGCTCCACAACAGGAAGTCGTCGATGTAGCGACACGCGTTGCAGAAGCGCTTCAAGGTCTCCCAGTCCTCTTCGGCAAGGAGTTTGTCGATGTACGCGGCCTCCACGGCGTAGCAGAACAGGTTCGCCAGGTCCGGGGAGGCATTCCCGCCCATGGGAATGCCTTTTACTTGACGAACAGCACGGCGTAGTCTATCCTCGATGCACAGTTCTTCCGAGTGAAGGTTGGCATCGGGTCTTCCTCCTTTCCCGCGTGCGCATGCTCCTGCCGCATCAGTCCATCCGTTCACCAGCGCGTGACGTAGCTCATACGATATCTTTTCTCGTCCGTGTTGAGGTCGCCATTAATACCCCCCAAAAAAATAAAACACATGGAACTCGTCCGTAACCAGGGCTAGTGCCGCCCCGCTTCGACGCGGGGTCTCGACTCTCCTTTATTCTCCTCCCCCAGATCGTCACCAACATTTCGTGTTTTGTCGTCTGATGGGTGCCCCGTGGAGGCGTCCGCACTGGTCTGATTCATTTCTTAAAGGTTCATTATTTCTTTTTTTCGTGTATCAGTCCACCCACCTTTTCTTTTTTTTTTTTTTTTTTTTTTTGAAAGTCTAAGAACGACAAAAGGGTTCAAGACTGAAACTCGAGAGGAAAGGAATGTGAGTAGCTCACCCTAAAGTCTAAAAACAACAAAAGGAGCGCCCCTCGTGAAGCTATTAAACTATGATGAGGTGGGAGGAAAACGAGAATGAATGGGGATGGGGATGAAACTACGGGGGAGCCGGGATGGTCAGGACTTACTTTACAGGTCGAAGTGCTTCGCCCTGGACGCTTTTCGCCCCTTTTTTTTAAAAAGAAAGAAGAATATATATGAGTTAAAGGAAGTCTTTGTGAGACGCCCCCTTGTTCTCATGCTCTACCTGCACCTATCCCCCTTCAGCAGCGGTTTCTCCTTCTTCGGTGGTCGTGCCGGCCTCCTCCCCAGCTTGGCTACTTTTTCCCTTCTTTCCTTTGCCCATTGCTTCCCCAGCTCCTCCAGGTCGTACTTGGTCTTCGTTGATGCAAAGATTGCTCTTCTACTCCACCCGATCACCGCCTTCGTCCCTCCGATTGATCGCAGCGTATGTACTCTCTTGCATGGTTCAGCTGGGAAGGCCCTCCTTCCTTTCACCTTCTTCTGCAGTAGTCAAAGAAGAATAAAATCAATTTGCTTCGACAAACGCCCACACTTCTATTCTTTTTGTATTCTTTTTTATCCGTACCTAACTTGCATCACACTGTCTTACATTAGGGAAATGGGTGGGTTTTGGGGGGTTATGGTTGATCACAGGTGCTTCAGCTGTGTAAAACGAAAAAGAAGGGGAAATGATTACCAGAAAAGAAGAAGAAGAAAAAAAAAAAAGAAGAAATACCGAGAGTATTGAAGAGAGTCGCGAAAAATACTTTAACTGTGGCAGTATTTTTCTTTTGTGCTACAGTCGCGAAAATGTTCTCATCCTTTTTTATAATTTCTGTATACTTACCCCCGATGGCACCTTAGCCTCGAAGAGCTTGTTAAGATTTTCAGTGCCTCCTCTCAAAACGATGGTTTTTAGTCCTTTGCACTCAGATAAGAAGTAATCACCAATGGAAGAAAAATCCATCACATTCAAGTCTATGGTTTCTAGTGTTTTGCACCCTAACAAGAAGCCATCACCAATGGAAGAAAGATTGGTCATTGAACTTAAGTCGATAGTTTCTAGCTTGTTGCAGTAAGACAAGAACCATGACCTATGGAATAAAGATTGGTCATCGAACTCAAGTTGATGGTTTTTAGTTCGTGCACTGAGACAAGAAGTCATCACCAAGAGAAGAAAGACTGATCGTTGAACTCAAGTCAATGGTTTTTAGTCTGTAGCACTGAGACAAGAAACCATCACCAATGGAAGATAGATTGGTCATCGAACTCAAGTTGATGGTTTCTAGTTCGTTGCAGGAAGACAAGAAGCCATTACCAATAGAAGAAAGACTGATCGTTGAACTCAAGTCGAAGGATTTTAGTCTGCTGCAGTAAGACAAGAAACCATCACCAATTGAAGATAGGTTGGTCATCGAACTCAAATTGATGGTTTCTAGTTCGTAGCAGTGAGACAAGAAGCCATCACCAAGAGCAGAAAGACTGATCGTTGAACTCAAGTCAATGGTTTTTAGTCCGCAACCAGACAAGAAACCACGACCAATGGAAGATAGATTGGTCATCGAACTCAAGTTGATGGTTTCTAGTCTTTCGCACTTAAATAAAAAGTCATCACCAATGGTAGAAACATTGGGGAGGATGAGTTCAACAGACGTCAGGTGGTCGCACACTGTAATAAACTCATCGTCTAAACTTGTAACACGGCCTGTGGAGTCGGTGACAACGAGGAACAGAAGTCCAGAAGGAAGGTCCGCCGTCTCCATGGACAAGACTGTAGAGTCCCCCACCTCCACCACAAGAACCAGCTCAGGGTCAGCTGACACAAGACCCTCAAGCTCAGAAACCACTCCTGAGTTCTCGTCCTTCAGCTCCTCCAGACGAACGGTTCTCATCTTCGCCTCCACATGGACCACGGAGCCCTCCACGAGCCCAACTTCCTGAAGCTCTTCACCACCTTTCTTGTCAAGGACCTCACCCTCCCAAACCAGTTTGAACTTGCCTTCGAGTAAGTTTGTGGCACAGGCCACCTTCTTGTACAGGCTCCCCACCGCCTCCTTCCCCGACACTTCCACATCGTGAACCCCGCCTCCCGTCTTCACGAACACTGTCATATCGTTCATTTTCTTTTTTTTTGGTTGTGTTTCTGTTCTGTTAAAGGTGATTTTCAATCTTCAAAGGCAAATCAATAGGTGGCTGAAAATGATATAAAGTAAAAAAGTTGAAATAATAAAAAAGAATAAATATATGAGTTAAAAGGAAGTCTTTGTGAGACGCCCCTTGTTCTCATGCTCTATAAAAGTGACTGACATCCTCAAAGAGGAGCCTCCCACGTACCAGGAATCTTGGTGCGGGCTCCTATAAAGAAGTGAAAAGAAAAGACGAAAAAAAGAGACGCAAAAAACGCAAAAATGTGTGAAAAGAGAAAAGAAGCTTCAATAAACGGCCCGTATACTTACTTACTCCTGCAGGTATCTGAGCCTCTAAGAGCTTCTTAAAAGTTTCAGTGCCTCCTCTCAAAACGATGGTTTCTAGTTTTTCGAAAGATTCATCACATTCAGGTTTCGCATCCCAACAAAGAGCCATAACCAATAGAATAAATATTTGTTAGTGATCATCCCTGTCGTCGGAGGGTCCTCTTACCCACTACCTGCAAACACAAGGTCCGGACCAAAGCTTGGTTGGCTATTATGCGTTGCAATGCGGTTTCGTCCTGCCTCGTCGTGTCTTGCGGCCCTAGGGTACAAAGCCTCTTGTTAGTCCGCAGCCCGGTGTTTGGAAAGGGAGTCAACCACAATGCACAGGTAGGCATGGTCAGATTTGTTTGTGAGCAGATGAAAAAAAAGGGGGGGGGGTTTTTTTTGCAAGTTCCTTTTGGAAAATATTAGCGAAACATAACAAAAAGGGGTAAAAACCAAAACGGATTGTATCAGGAACTCATTTTTTGAAACTATGGAAAGAAACGTAAAAAAAGAGATGAGATAAAGGAGGTTCCTGTTTTGGAACGTCCCCCTTGTCTCTACTTATCTACCCCTTTCTCCCTTCTGGGGCCTCGGCCTTTCTTTCTTTTTTGGCTGTGTTGCCTTTCTCAAAGTATCCTCCCTTTCTTCTTGCCACTTTCTGCCCAGTTTCTTAAGGTCCTTCTTGGTTTTCTCTGATGCAAAAACTGCCTTCTGTTCCATCCCAGACTCTTCTTCGCACCTATGGTTCTAAGCGCGTGGTTCTTCTTGCTCTCCGCTGGGAAGATCCGCTTGCCTCTGACCTTCTTCTGTATGCGTGCTGTGTCCCACCCTTCTTGGATTCTTTCCAGGAGGCCGTGGAAACTCCTTTGGTAAACGTTCTTCTTCTTTCAATCGATTGTTATATGTACTTATAAAATATAAAATATAGCGCGCATTCGACGACACTGATCAAGCGACTGGCACCTTCCGAAGAAGGGCCTCCCACGTCCGCCGGGTTGAGCAGAGGATGCCCCGGGGCGGCCGTTCCAGTCTGATCATGTCGCACTATAATATATGTTCTCATCTCCAAGGAGAAAAGAGGTTTTTTGCCCTCGTAGCTCGCCGGGCCAGCACTCTTACTTGCGTAAGGTCTTCGTGGTTCTTGGGGGGTGGCGCTGTCCCACATTATGCCACTGCAGCGTGGTGAAGAACAGCCAGTCAGTGGCCACGAAGTAGTGATCCTTCAAGGCTCTCATATCTCCGTGCCGCGTGAACTGCTGCCGTCTCTCGACGTCCCCCTTCGCCTTCCAGCCTTCCGAGTCATACCTGGCCATGATCCACGTCTTGTCAAAGTCCAGGATGAGGGCGAACCGGACAAACTTCATGTGAATCCCGAGTTCCTTCGCGGTTTTAGGCTCTTCGCCGAGCACGTGTTTGCAGACCCGTATCATGGCTTCTGGCGTCCACTCCCCTTCCGCTTCGACGATCCCGGCCGTCGCCAGTTTCGTGTGGGAGAGCTTATCTTCCAGACCCGCTCGATGTTCTTCAGCCAGGGCGTGAACGGCGGCCTTGCCCGACCGTCGGTTCGCCCTGAGGAGGTCCAAGCGGTCTTTCTTCTTTGCGGGCTCCGCTTGTCCGTCGCACAACTGCCCGCGCTTCGCGCTCTTGGACCGCCATTTGACGAGCAGAGGTGGCTCTGGTGCACGATCTGTGCTGGTCCTTACCAGCTTGGTGTCGTGGCCAAGGTACACGTCCGGGCATGTGCCTCCCTTTCGCTTCTTCTTGTGGTGGCTTGCGAGGGGCGGGGCCGGGGCTGGGGCTTCGTCGCCGTCGTGGGTAGTGAGGCATGCCAGTTCCAGCTCCTCCGTCCGTGGCGCAGGTTCCGCCGTTTCCGATGGCGGGGTCGAGGTCGGGGCAGAGACTTTGTCGCCGTCGTCGCCAGTCAGGTCTATGACCACCCTTTCATTTCCTTGTGCCTCCTGTGGTGTAGGCTCTGTCTTTATCGATGTCGGGGTCGAGATTGGGGCAGAGGCCACGTCGTCGTCACCGGTCAGGTCTATGACCACCTTCAAATTTCTCTGTGCCTCATCGGTCCCCCGTGGGGCAGGTCTCGCTGATTGAGGATGGGGGTCGTCGTCTGTTTGCGTCGACTCTGTGGGTGGTGGCTCCAGCATGTACATGTCCCCCTGTGGGGGAGGAGGAGGTTCCGTCGCAGCAGTCAAATCCGCGGGTGGCTCCAGCATGTACATGTCTCTGCTGTGCTGTGTCAGCTCCGGCATGTACAGGTCGTCTGTAGCCGACAGACCGGCCAGGGGTGAGAATCGTTCTGGGGTGCGAGGGAAACACGCGATCGTTGCGCTGTGCGCGCGTCTCGGTTGTGATCCGGGGCTTGACGTGCGACCTCTCGTGATGCCCCCACGACCTCGTTGGTGCCCCGGGACATCGGTCCACAGCAGACTCTGATGGACAGTCGTCGTTATCCGCGTAAAAGAAGAAGAAGCAGAAAAAGAAGGAGGAGAAGTAGAAGTGCCCCGTCCTGACGCAGTCCTGCTACTGCTTTGCATCTGTCGTTGCGACATCGTCGTCAGAGCTAACGGCACCTAGGGCTTCGCTGTCGTCAAGAGGGGTGGTGGGGCGACCGCCTCCGTTGAGGGCTCGGGTTGCACCCATGTCGTCGATCCGTGCTGCCCTAGAGGTTCAGACAGGTCCATCTGCACGGGGACTGGGTCTGTAACGGGGAGGGCATCAGCTTCGGGTAACGGGTCCGAGGCGAGGACCGGGTCAGACGCGGGGACCGGGTCTCTGGTGGAGGCTGCGCCTGATGTAGGAACCGGGTCTGCGGAGGGGATCGGACTAGAAGCGTGGACCGGGCCTGTGGTGGGGACTGCGTCCGTGACAGAGATCGGGCCAGGCGAACTGACTAGGTCCGTGGCGTAGACTGGGCCAGTTGTGGGCACTGGGTCGTCATGGACTATCGAGACCGGGCCAGATGCGGGGACCGGATCCGTGACGGGGACCGGGTCAACAATCGGGCTATTTGCGGGGACCGGGTCAGCGACTGGGCTGACCGGGTCTGTGATGGGGGCCGTGTCTCCAACCGGGTTGGTTGTGGGGGCCGGGTCCGTGACAGGGACCGGGTTAGCTGCGGGGACCGGGTCAGCGACTGGGCTGGTTGCGGGGACTGGATCTGTGGCAGGGGCCGTGTCTGCGACCGGGTTAGCCGTGGAGACCGGGTCTGTGGTGAGGACCGGGTCAGCGACTGGGTTACTTGCAGGGACCGGGTCAATGACCAAGCTGGTTTCGGGGATCGCGTCTGTGATGTGGGTCGTGTCTGCGACCGGGCCAGATGCGGGGACCGGGTCCGTGACGGGGACCGGGTCAGCGACTGGGCTGGTTGTGGGGACCGGGTCTGCGACGGGGGCCGTGTCTGTGACTGGGTTAGCTCGGGTCGGGTCCGTGACGAGGGCCGGGTCCGTGATCGGGCTAGCTGCGGTAACTGGGTCTGTGATGAGGACCGGGTCAGCGATTGGGCTAGTCGCGGGGACCGGGTTCGTGACGGGGGCCGTGTCCGCGACCGGTTTAGTCGCGGGGACCAGTCCGCGACCGGATTAGCCGTTGGGGCCGGGTCCGTGACGGAGACCGGGCCAGATGTATGGACCGGGTCTGCAACGGGGGTCGGGTCAATGCTGTGGACCGGATTAGCGTCTGAGTCCGGACCAGGTGACCGTTGCCATCTCTTGTGCCTGCTGCCCGCTCATTTTCTTGTCGTTTGTGTCCCACCCAGCCTTTTTTTTTTTTTTTTTTGATTTTTTTTTTTTTTTTTTTTAGAATAAGATCTGTTGGTAAAGGTGGTGGTTTTAGAAAGATGGGGGGGGGGGGAGAAAAGAAGATGTAGATCTCTTAATTATTTCCCTTTCAAGAAAAAAAAAAAATTCTTTGTTTTCTTTCTTTGTGTTTCTGTTCTGTTATTGGCGATTTTCAAATCAATAGGTGGCTGAAGTGATTAAGGAAAAAAAAGAGGAAAAGAAAACAAAAAAAAAGTAAAAGTGGAAGAAAAGAGAGCTCAGACTGCTGTGAACGGGAGAAAGCACGAAGAACGAATAGAAAAGCGTGCTAGATTTCATAGATATCATCTTCCTTCGCACAACAAGTCTTCTTTTTTATTCTAATTCTGTATACTTACCCTCTCTGGCACCCAGATCTTTAAGAGCTTGTTAAACGTATCAGTGCTTCCTTTCGCAATGGTCTTTAGGTTTTTGCAGTCAGACAAGAAGTAATCACCAATGAAAGAAACATTAGTCATTGAACTCAAGTCGATGGTTACTAGATTGCCACACCCATACAAGAAGCGATTACCAATAGAAGATAAATTGGACATCGCATTCAAGTTGATGGTTTCTAGTTTGTCGCACCCATACAAGAAGCTATTACCAATGAAAGAAATATTGGTCATAGAACTCAAGTCGAGGGTTTCTAGATTGCTGCAGCAATACAAGAATTCATCACCAATGGAATTAAGATTGGTCATTGAACTCAAGTTGATGGTTTCTAGTCCATTGCACCCTCCTAAAAAGAAACGACGGGTGGCAGAAACATTGGGGAGGATGAGTTCAACAGACGTCAGGTGGTCGCAATACTGAAGAAACGCAGCGTCTATACTTGTAACACAGCCTGTGGAGTCGGTGACAACGAGGGAGCGAAGTCCAGAAGGAAGGTCTTTCCAGCTCATGGACAAGACATCGACAGCTGGAGAGTCCCCCACCTCCACCACAAGAACCAGCTCAGGGTCAGCTGACACAAGACCCTCAAGCTCAGAAACCACTCCTGAGTTCTTGTCCTTCAACTCCTCCAGACGAACGGTTCTTCTCCTGTCCGCCTCCACACGGACCACGGAGCCCTCCACGAGCCCAACTTCCTGAAGCTCTTCACCGCCGTTCCTGTCAAGGACCTCACCCTCCCAAACCAGTTTGAACCTGCCTTCGAGTAAACCAGCAGCACACCCCGCCTTCTTGTACAGGCTCCCCACCGTCTCCTTCCCCGACACTTCCACATCGTGAACCCCGCCTCCCGTCTTCACGAACACTGTCATATCGGTCATTCTTTGGTTGCGTTTCTGTTCTGTTAAAGGTGATTTTCGATGCTCAAGGGGATAAATAAAAGGGGAAATAAAATAAAGAAATGAGTTTAAGAAGGTCTTTGTGAGACGCCTTCCTTCTTCTCACCTGTCCCCGTTCAGCAGCGATTTCTCCTTCTTCGGTGGTCGCGTTTGTTCCCTTCTTTCCTTTGCCCACTGCTTCCGTTGATGCAGATATTGCTCTTCTACCCCACCCGCCGGTTTCTTCGACGATGTTGAAGAGCTGCGCCCACAACGGTGTTCTGCCACGTCCCGTGCCGGCAGCGTTCCCTGAAAAAAAAAAAAAAGGCGATGTTTAAGGGCAAATCCCACTCGAGGACCACCCTTAGGGGGGGTGGGGGTCTATCTCTTGATGCTTCCTTTTTGGAGCCTCGCTTTCGTTCCGATGGCGGATACCAGTGTCTTTCGCAGACGGTTGATGCGGTCCTTCTTCAGGTTGGTCTTCAGCTCTCTTAGCCTGTCCTGGGTTTCTCGTGAGGCGAAGATCGGTCTCCTTGCAAAGCCTATCGCCGCCTTCCCTCCTATTGCCATGAGGGACTTCACTCTCGTTTTGTTCTTCGCCGGGAAAGGCCTTTTCCTTCCTTGTAATGCGCACCTGTCGTTCACCTTTTGGATCAGTTTCTTGATCCTTCGCGCCTTTTCATCCTGCGTCATTCCCAGCGATCTTCGTGTCGTCGCTTCGAAGTCTAGGGCTAACTCCACCGCCGTCACCTCCGACGTCGTGTCTTCTTTAACCCATCTTAGCTCCGACATCCATTTCAACAGCGACTCCGCGTACATCCGCAGTATCCCACTTGTCGTCCCGAGCTGTTCCAACGTCGGCGTCAAGTGCTTTACTCCTACCACTTTCCGTTCCCACGGCAGTTCTCCTCCAAAATCCTCCACTTGGATCAGTTCTTCATCACGTTTTGCTACTATCATCGCCAGGTACCTCTGCAACCTCTCCAGGTGTGCAAATCCGTGCCCCCTCGGCAAGATCCCGTGCAGTTCCAGGCAGAGAGGCCAGCCCGACCTGTCGCGTAGCGGTTCCAACCCGTCCCTCGCCAGCTCTTCCAGCGCAAGTGGGCATTCGTACAGCTGGTGCCGTAGCAGCGTCACTGTGTTCTGGTGTACTGCTGTGCATATGTCGCATCTATAATTCTGAGGAAGCATTGTCTCTCCGGGTGGTCTCCCGTCCTCTCTTTTCAAGTCATCATTGTCCGGTTCCTCTTCCTCACTTGCCGGGTCGAGCGGAACGGTTTTCGGTCCCGCACTGGCGTGTGGGCTTATGTAGGGGACTGCTCCTGCTATGATCCTCCTGATCTGGTAGGCTACCACCGGATCCCTCTCCTCCTTCCACAGCCTATTCGTTTCAGGGTCAGCCCCAGCCTCGAGTCCTCGTACCGTGCTCCTTTCCTTCGTGAGGTCCCTGCACCGGGCCTTCCTCACAGCTTCCCTGAAGACGTGTCCTCTTTCTGGCCATCCCATGTTCTTGCAGTCCGTCAATCGGCTCCAGCTCCATCCGATGTACGGCAGCCATCTTTTCATCAGATTCCCAACCGGACCTCTTGGCGCCCCCCCTTCCACGTAGCGTTCTGCTATTTTCTGCAACCTTTGTCGCAGTCCTTCCTTTTCCATGCCCTCGGATATCATTTTGAGGGACCGGTACGCCACTAATGAGGTAGGGTCGTTGGAGTTCTGAAGGCGCCATCTATCCCTGCCTGCAGAATCGAGCGGAGCTTCGCCAGGAGGTATGCATCGTCCGCGTAGGCTACAACGTCCACCCCCGCTGCCTCCATCGTCTTGATCATCACAGAAAGCAGCGCGTTGATGATGATCACCGACAATGGGCAGCCCTGGAGGATGCCGTTGGTTGCCTCGAACGGGTCGCCCACTCCAATCGGGAACTTAAACCTCCTTGAAATCTGGTTGTACATCCCTTGGAGTGCTCTCCTTATTGGTTCTGCCAGGCCCATTGCACTCATCAGGTCCAGTGATAGTCTCTGCGGTACCATGTCGAAGCACTTGCTGAAGTCAAGGGCTATTCCTTGGAGTGGTTCTCCCTCGACTAGTGCTAGTTCCAACTTTGTACAGAGTTCCATCAGAGCTGAAGTCGTGCTGTGCTTAGGCCTGAATCCGTGCTGATTTGGCGTGATCCACCGCTCTTGCCAGCCTAGCACCTGCTTCAGTCTCGCGCTTGCCCACAGCCGGTAGATGGTGCTGGTCACCGTGATTGGCCGGTGGTTTAGGGGTGCCGACCCCTCCCCTTTCGGTGTGAGCGTTACCAGGGCTGTTGTGATCTGCTCCGGCCATTGTCCTGTTCTCTCAACGAGGTTGAAGAGATCCGCGAATCCGCTGAGGATGGGCTTCGGCAGTCGCTTCAGCTCGCTGATGCGCCATCCATCCACTCCGCACGCTCCTTTGTCAGGCTTTTTCCTGATTACCTCTTTCAGGAGGTCAGCGTCTATCGCGCTCTGCGGCATTGGTTTTTCCCCGATGAAGTTTGCGTATTTCTTTCTGAACGTTTCGAATTGTGGCTCATCCTTTGGTTCCCGTGCACAGAAAATCGCTGACCACGCCTTTCGCATCACCGCGTCCATTTCCCGCAGGTTTGCCGTCACTCCCTCCTCCGTGCTCACTGCTTCCGTTTTCTGTTCCGGGCTGTCCTTCACCCACGCTGTGATGTGCTTTCGCTCGTCCCCAAAGTCTGCGCGTATGGACCGCTCGTAAGCTTTTTTCTGGCACTCTTTCCGGTGGGCGATGAGTTCGGATCTCTCCCCTCGACGAAGTCCCCCGCTATGTCTAGGTTCTCCCAGATTGCATCGAAACCCTCTGTCGCATCTATCTGGCAGTATTCCACCTTGAGCGCCGCCCCCAGTTGCGAGATGTTCTTAAGGATGTTCCTCGTTTCCGTCGGCAGTGGGCCATGGTATCCCTCCTCCAGCTGAGCATGCATCCTTTCTTTGGCGATCCCGATCTTCTTTTTGAGTTTCTCCAGTTGCATCTGTCTCGTCGGGATTGCCCCTCCAGCCTGGGTCGACGACCTCGCACTTAGTTCTGTCAGCACCGGTTTGCGGATGTTCCCTCTCCCTACAAACATCCCTCGCTGAGGTCCATCGTAGTTGTGCAGCAGGTATTTCTCCGCTATGCCTGAGATTACCGAGAAAGCGTCTGTCGTCTTGCCTTCTTCTATCAGTTTCCGGAAGTTGGAGTTGTCCATGAGGTTCACTGCGGTCCCCGGCGGTGCCTTCTTCGTCTTCGGGATCTCTTGTGGTATGTTGTACCTCATGACGAGTTGTCGATATGCTGGGATGTTAAGCTTTAGTGACAGGCAGCGATGGTCTGATCCGAGCACCTCCTCCGTTATCCCGCAGTGTATCAGTCCTTGAGCCGCGATGTTGTTCAACAGGATCCGGTCGATCCTCGTGCCGCAATTGGACCTGACGAAGGTGTTCTCCGGCTCCTGTCCTCTCTTCTTGGCACAGAACTCAGCTGCATCCACCCAGTCTCTCTGGAGTGCCCTTCTCAGCGTCGGTGATCGTTCCTCGTCAGTGTTGAAAAAAAATGTACTCTCTTGAATGAAGGCCCTCCTTCCTTTCACCTTCTTCTTCCATTGGTGTTGGGTGTGTCTCCCCCTCCGTGCCTGCATTTCCCACCACAGCCAAGACATATGGTGTTCCTCCTGGAAGTACTTCTGTTTCTTCGTTCGATCGTTTGTTATAATTACAAAATATAGCGCGCATTCGACGGCACTGGTCAAGCGACTGGCACCTTCCGAAGAAGGGCCTCCCACGTCCGCCGGGTTGAGCAGAGGATGCCCCGGGGCGGCCGTTCCAGTTTGATCATGTCATGTCGATTCCTGTATGTTTGTCATAAAAGGTAAAAAAAGAACTGGGTACAAAAGGTTTTATAAAGAAGTGAAAAGAGGACGAAGAAAAAGAGAGGCAAGGATCTGTAAGAAAAGAGAAAAGAAGTTTCGAAAAACCGACCACACCCGTCTTTTTTTCTTTTTCAGAGAGAGGAAGCTGAGCAAAAAAGCTACCTCACTACTGACTCATTTATAGTGTGTAGTCAAAGTTCGAAAAGGGAAGAAAATGCACAAAGAATATTAAAAAGCCCTCTTCCTTTTTTTTTTTTTTTTTCTTATGGTATTCCCAGAAGTTAATGTCTAAAAGTTGGAGGGGGCCGCACTTCACGCAAATTCGATCGATAGTTAAATAATTATAAAAGCGTTGGATGTAGGCACGGGGACAAAAAAGCTACCTCACCCGGTTGCCCGAGTACTCATGACCATACTGGTGTTCGGTGTTCTCTACCCACAAGCTTTGCTGGATGTTTGGCATTTTTTTTTTTTTTTTTTTCAAATATATTGGGGTGGGTTTGTGGGGGGGGCTTTTTTTTTTTTTTTTTCACTCTTTCAATTCGCTCAGCTGCCTTGATCGGCTTTGCTACGTCGGCGGGTTAGCCGGTTGCTGTGGTGGGTTTGGGGGGTAGGTTTTCGGTCTCTTCAAGGAATAGGATCGCTTTTCGGGGGTCTTTCACAAGGATGTGCTTTAGCGTCAGGGTGTCGAAGTGTTTAGCCCTGGCCGCTTTGGTTGCAGGGCATTTCAGGAGGAGGTGTTCGAGCGTTCTCTCTGTTGCGGGTCCGCATCTTTCGCAAATGCGTTGCTTGAAGTCTTTCTTCAACAGCTCGTGATGCCCGGACTTCAGCTGGTTGATCATCACCTCTTCTTTTCTGCTGAGCCCTTCCATCCTTTTGGGTGCTTCTGTCTTCCCTGCCCACTTGTAGTATGTCCTCTCCTTCTTTAAACCAGCAATTATGTCTTGCTTCTCTGTCTGGTGATTCTTCGCTGCGCCCATGCTGATCTTTTGGGTTGCCTCTTCTTCCCTGCCTTTTTCCGCCAGCTCATCTGCTTTCTCGTGAAACTATTAAACTATGATGAGGTGGGAGGAAAACGAGAATGAATGGGGATGGGGATGAAACTACGGTGGAGACGGGATGGTCAGGACTTACTTTACAGGTCGAAGTGCTTCGCCCTGGACGCTTTTTCGCCCCTTTTTTTTTAAAAAGAAAGAAGAATAGAATCAATTTGCTTCGACAAACCGCCCACACCTTCTATTCTTTTTGTATTCTTTTTTATCCGTACCTAACTTGCATCACACTGTCTTACATTAGGGAAATGGGTGGGTTTTGGGGGGTTATGGTTGATCACAGGTGCTTCAGCTGTGTAAAACCGAAAAAGAAGGGAAATGATTACCAGAAAAGAAGAAGAAGAAGAAAAAAAAAGAAGAAATACCGAGAGTATTGAAAGAGAGTCGCGAAAAATACTTTAACTGTGGCAGTATTTTTCTTTTGTGCTACAGTCGCGAAAATGTTCTCATCCTTTTTTATAATTTCTGTATACTTACCCCCGATGGCACATTAGCCTCTAAGAGCTTGTTAAGATCTTCAGTGCCTCCTCTCAAAACGATGGTTTCTAGTTTTTCGCACCCAGACAAAAAAAAGAGATAACCTATGGAAGAAAGATTCATCACATTCAAGTCTATGGTTTCTAGTGTTTTGCATCCTAACAAGAAGCCATCACTAATGGAAGAAAGATTGGTCATTGAACTTAAGTCGATGGTTTCTAGCTTGTTGCAGTAAGACAAGAAACCATGACCAATGGAAGAAAGATTGGTCATCGAACTCAAGTTGATGGTTTTTAGTTCGTAGCACTGAAACAAGAAGTCATCACCAAGAGCAGAAAGACTGATCGTTGAACTCAAGTCAATGGTTTTTAGTCTGTAGCAGTGAGACAAGAAACCATGACCAATGGAAGATAGATTGGTCATCGAACTCAAGTTGATGGTTTCTAGTTTGTTGCAGGAAGACAAGAAGCCATTACCAATAGAAGAAAGACTGATCGTTGAACTCAAGTCGAAGGATTTTAGTCCGCTGCAGTAAGACAAGAAACCATCACCAATTGAAGATAGGTTGGTCATCGAACTCAAGTTGATGGTTTCTAGTTCGTAGCAGTGAGACAAGAAGTTATCACCAATAGAAGAAAGACTGATCGTTGAACTCAAGTCAAAGGATTTTAGTCCGAAGCAGTAAGACAAGAAACCATCACCAATTGAAGATAGGTTGGTCATCGAACTCAAGTTGATGGTTTCTAGTTCGTAGCAGTGAGACAAGAATTCATCACCAAGAGCAGAAAGACTGATCGTTGAACTCAAGTCAATGGTTTTTAGTCCGCAACCAGACAAGAAACCATGATCAATGGAAGATAGATTGGTCATCGAACTCAAGTTGATGGTTTCTAGTCTTTCGCACTTACATAAAAAGCCATAACCAATGGTAGAAACATTGGGGAGGATGAGTTCAACAGACGTCAGGTGGTCGCACACTGCAATAAACTCATGGCCTATCCTTGTAACACAGCCTGTGGAGTCGGTGACAACGAGGAACAGAAGCCCAGAAGGAAGGTCCTTCCAGCTCATGGACAAGACATCGACAGCTGGAGAGTCCCCCACCTCCACCACAAGAACCAGCTCAGGGTCAGCTGACACAAGACCCTCAAGCTCAGAAACCATTCCTGAGTTCTTGTCCTTCAGCTCCTCCAGACGAACGGTTCTCATCTTCGCCTCCACATGGACCACGGAGCCCTCCACGAGCCCAACTTCCTGAAGCTCTTCACCGCCGTTCCTGTCAAGGACCTCACCCTCCCAAACCAGTTTGAACCTGCCTTCGAGTAAATTTGTAGCACACCCCGCCTCTTGTACAGGCTCCCCACCGCCTCCTTCCCCGACACTTCCACATCGTGAACCCCGCCTCCCGTCTTCACGAACACTGTCATATCGTTCATTTCTTTCGTTTTTCTTTTGTGTTTCTGTTCTGTTAAAAAAAGGCGATTTTCAATGTTCAAAGGCAAATCAATAGGTGGCTGAAGTAGTGATTAAGGATAAGGAAAATAAATACTCAAAAGTACAATCTATTAATACCCCCCAAAAAAATAAAACACATGGAACTCGTCCGTAACCAGGGCTAGTGCCGCCCCGCTTCGACGCGGGGTCTCGACGTTGAGCTTCCTCACGTTGCAGACTGTGGCCTTGGGGTATGACTGCTCTGCGAAGGATATGCGCTGCTTCTGCATATATGTCCCATGATCCACCGATAGGGCCTTTGCTGTCTGTTTACTGCCTTCTCTTCGTCCTCTCCTTTATTCTCCTCCCCCAGATCGTCACTAACATTTCGTGTTTTGTCGTCTGATGGGTGCCCCGTGGAGGCGTTAGACATTTCGAGATTGATGCTTGGCACACTGTCTTACATTAGGGAAATGGGTGGGTTTTGGGGGGTTATGGTTGATCACAGGTGCTTCAGCTGTGTAAAACCGAAAAAGAAGGGGAAATGATTACCAGAAAAGAAGAAGAAGAAAAAAAAAAAAAGAAGAAATACCGAGAGTATTGAAGAGAGTCGCGAAAAATACTTTAACTGTGGCAGTATTTTTCTTTTGTGCTACAGTCGCGAAAATGTTCTCATCCTTTTTTATAATTTCTGTATACTTACCCCCGATGGCACCTTAGCCTCTAAAAGCTTGTTAAGATTTTCAGTGCCTCCTCTCAAAACGATGGTTTCTAGTCTGCAGCAGTAAGACAAGAAACCATCACCAATAGAAGATAGTTTGGTCATCGAACTCAAGTTGATGGTTTCTAGTACGTAGCAGTGAGACAAGAAGACATCACCAATAGAAGAAAGACTGATCGTTGAACTCAAGTCGAAGGATTTTAGTCCGAAGCATCAAGTTGATGGTTTCTAGTTCGTAGCAGTGAGACAAGAAGCCATCACCAAGAGCAGAAAGACTGATCGTTGAACTCAAGTCGAAGGATTTTAGTTCGAAGCAGTAAGACAAGAAACCATCACCAATGGAAGATAGATTGGTCATCGAACTCAAGTTGATGGTTTCTAGGCCATCGCACCTTAATAAAAAGTAGTTACCAATGGTAGAAACATTGGGGAGGATGAGTTCAACAGACGTCAGGTGGTCGCACACTGTAATAAACTCATCGTCTATCCTTGTAACACGGCCTGTGGAGTCGGTGACAACGAGGAACCGAAGTCCAGAAGGAAGGTCCGCCGTCTCCATAGACAAGACTGGAGAGTCCCCCACCTCCACCACCAGAACAAGCTCAGGGTCAGCTGACGATGTCAGGACTTGAACGCTGGGTATTCACTACTCTCGTCGGCTGCTTTGGGTTGTTCCATACGATTCGTTCTCGGCTTCTAATCCAACTATTTACTTCTTTGCCAATTTTGCATTCGTTCATATGAGCGCTCCACGTCCCGTGGTGTACGTTGAAGTCGCCTACCGTGAGGACATTCTCTCCATCGTGTATGTCTTCCACTGTGAAGTCCTCTACACGAGTGTCCTCTCCTCCGTTCAGTGGCGGGCGGTACAGATTCACGATGTGTATCTCGGGTCCTGTGTCCTGGCTGATCTTGACGGAGATTTTCTCTGTGACCTTGCCGCTGTATGTCTCGGCCTGCCTCACCTTTATCCCCTTTTTCACCAGTATTGCCACTCCGCCCCCTTCTGCCGGCTTTCCTTGTTGTCGTGGCACCGTGCGTCGTTGATGGAATGTGTGGTATCCTTGTACTTCTATGCTTGATACACACTTCCTGTAGGCACCTGAAATGATACACACTTCCTGTAGTGCAGGGGCTTTCTTGTGGAGCCCCTTCAGCTTTTTGTTTTTTTTTTTTTTTTTAAATCTAACTCGTAAATGAGTCGCTTTGTTGCTCTTGGGACGCTTCTAAGACCTGTGCCCTCACACGTATGTAGGGGTTCCCCTGCTGCTTCGTTTCCCACAGGCTTTTGTGGCTATTGTCTCCTATTTTTGCTTATTGAATCCCCCGAGGCACCACCCCCAGGGTCTTCTTTTTTCAGCTGAACTCTTGCTCTTTCATGTTCTTTTACCTTCTCGGTCCACACTCCCCTTTTTCTGTTGCACACTTAACGCCACTTAGTGGTTGTCATGAAAAAAAAAGAAATAGAAAAACAGACACAAAGAGTTTACTTTAAAAAGAGACTCAGAAAATCTCTATAAAAAAAAAAAGGAAGAAGAAATAAAAAAGAACAAAAAGAATGACTTTAGTTGCTTCGACAAACCGCCCACACTTCTACTTTTTTGTATTCTTTCTATTTTTTAACTACTTTTTTAATTCTTTCTAAATGGGTGGGTTTTGGGGGGTTATGGTTGATCACAACAGGTGCTTCAGCTGTGTAAAACCGAAAAAGAAGGGGAAATGATTACCAGAAAAAAGAAGAAGAAAAGAAGAAAGAAAAATTACCGAGAGTATTGAAGAGAGTCGCGAAAAATACTTTAACTGTGGCAGTATTTTCTTTTGTGCTACAGTCGCGAAAATGTTCTCATCCTTTTTATAATTTTTGTATACTTACCCCCGATGGCACCTTAGCCTCGAAGAGCTCATTAAGACTTTCAGTGCCTCCTCTCAAAACGATGGTTTCTAGTTTTTCGCACTCAGATAAGAAGTGATCACCAATGGAAGAAAGATTCATCACATTCAAGTCTATGGTTTCTAGTTCGCTGCAGGAAGACAAGAAGCCATCACCAATAGAAGAAAGACTGATCGTTGAACTCAAGTCGAAGGATTTTAGTCCGCTGCAGTAAGACAAGAAACCATCACCAATTGAAGATAGATTGGTCATCGAACTCAAGTTGATGGTTTCTAGTTCGTAGCAGTGAGACAAGAATTCATCACCAAGAGCAGAAAGACTGATCGTTGAACTCAAGTCAAAGGATTTTAGTCCGAAGCAGTAAGACAAGAAACCATCACCAATGGAAGATAGATTGGTCATCGAACTCAAGTTGATGGTTTCTAGTTCGTAGCAGTGAGACAAGAAGCCATCACCAAGAGCAGAAAGACTGATCGTTGAACTCAAGTCAATGGTTTTTAGTCCGCAACCAGACAAGAAACCACGACCAATGGAAGATAGATTGGTCATCGAACTCAAGTTGATGGTTTCTAGTCTTTCGCACTTAAATAAAAAGTCATCACCAATGGTAGAAACATTGGGGAGGATGAGTTCAACAGACGTCAGGTGGTCGCACACTGTAATAAACTCATCGTCTATCCTTGTAACACGGCCTGTGGAGTCGGTGACAACGAGGAACAGAAGTCCAGAAGGAAGGTCCGCCGTCTCCATGGACAAGACTGGAGAGTCCCCCACCTCCACCACAAGAACAAGCTCAGGGTCAGCCGACACAAGACCCTCAAGCTCAGAAACCACTCCTGAATTCTCGTCCTTCAGCTCCTCCAGACGAACGGTTCTCATCTCCACATGGACCACGGAGCCCTCCACGAGCCCAACTTCCTGAAGCTCTTCACCACCTTTCCTGTCAAGGACCTCACCCTCCCAAACCAGTTTGAACCTGCCTTCGAGTAAGTTTGTGGCACAGGCCACCTTCTTGTACAGGCTCCCCACCGCCTCCTTCCCCGACACTTCCACATCGTGAACCCCGCCTCCCGTCTTCACGAACACTGTCATATCGTTCATTTTCTTTTTTTTTGGTTGTGTTTCTGTTCTGTTAAAGGTGATTTTCAATCTTCAAAGGCAAATCAATAGGTGGCTGAAAATGATATAAAGTAAAAAAGTTGAAATAATAAAAAAGAATAAATATATGAGTTAAAAGGTAGTCTTTGTGAGACGCCCCTTGTTCTCATGCTCTATAAAAGTGACTGACATCCTCAAAGAGGAGCCTCCCACGTACCAGGAATCTTGGTGCGGGCTCCTATAAAGAAGTGAAAAGAAAAGACGAAAAAAAGAGACGCAAAAAACGCAAAAATGTGTGAAAAGAGAAAAGAAGCTTCAATAAACGGCCCGTATACTTACTTACTCCTGCAGGTATCTGAGCCTCTAAGAGCTTCTTAAAAGTTTCAGTGCCTCCTCTCAAAACGATGGTTTCTAGTTTTTCGAAAGATTCATCACATTCAGGTTTCGCATCCCAACAAAGAGCCATAACCAATAGAATAAATATTTGTTAGTGATCATCCCTGTCGTCGGCGGGTCCTCTTACCCACTACCTGCAAACACAAGGTCCGGACCAAAGCTTGGTTGGCTATTATGCGTTGCAAGGTTTCGTCCTGCCTCGTCGTGTCTTGCGGCCCTAGGGTACAAAGCCTCTTGTTAGTCCGCAGCCCGGTGTTTGGAAAGGGAGTCAACCACAATGCACAGGTAGTCATGGTCAGATTTGTTTGTGAGCAGATGAAAAAAAAGGGAGGTTTTTTTTGCAAGTTCTTTTTGGAAAATATTAGCGAAACATAACAAAAAGGGGTAAAAAACAAAACGGATTGTATCATCGAGGAACTCATTTTTTGAAACTATGGAAAGAAACGTAAAAAAAGAAAAACTATGTTCTTATATTTTTCACAGCACAGACCCGGTTTCGTCCCTTACAGCGACCCCTAGGTACGTGGTCCTCATCAGGCTGTGTCGCACCTTATGCGGTCCACCTGTGGCCAACAGGTGGAGGGCCTGTGCTCTATTGTGTCGGGTTGGGTTGGGGGGGCTGGCGGAAGGCTGGAGGTGCTGCGTTCGTTGTCATGGAAGGTGCGTGGGTGTTGGTACGTAACGGCCCCACGTCTGATGCAGTTGCCGATCGTCTACCGGTCGCCTGCCTTCTTCGCTCGCTCCTTTCGTCTTGTGCAGTTCCCCGCTTTGCAGTGACCTTGGTGGCTGATCACCTGCTTGGCGTGTAGGAACGGTTTGCCAAACTCGTTGGTCTTTGTTCATCTATCGCATGACAGTGTCGTCTTGGTTGTGGGCACGTGATAAGGTGTGCGTCCATTCTCTTTTTTGTAGTGAACGGCCTCCCCTGGCTGTTTACCATGACGCCGCACCGTGGGCATTTGCGTTCCTTGCCGTCGTCGTTCCTGGCCCCGCATTTACCTTCGTGCCTTCTTACAGAGCTCTGCGTGAAGGTAGACCCGGTTCGTGTCTTGCCCTTCCGCAGTACTTGCATTTGAACGGGCCTTTAGGTTTGCTCGGCCGTTTCTTGGCCCTGGGCTTCTTGGACAATGTCCCTCGGTGCCAGCGCATTCTTTTCATGCCAAGGAGTTCGCCGTTCGCGTTCTTGTTGGTGCCACAATGCTGGCATCTGGGGCCGCCCACCTTTTGGTTGTCCTTGGTGCTGTCGTCGGTGCTGTCGTCCTCGCTGCCACTGGGAGTGCTCTCGTCTTTGTTACTGCCGGGGGTGCTGTTCTCTTCCGTTACCTTGCTGCTGTTACTGCTTTTGCTGCAGTTTCTGCTGCTGCTGCTGCTACTTCTGCTACCATTGCTCTTGTCCTTGTCGTCTCCGTTTGGGTGTCTTTGCAGGTTCCTGTGCCCGCATCTCCCTTCGTGCGTTTGCACTTCGCCTCTGCGTGTGAACTTCTTCTTGGACCCACCTTTGTAGTGGTCTGTCCCGCAGTATTGGCAGCGGAGTGCGTTGAAGAGGTTGTCCATGTCCTCTGTTGTGCCTTGTGTGGCCCCCTCCTCTTCTTCCTCGGCCTTGTGCTTCTTGTATAAGATGAGGCTGGGGTGCCATACTTTGCTTTTACCTGCGTATGGCACTTCCACTCCGTCTGCTCTGAGCTCCCATTTCTTGCCCTCTCTAGTGTAGTAGACCCGGTAGTGGAGCTCCTTGTGGCTGTACTCCGCTACTGTAATCCTGTCCCATCTGGCGTCCTCGTTGTCTCTTAGGCTCTCTGCTGGCTGGAAGAGCTTGATTTGGTCTTTGCCTTCGGGTTGCCCGTGTACTCTCAGCAGGAAGTGTTCTCCTGTCGTCGTCCATTGCTGTGTACAGGTTGGGTGTGTGCCGCAGTGCAATGAAAAATGAAAAGTGGAAGGGGCGAGGAAAGAAGAAAAAAAAATACAGTGAAGGGACCTTACTTACCTTTCCTTTTTATTTTTGCTGGAACAAGTAAACAAATTTTTGAAAAGAATTGTTATTGCAAAAAAGAGTAGAGGCAGCTTGTCCGTTTATCCCTACTATGGTGAAAACGGCTTGCACAAACAAAGCCGTTTTCACCGCAGGCCTAGGAGGGGGCCAAGCAGGCCTAGGAGGAGGCCACGCAGGCCTGGGAGGGGACCAAGCAGGACTGGTGCCAGACGAGCTTCCGTACTCGGTGGACACCAGAAGAGTGACGTCCTGGGTCGGACACGTCACACACGCCCATCTCAGACGTCAGCTCCTCGGAAACATCCGGACTCGCTACGGACCGATCCCGGAGGACGCCCGGGACACTGCGCGTGGACACGAACACGATGTTCGTAGGTTGTTCCGGTACCTGACACAGATCTTCCCGCTCTTTGCCACGGTAGGGGAGGCCCTGTTTCCGCTGGCGCACGATCTCATGGTCCAGCTGGAGTGTTGCCGTATCAGGGCTAAGGCTCCGGATCGCCAATCCGGCATGGAAAGGGCCTTGGTGTACGAGGAAAGGCTGGAAGGATTGGAATGGACGAAGGTTGATGGCAATGTCATCAGCGCCGCGGCTCGGCTGGCGGCGGCGGTAAAGTCGGAACCTCTTAGGTCAGAACCCTCAAAGAGACCGAATTACTTCCACGGTGGGGGTCCAAAAAAGGCGAGGCATTGACAGCTGACTCATCCACCATCCCTAACTCTTATCAATCAGAACAGTACTTCTCTAGCTCCCGTCAACGGTTCCCTCCCCCCGCTCGCTCTTCTTTTTCATTTATCAAAAACGTTTCTCACTCCCTCTGCGACTCCGAAGGGTCGGCCGCGATTAATCGCGAAGGAGGAAGTGGGACCCCTACTACTGCAAACGCAAGAGTTCATGGGGACTTGCTACAAATCTCAAGACTCGGTGGTCTCGGTCCTTCGCAGGGGTCGGCAATTCGCGGAGCAGGTAAGCAGATGGCATCCGACGATATCGGAGGAGGAGGCCTTCCTGCTATGGATAGAAAGGAAACGCAGTGCGGGGCAGATTTCCGCTTCCTCCGCACTACAGTACATGACTTACTGGCGGATGGGTCGGCCCGACGGCAGCCTATCGTCGTTCCCTCCAAGGGAGACTGGAGGTTTTCAACCATCGCCTAGAAAGTCAGAGGATTCTGGTGTCACGGGAGCAGGTGCTCAGGTGATCTCGTCCCCGCAGGACATGTTGACGGCTGCCCTGTCCTTGCAATGGAGCACGGCCGGTCGGTTCGTGGACGTAGAACGACTTCTAATAGGGCACGTGTTCCCCCGCCCCGGGGAGACCTTGATCACGCTGGTTGGCGGGAAGACCGACCGACAAGGGAAGGGCCAGGGGGTGGTGGTCCCGTCGGACGGAAACCTATTCGGGCCTGCGAAGCGGTGGATCGAAGGAAGGATGCGGTCGGCTACACCGGACCGAAGGGTCTTCTCAACGATATCCCGCGTAGCGTACAACCGTTTCCTGATGAAGAGCTTAAACGTCACGGCTCACGACATAAGACATGCGTTGACTCACGTGGCGCGACGTCTGGGGAAGGAGCGGCCCAGCCAAATGCATTGGTCGTTGACCCGCACTTAACGCAGGACAGTGTGGAGGTGGTTGTAGCCTGTCGTGTCCTGACCTTCCCGTCGTAGCCTCTAGCCCTGCGGCTTCGTGGTTTCGTGACGCTCGGTTTGTTACGGCAGTGCCTTTCGTGCCATCGCATTCTCTTCGTGTTAAGGAGTACACCGTTCACATTTGTGTTCGTTCCACAGTACATGCATCTCGGGCCGCTCATTTTCTTGGTGCCGCCGCTTGTGGTGCTGGAGGTGTAGTCGTCTGTGTCTGCCTCCTCTTCCGTACTGCTGTTGTAGTAGTCCTCACTATTGCTGCTTTCATAACTCTCACTGCATACACTCCCGCTGTTTTCATCGCTGTTGCTGTAGCTGTAGCTGGACCCGTTACTGTTCACCAGCCTCACCCCCTCTGGTAGGTTATTCCTCAAGAGCCAGGTAGATTCACTAGCGCTTCCCAAAACTACGGTTTCTAGATTTTCACACTCCGACAAAAAGCCCTGGCCGACGGTTTCAACATTGGCCATCGAACTCAAGTCGATGGATTCTAATTCCTCGCACCCTGACATGAAGTCATTACCAATGTCAGTTACATCCGCCATCGCACTCAAGTCGATGGTTTCTAGTGCAGTACATTGTGACATGAAGTCATTACCAATGAAGCTAAGGTCCGACATCCAACTCAAGTCGATGGTTTCTAGTGCAGTACATTGTGACATGAAGTCATTACCAATGAAGCTAAGGTCCGACATCCAACTCAAGTCGATGGTTTCTAGTGCAGTACATTGTGACATGAAGTCATTACCAATGAAGCTAAGGTCCGACATCCAACTCAAGTCGATGGTTTCTAGTGCAGTACATTGTGACATGAAGTCATTACCAATGAAGCTAAGGTCCGACATCCAACTCAAGTCGATGGTTTCTAGTGCAGTACATTGTGACATGAAGTCATTACCAATGAAGCTAAGGTCCGACATCCAACTCAAGTCGATGGTTTCTAGTGCAGTACATTGTGACATGAAGTCATTACCAATGAAGCTAAGGTCCGACATCCAACTCAAGTCGATGGTTTCAAGTTTGTTGCACTGTGTCAGGAATTCATCGGCAATCAGAGAAAGATTGGTCATCGAAGTCAAGTCGATGGTTACTAGGTAGTTGCTCGCCCCCAAGAAGTAAGAACTAATGGAAGAAACATTGGGAGGATGAGAGTGAGAGACATCAGGTAGCACCCATAAAGAAAGTCATCGTCTATACTTGTAACACAACCTGTGGGGTCGGAGACAACGAGGGACCACAGCCCTTGAGGAAGGTCACTGCTCTCCATGGACAAAACTTCAACATCCCCCACCTCCACTTCCAAAATAAACTCTCTGCACCGTAAGCTCAGAGCTGCCAGAAGCCCCTCAAGTTCCGTTCGGACTTCTGAGTTCTTTTCCGCAAACCCGCAAACCCGCCTCTAGAGCCTCACGGAGCCCTCCACGAGCTCAAGTTGCTGAAGCTCTTCACCGCCGAACCTATCCAGGACCTCACCCTCCCAAACCAGTTTGAACCTGCCTAGGAGGATGTCAGCAGCGCACGCCGCCTTCTTGTACAGGCTCCCCACCGTCTCCTTCCCCGACACTTCCACATCGTGAGCCTCGCCTCCCGCGTTCACAAACACCGTTATTTCGTCCATCTTTACGCCTATTTCTTTTGAATAACTGAGCCGTGTAAACAATCTTTTTAAAAACGGAAGGACTAATTTCCGGATTGACGATATCAATAAAAAACTCAAATCTATTTCTACGGTGCATGCCCACCGTTGACTGGAGATCCTACACGTGCGAGTCACCACTGCCCTTACGGGCAACTCCGACCACCACTGTTGCTGCACTGGGGTGTTCAGTCCCGAGTGCCACTCGTGAGACAGCCGGAGACGTTCCGTCTCTGGTGTTCGTCCAAGAGCTCCGGTCGTTGTCGGAAGTAGACCAAGAGACTGAGGTAGCGGTCCATCCGTCTCTGGAGGAGCCTTCGGTCGAGGGCATCCTGTTCAAGGCCCTGCGACTGCTCGCGAAGGATGAGAAGCCCTTCGTCGTCGGTGGATGTAGAACTCTTACCATGACGGCTTTCGTGCTCGTATGCAGTGCCGTCGTGCTTCTTCTTACGCTAGGTTTGTCCGTGGAGTCCTGCGTGAGGTCGATCACCTCTAGGACCCCGCTGGAGGGTCAAGGGGAGTATCTTCCTCGTGGAGGGCTCCGTGAGGCTCTAGAGGCTCAGATACCTGCAGGAGTAAGTTTACGGAAATAAAAGAAAAGCCAGCCTCCCCCATGGTAGTTTTCCTTACTCACCCTCCCAAACCAGTGTGAACCTGCCTTCAAGTAAATTAGTAGCACGCGTTGTCTACTTGTACAGGCTCCCCACCGCCTCCTTCCCCGACACTTCCACATCGTGAACCCCGCCTCCCGTCTTCACGAACACTGTCGTTCATTTATTTTTCTCTCATCCACCCCCAAAAAAGACTTATTATTTTTGTTTTTTTAAAAAGAGGGGGTCGGAAGAGGGGAAAATAAGTAAGAATAATAAGAAAACCACGGTTATCAAGAGGTGGAAATTGGAGACGATGGTCAAATAAAAAAAAAAGAAAAAAAAGGGGTGAAGAGGGAGAAGGGGGAGGGGCGAGGAGAAAAAGAAAATACAGTGAAGGGGCCTTACTTACCTTTCCTTTTTTTCTTTTTTTTTTTTTTTTTTCCTGGCTCTGCGAGAGCTGCACAGGGAGAAAAGCCCTTACGAAAGGAAGTTCGTAGCAGTGTTTACTCCTCCAGGTGCTGTCCTCATCAGTAGAGGCACCCTTTAAGGGCCTTAAGAAATGAACGAAAAAGAAAAAAAAAAAAAAGAGGGGAGAAAGAAAAGAAAAACGAAAAACTAATGAGCTGGGACGGAAAAGGAAAAAAAAAAAAACACTAAAAAAAAAAAAAAAAAAAAAAAAAAAAAATACTTGATAAGATTTTCAGTATGCTTTGGGTTGGCTCGCTGTTCAACTATTCAAGAAAAAAGTACTCACTACCCCCTGCAGTGGCGCTGTGTGTCACAATGGATGACATGAACGGCATCTGGGCGAGAAACACTGCATAGGGGTCGTGGCTAAGTAGCCGGAGAAGGCCGAGCAGTTCTTCAGATGTGACACAAAAATATATCGCATCCTAGCAGCCGGAAAAAAAAAAAAAAAAAAAATGGGGTCGATTCCCTTTTTGTCTACTGATTCACACCATATATTCTTTTTTTTAAAAAAAGGGGGGGGGTCAGCAAGAGAACGAAGGGATAGGGGGGGGGGGGGGGGGTCCGGCCAGAGAAAAATGGAAAAATACAAAATAAATAGAAAAAAAATATCCACCCTCTCTATTCGTTGAACAGAAGCACGATCAGGGCTTCTTTTTCTACCCTGTAGCTGCCTAAGGTTCTTGTAGCCTCAGTTAGCTCCACGCCGTTGCAGGCCAATCTCATATTACTCGGACACTCTCCGGTTATCTCTTGAAGCTTTTCCTTCATGAACGCGATGGTCGACACAGAGGCTACCTTCACCTTCAGAATATCCCCAGTGAGCAGCTTAACGGTGGTGTCGGCCTCTTCCCAAACAGGTTCGGGGTCCTCCTTGGGCTCTACCACAACAGGTGCAGCATTTTGTTCTGCAATGGGCTCTGCCGATGTAGTTTTCTTAACAGCAGGTTTAGCCTTTGTGCTTTTGTTTGCCGGCTTCTTCTCTTGACTACCACAGCATCCCATTTTTTTTTCCTCTTTTTTGTTTTCCTTTTTTTTTTTCTTTTTTTTTGTCAAAATAATATAAAAAATAAAGAGAATAAAGGGGGGGGGGGGGGGAGCAGGGGGCAACGTTTAAAAGAATTCTTTTTGGTTTTTATTAAACAAAAAATTCCAGTTTTTTTTTTTTTTTTTTTTTTTTTTTTTGCTTGGAGCGTGGTCCCCCCTCCCCGCATCTTTTTTTTTTTTTTTTTTTTTTTTTTTTTTTTTTTTGCATTTTCTTCTGCCATCACCAAAAAAAATACCCTCAAGGAAAAAAAAAAAAAAAAAAAAACAAGAGAGCGGGAATATTGAAGAAGAAAATTACTCGGGGAAGTAGGAGAACGAATTTTTTCCTCCCACTTTTTTTTTCAAAGCTTCGGGACGACAAGGGACCCACCATCAACCACGATATCAGCCCCGTTGGTGAAGCTGCCGCCCCTCCCGCACAGGTACAGCACGGTGGCTGCGATGTCCTGAGGGACACCAATACGCCCGGCGACGGTGCCCTTGGCCACGTTCTCCTTCCCAGCAGCACGGATAGTACCCCGCATCATGCGAGACTCGAAGGGCCCGGGGCAGATCGTGTTCACAGTCACATTCTTGGCACCAAGCTTCCCAGCAAGATGGTGTGACAGCATCACAGCACCAGCCTTTGAAGAGGTGTATGCGAAGGTGTTTAGTTTGCTTGGGGAGAAGGCAGAGATGGAGGAGATGATGACCACCCTTGATGGGTCCTCAGGGGTCCCAGCTGCGACGAGGAGCGGTGCGAACTCCTGCGTCACGGAAAAGACAGATCTAACATTGATCTGCATCACTTTATCGAAGCTGTCAGCTGGGTACTTCCCGAGAGGGGCGTTGAAGTTGGTTCCTGCGTTGTTCACCAGGATGTGGACGCGGCCTTCTTTCTCTTTGATCTGCTGCACCACCCTCTTCACCTCGTCTTCCTTCCCCACGTCGCACTGCATACTGACACACATGGGCAGTGTTTCTGCGAACTTGCTGATGTCCTTCCTGCTCACGATGTACGTCTTGCACCCGTTCCTTGTCAGCCCTGCGGCTATCATGGCACCGATCCCACTCCCGCCTCCTGTCACAACAGCTACCTTCCCCTGCACACCAAACAGGGCCCCCAGGCTCATGTCGGCGGTCAGTGCCGCATCGTTCTCCCCGAACTCTGTTGTCGGCATTTTCTTTTTTTTTTTTTTTTGTGGAAATCTTATCTGGGGGACTCCAGCTTGGAACTTTGCAGTTTCTTTTTTTTTTTTTTTTTTTGCAGGGGCATACATAAAAAATAAATAAAAGCGGGTGGGGGGGGGGGAGACGAAAAAATAAAGTGGGAGGGGGGAAAAAAAACTAGTTTGGCCGCCTCACTAAAAGGTATCATGCCTATAAAATATCCCATCACACTGCCATCAACTAGTTTTTTTTTCTCCTTTTTTTTTTTTCTCTCGACAACAAAAAAAAAACAAAAAAAAAAGGAAAAATAGTTTCCTTCCTCTGGTGTAGGGGGGAAAACTTAATTTTTTTTTTTTAAATTTGTAGTGCATTTGAAAAATAAAAGAAAATAAAGAATAAAATATAAAAGAGCCAACGAAGGTAGGTGTTTTCTTTTTTGGGTGGGGAACTTTCTCTTTTTTTTTTCCCCTTTCTTTTCTACAAATAAAGACACTGTGATGAGGGGGAAACAAAGTGGCTAGCAACAGCCCACTACAGTGGAGTGCCAACCTTTACGACATTCCCCCCGCCCCTTTGCATCTTCCTTTTCTTTTTTTTCTTCTTTTTTTTTTTTCACTCGTAGAAAAAGTATATTACCCAGCAACAGTATGCCGCCACAACATGACTCGTTCTTACAAAAAAAAAAAATTTTTTTTTTTTCTTCTGCCATCACCAACAAAAAAAAATACCCCAAAAAAAAAAGAGAGAGTGGGAATATTGAAGAAGAAAAAAATCTGGGACTTCATTTTTTTTTTTTTTTTTTCAAAGCTTCGGGACGACAAGGGACCCACCATCAACCACGATGTCAGCCCCGTTGGTGAAGCTGCCGCCCCTCCCGCACAGGTACAGCACGGTGGCTGCGATGTCCTGAGGGACACCAATACGCCCGGCGACGGTGCCCTTGGCCACGTTCTCCTTCCCAGCAGCACGGATAGTACCCCGCATCATGCGAGACTCGAAGGGCCCGGGGCAGATCGTGTTCACAGTCACATTCTTGGCACCAAGCTTCCCAGCAAGATGGTGTGACAACATCAACACAGCGGCCTTTGAAGAGCTGTATGCGAAGGTGTTAAACTGCGTGGGTGCCCTCACACCGTTGATGGAAGAGATGTTGATGACCCTTGATGGGTCCTCAGGGGTCCCAGCTGCGACGAGGAGCGGTGCGAACTCCTGCGTCACGGAAAAGACAGATCTGACATTGATCTGCATCACTTTATCGAAGCTGTCAGCTGGGTACTTCCCGAGAGGGGCGTTGAAGTTGGTTCCTGCGTTGTTCACCAGGATGTGGACGCGGCCTTCTTTCTCTTTGATCTGCTGCACCACCCTCTTCACCTCGTCTTCCTTCCCCACGTCGCACTGCATACTGACACACATGGGCAGTGTTTCTGCGAACTTGCTGATGTCCTTCCTGCTCACGATGTACGTCTTGCACCCGTTCCTTGTCAGCCCTGCGGCTATCATGGCACCGATCCCACTCCCGCCTCCTGTCACAACAGCTACCTTCCCCTGCACACCAAACAGGGCCCCCAGGCTCATGTCGGCGGTCAGTGCCGCATCGTTCTCCCCGAACTCTGCTGTCGGCATTTTTTTCTTTTTTTTTTTTTTTTTTCCCTCGCTTTTTTAGGAAATGCAGGGACGATCAAGCGTCTAAGGATGCGTCACCCAGGAGCTGCGAGAAGTCCTGCCCAACCTACAACACGGCACAGATGCAGGACGCGGAGAGTTCCTCACGGTGTTTAAGAAAGGCAAAAAAAAAAAAAAAATAAATAATAAGGCTAGATTTTTGACACTCTCTCATCCACATTTTCTTTTTTTTTTTTTTTTTTTTTCCTCTTCCCCTCATTGCAAGGTATCGGTGTCGTCGAAATCATCACAGAAATCTAAAGAGAAAAAAATTTGTTTTTTTTTTTTTAATTAGATAGTTTTTTTTTTTTATACCATTAAAAAAATCGGCTTCAGGGAGCTTCTTGGGGTCGCATGACGTGTCCATCAAATTCATCAAAAAGTCCCCATCAGCGCCATCTGTATTTGATAACTTGAAGAAAAAAAAAGAAAAAGCCTCACACCTCCATCTTGGCACAAATCGTTCCACTGTTCCTCTCCTCGGGCCCCTACTTCAGCTTCATATTCTGGATCCATCTTTTTTTTTTTTTTTTTTGTGTGTAAAAGCAAAAGGGCGGATACTTCTCGTTTTTATATTTTTATTTTGGCTTTCTTTCATTTTCTTTTTTTTTTTTTTTTGCACAACAAAAAAAAAAAAAAAAACACGAAAGCAAGGGGGGAAGAAAACATGGTGCAAAAAAAAAAAAAAAAGAAAAGGAACCCTCATAAAGAGGTGTTTTTTTTTTTTTTTTTCCCTGGGGGAGGGGAGCGTTTTCCCCCCACACCCCTTTTTTCTTTTTTTTTTTTCGAACTTTTTTTTTTTTCTTCTCATGTCAATCAAATCGAAAAAAAAGAGAAAGTTTAGCAAAAAAAAAAAAAAAAAAAAGAGGAACTGGCCGTTGTTTGTACGTGCCGGGTAAAACCTGGAGAAGTTGTCAACCCGAAACACGTTGCCAACGTTCCCCATTTGTTTAGACAAGTCAAAGATTCGTTCTTGCAAAAGAGGAACTGGCCGTTGTTTGTACGTGCCGGTCCATATAAAAAACGCCCCCCCCTCCCCTCTAAATGTAAAGTGAATCATTCCTTTTGTTCCTTTTCCTTTTTTTTTGAAGAGAGGGTCCGGGCAAAATTAAAGTAAAAGCGCGTAAACCCCATTGGTCTTGAACCAAACTAAAAAGGGAACTGCACGGCTGTCTAACAATGAACCTTCTGAGAGGCCAGCCTCGTATACCGATCTGCGAGATTCTCGGCAGATGGGACATAAACCAGCTCTAGCCGGCACCCGCTGTTGGTGAGCATGGTCTGGAGCACCAACCAATGCATAGTGGTTGCGTCCAGAGAAAAGCCACGAGTCGCGTAGCCGATGACTGCCTTGTTGTCGCACAGTGCTATAACCCTCGCGTTATTTTCACGCTGAGTTATCCAGTGGACCAAGCGAACCACCCCGAACAGCTCCGTCAGGTGTATGTCCACACCCGATAGGCAAGGTGGGAACACACCATAGACAGCAGTGCCTCACACATACACAAAAGCCCCAACCCACAGCGCTCACATCCGACACACCCTTGAGTAGCCTTGCCAGAGGGGGACGCCGAGCCAGCCAGTCGTTGGCCCTAACGACCACAAGCAGCTTAGTCATAAGCTGACGCACCGAATCATCGAGCTCCACCGGAGTCATCCACAGCTGTTTCCCAGCCACACGACCCTGCGGTGATGACCGACGGGGAGGTCAACAGCGAACAACACATCTGATGGTTTTCTTATATTTTCATGTTATCCCCCACCACCTGAAAAAAAGACGAGGGGGAACAAAAAAAAAAGAGCCCGGCTGATTGTTTGTGCAAAGCCGTTTTTCACCCACAGTAGGGAAACGGACAAAGCTGCCTCTACTCTTTTTTTACAGAAAAAAAAAAAAAAAAAAAAAAAAAAAATCTTTCCGCCGTTTTTTTGTTTTGCTTTTGGTGAAAGCAAAAATAAAAAGAAAAAAAAAGTAAAAAAAAAAAAAAAAAAATTTTCTCGCACAACTCACAACTTGGGAGCCTTCCCATTTTTGAATGCCTCAATCATAGCCCCCATCCCGTCCCTGAGGCCAATGGTGACTCCAAAGGGGCGAACCATTACCATCAGCTGGGTCGCCTTGCCTGTGTTACCGTCCACCTCGAAGATGTCGACCCCATCGGCTTTCAGCTCCTTCCCGTCTTTCGTGACCATCGCGTTGAAGTGAAGGACCACCTTGGCCTTGTTAGCTGCCTTGTCCGTGCCAACAAAGGCCCCTACATAATGCAACCCCTTCAGCACCTTAGTCACGCTCATGAGAATCGGTACGTATCCGATTTTCTTGCTGTATGGCTTGTTCACCAACGGAGAGTAAAATTTGAACTTGCCCTCCTCCATCGCGTGGGTCAAGCCGCTGAAACACCCCTTCTCATCACCAGCACTGAACATTTTAATCCACTTGCTTGCAAACTCCGTGCCTACCTGGTACAACCTGGGGTCAGAAGGAAGATCCATTTTTTTTTTTTTTTTTTTTTTTTTTTTTTTTTTTTTTTTTTTTGCTCACCCCCTTTTTCTTTCTTTTTTTTGAAAGAAACGTGGCAAAGAAGAAAAAAAAAGAAAAGTGTGTGTGTGGGGGGGGGAAGTATTTCTTTTTTATTTTCCCATTTTTTGAGCCGAGTTGGGGCCGATTGCAGGCTCAGACCGAAGGACCACCCCGAAGGATAGCAAAACATGTGATAAACAAAATTTGGCATCAGCCTCACATGGCTGTTGTTAAGTAAAACAACGGTTTCTATAGAAAACAAAAAAGATCTTGTAGTGATATCACGGGCGTGACTTACCTCAAGATGTAAAAATTCTTTTTTTTCTTCCATAATACTGTAAAAGGGGAAATCATCCGGTCGGCCAGGGCTTCCGGACATTTTATTTCCTTCCATTTTTTTTCCTTTTTACAGTATTCAATAGTTTTTTCACCCCTCCCCGTTTTTTTTTTTTTTTTTTTTTTTCAGTACTCCATAGACTGAAGTAACTATTAATTTAACAAATTCTTTTTTGGCAAGAGGCCTATGACCATAATGATTCGAGTACAATTCGGTCTATGGTATTGACAAAAAAAAAAAGTTTGGTTTACAGAGCGTGTGCTCTGAAGAAATATCGAATAAGGCAGAGGGGGGGGGGGGGGGGGCGGCGGCTATGCTGGGCAAGGAAACGCGTTTCCAAGCTTTTTCTTTTTTTGAAAATATGGAAACGGAAACGTTTCCTTACTTTGGGGCTGTTTCCTTAAAAAGTATCTGAAAAATAAGGAAACGGAAAACGTTTCCCCGTTTCTTGCCAAACATAGCCCTGGGGGGGGGGGGGGGGGGGGGGGGGGGAGCACAGTCAAGGATTAAGCCATAGAGGGGGTTCTTTTCTTTTTTTTATTTTTATTTTTTTTTTTTTATTTCAAGGTGGGGATAACATGAAAATATAAGAAAAACATCAGATGTGTTGTTCGCTGTTGACCTCCTCGTCGGTCATCACCGGTAGCGCCCGAGTGGAAGAACATAATGCAGATGCTCAGGGTGACGAACAGGCAGCAAACTGCACGAGCGCAGAATCTTGGTTACCCGGGACGCACCGGCTGGGGTTGAGCTGTACACCGCACGCATTAAGGACACGACGCGGAACGCAGAAGAAGCTACAACTCGGCCGCGGCGCGCCCCCTGTAATCAAGTAGACAGTTCTTGTGCAGGGCGCCGCCAACACCGGCCTCCTTTAACTCATATATTATTTTATTATTTTGTTTTCAAAATGTTAAAAAAAAAAAAAAAATACCCCCTCTTCCCTTAAAACACCTTTGTAAGCCTCCCTGCACTTTTATCTACCAACAAGGTGTCTGTCAGGAAGATCTCGTTGCCCTCCCTCCGCTTTTTGCACCGCCAGAGGGCGTGGGTGACAAAACCTAAGATCCCTACTGCAACGCAGCACAACACCACAAACAAAGCAATCGGGAACGGGAATGGATTGTCGGAGTCCTTGCCGCAAGACATTGCCACTAGACTGGTGTTGCCGCAATCACATGAATATTCCAGAATTCCCACAGGGGGGCCTGAGCAATTTGCTGTGTGATAGACTTGAGCAGTTGTGCTGTTGATCAAAAGAATGGCCTCCAGCTGGGCGTCTCCCTCTCCCAACAGGCCCCAAGGGGTGCACTGGTCGTACTCCTGTATCGCTACACTGTTCCCCTCATCGCTGCATGACCTCATGGTGACAACGGCCTTCGCTGTGATAATGAGAAAAATCGCAAACATTCTTTTATTTATTTTTTTTTTTTTTTAAATTTCTCGCCCCCTCCTCCTCCCCTCCGCGTCTTTTCTCTTGCCCTCCACCTTTCTTTGAAATTTTGAAAAAAAAAAAAAAAAAAAAGTCCTGGATTGAAAAATTGAAAAATAAAAAAAAAAAAATCAAAAAAAGCAAGACTGGGAGAAAAAAAAAAAAGAAAAAGGAGAAGAGGAACTTCATTTTTTTTTTTTTTTTTTTTTTTTTTTTCCTTTTGGAAAAGAAAAAAAGACCGCGGTTTTTTTTTGCCCAAAACATTGAAGGGACCACCGACTGACTAGGGTTCGCTTTTTTTTTTTTTTTTTTTTGAAAAAAAAAAGGAAAAAAGAAAAGAAAGAATAAAATAGTAAAGAAAAAAAAAAAGTAAGAAGCGAGAGCACGCTTTTTTCTTCTTCTTTTTTTTATTCTTTTTTTTAAATTCTTTTTTTTTTTTTTACCCTCCATTTTTTTTTTTCCCCCTCGTTTTTTTCTTTTTTTTTTTTAAACGATCCATAGTTTTCTTTTCAGGACAAAAAAAAAAAAAAAAAAAAAAAGGAAAAAGGAGGTCTTGCCGACATGCCTTATGTTTCTTTTTATCCTCCCCACACCCTTTTCCATTTTTTTTTAAAGGCTCACGCATACATCCAGTCATGTTGCTGAGGGGTCAGCAACTCCCATTTCACCTCTCTTGCGAGCAGCTTTCGTTGCTCCACCGACAGCGGATGTCCTCTCTCTCCCAGCATTTTGTAAATCACCTTCCTGCGCTCCATAGGACTCAGCCCCAAGAATGTAGTACTTACTACCGAAACCATAGGGGGGCGGGGCTTATCCCCGTAGATATTAATAGACGGCTCTACGGCAGTGTCCTGCAATGCCCGTAGAACCTGGCTCAGCGCCGGGCTGGAAAGGGTGGTCGCTGACGACGAAGCAGGGACGGCTGCCATTTTTTTTTTTTTTTTTTTTTTTTTTTTTTTTTCCCCCTTCTGATTTTTTTTTTTTTTTTTCCCCGCAAAAAAAAAAAAAAAAAAAAAAATATCGCGGCTGGTAGGTGCGAGATATACCACTGAGGAAGGAGAGGGGGAAAAAAAAAAAAAAAAAAAAAAAAAAAAAAAAATAGCTATTTATTAAATGAAAATCAGATAGCCTGATTTCATTCAATACTGCATTTTATTTAATTAAATGATGAGCTGCTCTCGAAAAGAATTTAGGTGATAAGTGTGGCTTCGCTGCTGCCTGCTTGTAGCGGCGCAATGCGCGAGTCTTTACTGAACACGGTACTGGGTTTGGTATGATTAATTCGGCGAATTGATGCTGACGTCTACGTCAAACGTGATTCTGTGCACTGTTGAAGTAGTGGGCTGTGTCGAAGGGGCAGGGCTGAAGGGGCGTGGTAGGTGCAAAACCTCTCCCACTCCTTCTTGTAGGCTATTTTGCTTGCCGTTGGAAGCGTGTCTTCCATCACAGCTTTGGCCCTCTTTCTCGAGGCTGATGCCCTTGGCTCGCTTCTCGGTCGCCTTCGGTTTTCTTCCCATTTTGCTAGAAATGACTGTGGGTGTGAAATGCCGCCCAGCAAAATCAGCAACGTTTGGCTTAAAAACATGAGTTTATTTCACGCCCGTGAAATAAAGTGAAACCTGATTTATATCTTCCGGCCTAAATTCTTTTGAGAGAGCTGCTCAGAATTTTAAATAAAAAAGATTACTCGTACTTCCTCAGCACTTCTCGAAACGTGTCAGAGATTGCCGCGCGCTTGCCTGTAGTGTAGTCCAAAAAGACCACCTTGCAAGTGCTCACAAAACACGTTTCACCTGTTTTCTTGTTGACCCCCTTCGTGTTGATGAACATGCTGTTCTCCGTCACATCAGAAACACTATCGTAAATAGTCAAGGTAGCAGGGTAGCCCACCGGTCTAATGTACTTTATGTTGATAGAGCCGACAATGGGCGCAAAGCTGCCTGGGGAGCCAGCTGACATCTTTGGAAGACCGGCTTCATCAAAAATCTTATCCACCATCAGCACCCTGCTGGACTCCATGTAGACGAGGTACTGGGAGTTGTTGACATGCCCGTAGGCATCCATGTCGCCCCACCTAACTTCTAGCTCGTGGATATGAGGGGACGGCAACTCGTCAGTTGCCTTCCCAGCTAGAAATCGTGCATTGCTTTGGACCGGTCGCAGGTGGCGGGAGAGAACAGCAAGACGCCCGAATCGCTTCATTATTATTATTCTTTTTTTTTAAAAAGAAAAAACCCTTTTATTGTTTGGGGGGGGGGGGGGGGGGGGCATGAAGCCATGCACTTAATTGTCAAAAAGATTTTTTTTTTTTTTTTTTTTTGTAAATGGTTTTGCAGCCTTTCATTTTTTTTTTTTTTTTAAAAAGTGTTCACAGTGATTCTGCCGTGAGATACTGTACCACATCTGCTCTGCGGAAATCAGACGCTCGTCGCATGGCGGTTCGGCCTTGGGGGGGGGGGGAATTTTTTTTTCTTGCGACTCTATAAAAAAAGAAATAGTAGTCCTTCCCCCCCTTTTCTTCATCTTCTTTTCACCTCTTTTCCCCCCTGCCTTCCCAGTGACCCTGAACGAAAGTAAATAAAAAAAAAACCTTTCCCGTTTCTTGTTCACTCCGCCGTTGTCTTGTACGTGCCGAAGCCAGCACCGAAATGGACAAAGGTGCCAGCGAAGACATTGTGATCCTGGACGAATAGCAACAGCTGAAGACTCGGGGAACAAAAAAAACAAACACCCCCCTCCTCCCCTTTCCCAAAAAAGAAAAGCCAGACCTTTTTTATCCAAGGTGGTAACGTCGACCTTCGCCACCGCAACAAGATACCGCACAACCTCCAGCGCCCCGCTGCACCCTGCAGCGTGCAAAGCGGTTTGCCCATCGCATTCAGTGGCCGAAGTGTCCGCCTTCCCCACTTCAACAAGGCACTTAACAACATCAACGTGCCCCTCGTAAGCCGCACAGTGCAGCGGGGTCAGTTTGCAGTAATAATCGTGGACAGCTAGACGTGCTTTTGCTTCTTCAACGAGATATTTGACAACATCCAGGTGTCCATTCGAGGAAGCGTAATGAAGGGGAGTCTTGCCCACACCGCTTTGTGCCTCTACATCAGCAGCACAGTTTTGTACCAGATATTGAACTACAAGAAGACTGCCGTTCTCTGCAGCACAGTGAAGTGCTGATCGGCGGTGCCTGCTGAGGACGTTCACGTCGGCCCCTACTTCTTCGACTAGATATTTCACCGCCTCCGCGTCTCCCTCACTAGCAGCAACGTGCAGGACGTTCATTCCTTCCTTTCCCTTCTCCGTGCTGCTCTGGGTAATGTTGATTTCCTCTAATGACGCCCACGGGAAACCCATTCTCTGAAGCTTTAAGAGAATGCCCGCTTTCATTTTCTTTTTTTTTTTTTTTCTCTTTTTTTTTTTTCCGGGTGAAATAAAATAAGCACCAAACTAGTTTTTTTTTAAAACAAAAAAAGAAGAAAAAAAAATCACATTTAACTGCAATAATAACTAAGAAAGACTTTTTTTTTTCTTTTCTCCTCTCTTTTTTTTTTTTTTTTTTTTTTTGTGCAAGAACGAGTCAGGCAAAAACTTGCACACGCTTGAGTCGGGGCCCTCATTGCATTCTTGGCTTGGGGCGAGCTGGTGGTCGTGCAGCTGGGAAACAGCTGTGGGATGGTTCGCTTGATCCACTAGCTAACTCAGCGTGTAAAATTACGCGAGGGCTATAGCACTGTGTGACAATAAGGCAGATATCGGCTACGTAACTCGCAGCTTCCCTCTGCCAAAAAAAAAAAAAAGAAGAAAAAAAAAAAGGAACAAGAAGAATGGTTCATTTCACATTTAGAGGAGAGGGAGGGCGTTTTTTTTTTTTTTTTTTTTTTTTTTTTTTTTTTTACACAGACCGGCACGTTACAAACAACGGCCAGTTCCTCTTTTGCAAGAATGAGTCATCAACTTGTCTAAACAAAAGGGGAACGTTGGCAACGTGTTTCGGGTTGACAAACCTCTCCACCGGCACCTGCAAACTACGGCCAGTTCCTCTTTTTTCGCCCAGTTTTGGCCATTTTAATTCCCCATCGGGATTTGTCCTTGTGGGGGGACAAAAAACCAGTTTTGGGTATTTTTAAGGTGAATTTGTGAATTTCGGCACTTTTCTTGGGTATTATGTGACTCCTTTTTGTTGTTCGCACGAGCAAAAAAAAAAAAAAAAAAAAAATCACTATGATAGGAACGAAGTGGTTAGCAACGGCCCGCCAAAAACACTTTTTTTTTTCCTCGGCACAAAGAAGTAGCATAAAGTAAGTAAAGCAATTATCTTTTTCTTCTTTGAAAAGATAAAAAAAAAAAGAAAAAAAAAGGGGGGGTTTATCCGCATTTCTTTTTGCTGGAACAAGAAAAAAAACAAAATTTTGAAAAGAAGTGTTATTGCAAAAAAGAGTAGAAGCTTTGTCCGTTTATCCCTACTGGGTGAAAACGGCTTTGCACAAACAATCAGCTGACTCATTTTTTTTTTTTTTTTTTTTTTTTTTTTTTTTTCCCCCACGCAAGAGACTCGCACCCCCAGCGTCAATCCGTTTAATCGAGATTTTTAAGCTTAAAAGCTTTTGAGAGAGAGAGAGAGAGAGACAGCGAAAACCATATAAAAAAAAGATGTCTTTGAAGGGAACCTGCAGTATGTGACAGGATCGCCTAAAAAAAAAAGCGATAAGTTTTTAAAAAAAAAAAAAAAAATAAATTTCTTTTTTTTCTATTTTTTTTTTTTTTTTTTGGTCGTCCTTTTTTTTTCCTTTTTTTTTTTTTTCCGAAGGCTATGCTCCAGAAGGGGAGCATTAATAGATAGGAACTCACACCACAAGAGGCTGTCCTCGAGTGGGATTGTCTTTTACTATGAGTTTTTTTTATGTTTCTTCGCCCAAATGCCGTCCATCTCATATCGCGACAAACAGCAGAACGGTGACCGATTAGTGAATTTCTCCCCGAACGGTGAGCACCCCCCCCCCCCCCCCATGCACACCGAAATTTTTATCAATTTTCTTTTTTTTTTTTTTTTTTTTTTTTTTTTTTTTTTTTTTTTCCCAAATGCGTTATTTTTTTGCAATTTTTTTTTCACAACAGAGAAAAAGAAAAAGAAGAAAAAAAAAAGAAAAAAGAAAAAAAACTCGATAAAATTTCAGTGTGCATGGGGGTGCTCACTGTTCAGGTAGAAATTCACACTAATCGGTCACCGTTCTGCGGTTGCTGTCTGGTGCCTGCGGTGGCTGTTTGTCGCGATGAGATGGACGGCATCTGGGCGAGAAACATTGCTTGGAGTCGTGCTAGGTAGGGGGGGGTTTGGCTCGAGGAGAAGAGTGGTCTCCTGTCGTAGCCGTGTGCCGTCGGGCCCCCAAGATGTCGAAGGGTATGCACCCTTGATTTGGCGTTGGCGGGGAAGGCTGACCTTCCACAGCGTGCTGAGCATTTCTGGATGCGACCCAAGATGTATCGCATCCTTGCGGCCTTCTCCGTGAGCAGGTCTTGATCGTCGAGGGGACCTATGAGTGACCGGCGGGTGGTCTGCTCATAGTCTATGGCGAGTTCCATTGTAGTGACGGAAGTTTTCTTCTTACCATCGTACCATCGTAGGCCTCTTAGCCACTTGAGGACGTTCTTCAAATGAAAGGTCAGGACCGCGCCTGACGCCCCGTTCGCCTTCAGCAACGCTTCCGTCGGAACATCATGTTGCCTCCCTGTCGTTACCTCATCCCAAGGGTTGGAGGTGAGCACTCTCTTGCTTTTTTCCGCTGCTCTGGCGTCACGGACCGTCACTACTTTCAGGAGGTATTGTTGCACCATCCTGGCACGTTCTTTCCCTGCTTTGTCGGCCCCTCTTGGGACTATCCCGTGAAGGGCTGTGGCAGCTGGGAGGCCTTCTCGCTTCACCTCTGCGTATTGCTCGCTTTCCAACACACTCCTTGCCGGCTCGCACTCCCACAGTGCATGCTCCGTCATGCTGGTCGTTGTCTGGGACCGGTGGTCGCAAACGTCACACGCTAATGCTGGGTTTTCCACACCAGGGCCATCCAATTTTCTCCCCCACACCCTCGGGTGAGTCGTGAACACTGCACCACTAATGATGCGCCGCAACCTAAAGGACACCAACGAAAAAAAAAAAAAAAAAAAAACGGTTTTTTTTTACAGGAGAAAACTTTAATTTAAAATCTCTTGATCCCGTTCTTCATCTTTTTTTTTCCCCCCCTTATTGCTATCCCTACTAAAGAGGGGGGTGAATAATTATTTAATCGAAAACCTATAAAGTAGGTGCTGAGGAGAGCGAACGAATAAAAGGCAGACCTGTGACCTGGCCTTTAAATAACGAGTTGAAAAAGTGGTATCTGAGATGCCATCCCCTCCCCACACCCCGATGATGGTGGCAACAGGCGGTGGGAAGAAGTCGCTCATTGTACAAGAAAAATACCACCCTTTACAAAAAGAAAAAAAAAAAAAAAAAAAACAAATCTCAGTAAAGTAGGTCCGTGTTGGTGTTGAAAGTGGCAGCGAGGTAACTGTTTAACTCTCAAAGGGGATTACTGTAAATTGTAAAATGACTATTTTACTAAATAAAAAATCAGATTACCTGATTTTAAGAGGAATCTTTTTTTTTTTTTTTTCACGAGTAGTTGAATTTCACTCGCTTCGCTCGTGAAATTCAAAAAAAAAACGAGTGAAAAAAAAAAAAATTCCGAGTAAAAAATCTGGCTGATTTTTATGGCCCTTTAGAAATTTCCTCATGTAACTTTGCGGAAATAAGTAAAAGAAAAAAAAAAAAAAAAAAAAAAAAAAAAAAAGTGACAGGAGACTCAACACCCGGTTCTCTTTAAAATCTTTCCTCGACAAAAAGAAGAAGACATCTTTCCTGGATAGATTAAAGAGTTTAAAAAAAAAAAAAAAGAAGAGGGAGAAAAAGAGAAGAAAAAAAAAGAAAAAAAAGCCGATAACATTTTTTTCAGTGCGCAGGGGAAGGGGGGAGCGCTCACTGTTCATAAAGAAAATTCACACTCATCAGTCGCTTATTTCTTTATTTTCCCCTCCCCTATCTCTTTTGAATAAAACTGTAAACTATTTAAGGGAGCCTGCAGTATGTGGCAGGGCGCCCTGCTAGGGATCAGCTTTTTCTGCGTTCCGCGTCGTGTGCTCTTATATTTCCATATTTCTCCAAAAAAAAAAAAAAAAAAAAAAAAAAAAAAAAAAACAAACAACAGTCCATTTACACCCACGTTCCGGCTTGCTTGTGCGTTATTGTAGTTCGGCCCGCTCTGATGTTCTCCACCACCCAAAACTGAATATCAGTCGGATCTCGAACAGTGGCGACAAGCGGGCGACAATTTGAATCTCTTTGCACCGCGTGCAGAGCATCGGCTAACGGATCTTCCTCTATCGCTTGCAGTTGGTACATCCATTCTTCGTGGCGGTGTTCCAGCTCCTTCCCAACCTCACGAATAACATAAAGCGTAGCATCATTATCAACAGTAAGCAACGTCACCGCCGTCAGCTCATACCGCCCAGTAATGCCCTCCGCGACAATGGGAGAGACGAGATTTACAGGACGGCGAAGTTTCTTGTTAACGAGTACGGAAACGGCGGCAACTCCATTGAGCAAATGCAACGCAGGGCCGGTAAGACCGAATCCTTTATGAGTTGAGGAACCAAGGTTCCCAGCGAATATGTCTCCGCTCACTGCCGCGGTGACAGGCGTCGCGACCGCCGTGGCCATGGACTCCGAGACTATTTTACAGAATGAAACCGCGTGAATTTTCGGTTCAGGGCATCTTTGGGCAACGTTCCATGTCATAGTGAATGAGAGTGGGTCTGTAACTGCGAACCCGTGGGCAACGCCTTTCGTTGATTGAACTGCATTGTGCATTACCTCTACAAGTACTGCAAAGTCCCTTGGAATGCTGATGTTACCGGGCATCACAAATTCCAGCCTAACTACTACACCCTTATGGCTCTGCATCTGCGGTGCCACGCTCTGCATCACCTGAACACAGTTCTCCTTCGACTTGCTCGCAACTGTACTAGAATCCGTAGAGTCCACCCCTGCAAACAATGTGTCAGGGAGATACGCCCGATAATCCCGCAGGCCTTGAATGGCCAGTAGCGTCCCATCTGCCACATCTGTTATCTCGCTCAACATTATCGGTTTGAATATCGTGTTTAAATGAGCTTCAGCGCTGTCAAGCTGCATTGTTTTCAGAAGCCGAGTTCCTGCAGCGAGTCTTTGAAGCGGACGGGCGATTAAAATAAGCTCCAAAGCTGTTATGAGGATGTCCGTCGTGAAAATGATGACG
Organism: Diplonema japonicum; assembly: GCA_964019335.1. Taxonomy (NCBI): domain Eukaryota; phylum Euglenozoa; class Diplonemea; order Diplonemida; family Diplonemidae; genus Diplonema; species Diplonema japonicum. Next base: position 281,440 of record OZ025738.1, read on the forward strand.
GAGGCAACGACAAGCCGTACTAGCGCAGCGAACACCTTGTCGTTGACCGATGCCACAGAGCGCATCCACAGGAGGTTGAAGTCCATTGTCGTTGCATTGAAAACATGCGTTGTTCTAATGAAGTACTCCCCGCCCTTCAGATTCGTCTCGACGAAGTAGTCCTGCTTCACATGCTGTACGTGGGTACTAATCGATGTTGACGGTAGATCTGCAGAGAAGAAAACACCTGTCTGTCTCATCGTGCTGGCGTTCACCGCTGCTGATACTGTGGGTCCCAGGTCGGTGGAATGCAACAAACAGTCCCTTCCACCGAAATCCGAACACGAAAAACATTCATTGTAGCACTCGTACTTGATCGACGGCGCTAGATACAGAGTATGCGCGTAGACGCCACCTGTGTTCGAATCCAACACCAGTAGTTCCGTGTGATTTGACTCGTATCTTCTGATGACCGTGGCCCACAAATCGAAAACGAAGAAACCTGAAGAAATGACCTCGTACTTATCAGGGAGGGACCAAGGGAGCGTGACCCGCTTCTGGAAGATGCTAAAAGAATAAGGCGACCCGTCCACTTGCGACCAAAACACAACAGGCTCCCACTTTCCTTCGTGCGGTATACCGTGCATGTATTGTTCTGCCCACCATTGTTGCCGTTCTGGGGGTTCCTCCCTCCGGAACACCTCGGTGGTGGTTGCTCCTGTGGTTTTGTCGAGGAGGCTCATCGTGAATGCCCATTGTGCTGTGTCGTTTTCACGAGTGGTACCGGTTGTGAGCCACTGCTTGGCCTCGGTGTGGATATTATAGTCGTAGAAAACGTACTGTCGTGTGAAGCCGTCAGGGTCTTCCCACGGGGGTGTGCAGTGATCGCAAGATTCGTTGTGGATTCTGGAGAGCAGGTAACCGCCTCCGCTGTTCAGTTTGCTCATTTGTAATGCGGCGAAGGCGTGGGCTAAGTACACTGTCCGTGCAGCTTCCATGCCTTGGGTTATGTTGAAGACTTGTTCGTTGCCCAGCATCACAATTGTCGATTCCGCGTTTCTTACGGCGTCGGCCAGCATGTCTGCCAGCTGTAGTTTTGCGCTGTTCGACACGACGCTGCTTGAGTCCTCCACTGCCGACCGCAGCACCGCAATGCTCTCCAAATACAACAAATACCCCGCAGCTAGCGAGATGGCACTGGAGAGAACTGCCGTCGTGAAAATTATGTACTTCGACGCAACACGAATGGGCATTTTTTTTTTTTTTTTTTTTTTTTTTTTTTTTTTTTTTTTTTTTTTTTCTTCCACTCGCCCTTGAGGGGAATAAATATGCGAAGAAAAAAAAAAAAAAAAAAAAAACAAGAAAGAAAAAAAAAAAACCACAAAGAGGTGTGTGGGAGAGGTGAGGAAAAAAAAAAAAAAAAAACTACGATGATGGAGAGAACAAATAAAAAAAATTAGAAAGGGATGGGGTGTGGAAACTTTTTTCTTTTGTATGTCATTATATCTTTGTTGCTGATCACTGGAGCATTCCTTTCACATACGCAGGAAGAGGCAGGTACCCCGAGGCAGAGTATTGCCGGAGGAAAGGCAAGTGTGTTAGAATCCACGAACGCCACAAATCAGAGGCGAGCAAGGTGGGGATATGACCGAAAACCGTGAGACCGAACCGGGCACGGGTAAGCGAAACATTGATACGACAGGGATCAGACACAAAACCAACTCCAGATGTTCGCACTAAAGAGAGCGCTATGATATCCTTCTCACGTCCTTGGAAGCCGTCGACCGACTTGACTTCAACGTCCCTGCTGAGATGGTAGGGCAACGACCTTGAAAGCAACGATCGTATCGCTGCTACCTGCGCAGCATAAGGGGTGATCACTCCGATAGACAACTGTGGCGACACCTGCCTCGCACGGCATACCATATCCACAACAGCCTTTGCTTCCTCCATATTGCTAAACGACGTCCCATCACTAAACTGATCGCTCTCACAGTGCAGAAAAGAAACTGGAGCATCCAAAGGAAGCGTTCCTGGTATGGTTTGCCGGTCTGCAGGGGACACCGCGTCAGATATGCGGCCTTGATAGAAAGTGTTGTTGCTAAAGTGCGAGATGGCAGGGTGCATGCGGTACTGATGCGTGAGAAGGTACGGTTCCACTATTTTCTCGCGAGCAATTCTGGAGAAGAGTGGCGTTCCGTACCCCTGAAGAGACGCTTCGTGCGAGGCAACGGTTGGGGGAAGCTGCTGGTGGTCACCTATGAGTACCACTTGGCACGAACCCTTCGCCATGGGGATCAGCGTAGCAGGTTCCGTAGCCTGGGTCGCCTCATCACACAAAACAAACGCGAAAGGAACCTTCGACAACGCTTTACACCCGGCCCCTACACATGTTGCACACACAACATCAACCATTGCCACAGCACGGTCGATATCTTTATACTTTGAACCAGACGATTCACCACATTCACTGATTAGGTCATCAAGAGTGGTGACACCTTCAAATTCCCGCTTGCTAGCTGCTGCACCGAACCCAACTCTCATACACCTCAGACCAGCGTTGCTAAGCTTCTCTGTAATATTATCCAAACCGATGTTCGACTGTGCGGTGACAAGGATGTTCCCCTTGTACTTCCGTAACCATTCGCGGATTATAGACACCGCTGTCGTGGTCTTACCGGTGCCAGGGGGTCCTTGGATTACTTCGAGTCCTTTGTTGCTGTTGAGAATTTGTAATACAGCGCCTTGTTGTGAGGTGTTCAAGTGGCGGAGGTTGTTCTCCCAGTCGAGGCCTTCGTATGTGGGTTTGAATTTTCTTTCAGGAATGGGCATTGGGTCCAAAGAACAGGGACGGTTGGTGAACAGAGCCGAAACATAGTTGGTGCCGGAGGAAGGGTGGAGGATTCCTAACGCTCCGCCCACCTTGTGCGGAAACGACAGAACGAGGTCGGTACCCTTAATGTCAATTGATGTTTTTGGAGGCTGCCTACCTTGCGCGGCCTCGTTGGCAAGAGTGGTGGTGAGCAGCCCGTTCAAAACAGTAAGCATACGTTCAGTTGGTACCCTCAACGCACCGCTATCGAACCGGAACACACTGGACACCGGAAATACCCCGGAAATTACAATTTCAGAAAGAGTCACCAAAACAGGATCCTGTTTCTGGGTCACTTTTCTATCAGATGTACACGGTCGTAGGCCGATCGGTGTAACGTAGATAATCGATCTTCCTGAAGTGAGGTCGTTGAACAACGCCTGGTCCATCATTCTTGGTATGGTAAACGTGCTTTGGTTCTTTTTACGGTCTGTTTTAATGCACTCCGCCACTACATGGGGGATGTTAGCCCCGGAGTCGATCAGCGACTCCTTCGCCGATCTTGAGAATAGAAAGTCCATCAGCACAAGGTCCTTCTGCCGCTGTACGTATCCAACCACTAAGTGGAATTCTTCCGATGCTTCTGTGCGGATTCCTCCCCCGCTTTGTGCTTGCTTCGCCATGGCCTTGCGGTGCCTGGTTCCATTTACATGCTTGCTGTAAGCAGCTTCTGAGCTTATCTTTACTTCACATATGTGGCAGTATTCGGGGTGTGACATTTTTTTTTTTTTTTTGATTCTTCACCCTCACACTGTTGGGGTTGTTGGGGGGAGGGGGAAGAAAAATACAAAGAAAAGAAAAAGAAAATGGAGGAAGGGAGACAATAATGGTTCAACAAAGTGGAAAAAAAAAAAAGAAATAAACAACAACAAAAAAAAAAGAAGAAAGAAAAATACAAACAAGGGAGAAAGGAGGGGGAAAAGAAAAATCACTTCTGGTGAAGAACGCCCGCAACGTATGGGGAAACGTACCCAGCGGTGGGACCGCTGGGGCCCACTGGGCCTGCAGCGGAGGAAGGGCTGTAGATGGAGCGATAGTTATTCAGGTTGGCCATGCCAGTGGCATAGTCCATTCTCAGAGTGCCCAGCTCATGCTCTTGCGCTGCAGCAAGAGTAATTTTCGAGGTGGTGCTGTGGCAGTCAGCGTACTGCAGCGCGTCCTCGCCTGCAGTGGCCCCTTTAACCGCATCGATGCTCCCTAGCTGTCCGGTGGCCGCGGTCACATTACCGGTATGCCTGTCGAGAGTCTGCCTCTGCATGTCAACCTGCCCCTGGAAAAGTCCGCCAGCAACGTGGATTGCCATTTTAGTGGTGTATTACCCTGTATGACTTTTGAAGCAGCAACAATTATAAAAAAAGAAAAATGAGAAATGTAAAAGAGGAGCACCGGTATCTTTGCTAGAAAGCTTGTAATAGTGAACCTTTTCTTTCTTTTTTTTTTTTTTTTGTTCTGTTTTCTTTTGTTTTTTTTTTTTTTTTGTTAAATTTTTAGCATTGTCGAGACCTAAAAAAAACTACCGCTCGTGCGCACAAAACAAATGAATGCGCCAAACTAGTTCTTTTTCAGCAATCTGCGAACCGTTTCCGTCTGTGCGAGGTTGTAAGGGGTTTGACCGTCGTTGTCTTTTGCGCAGACGTCGGCACCGCCGTGTAAAAGCGCTTCCACTGTGCTGAGGCGCGACGCAGCGGATGCTAGGTGAAGGGGCGTGCTGCCTGAGTTGTCTCTGGCCTGCACGTCAGCACCGTGGTTCAAAAGGAATCTTGTTGCCTCGCCCCCGCATGCCTTGTGGAGAAGCGTCTGACCCGCATCGTCTAGCACGCAAACCTCACGAAGCCTGTCGTCCCCAAGCAAGCAGCAGGCCGTATTGCTACAGAACACGTTCTTCCGGAATAAATAACGAAAAGGCGTCAATCCGTCGCTGTCCGCGATGTTCTTGTCCACACCCACCTCAAGCAAACTTTGAATAAAGCACAGCGTCTCTCTCGACCCTACTGCAAGATGCAGCAACGTGCGGCCCTTATTGTCCTGATGGTTCAACCAAATCGTGTCCTTATGAATGTACTCTATGAATCGAGAGACCATGCTGTTCTTGCCCAACCGAAGGGCAAGGTGTAAAGGCGTGAACCCGTTGTTGTCTACGGTACCCGCATCGCAGCCGTTGTCAAGGAGAAAGGAGACCCAATGACGGGGGGAATCGGTGCGGTGCCAATTCGAAAGATCAGACACCGCAGTGTGCAGCAGCGAACGGTGGACGGGGCACGCCATTGTGTAAACATCTGCCCCGTGACGAATCAGCAGCAACGCCGTCTTTGCTTTTGGTTCGTCAAAACTAGTGGTGAGTATGTGGTGTAGCGGTGTCATGCCCTGCTTATCCTTCACGTCGATGGTGGCATTGTGCTGGATGAGAATCAACGCGCAATTTGGCTGCGCAGCGTAGTGCAACGGGGTCTTGTTCATGTAATCCATAGAATTGACATCTGCCCCGTGATGGAGCAGAACCTTCATCGTTTCTTGTCTTGTCCATTCTGTAGCGCTGTGAAGCAGTGTTTCCCCGAAAGGCTGTATCCGGTAGTTGACATCTACGCCGGTGTGAGCAAGCAGCATTTCAATGTTCGCAAGGCTATCGGCGGTCTCGGGATCCTTCACGTAGTGGGCCATTAGCTCGCCGACGTCTTCGGTGTCTTCGCATCGCCCTGCTTTTATCATCAAGCTTAGGAAGTTGTGTGTGTTGAAAGCGAAGAGCTTGAAGCTTTGCAGGTCAGGTTCGTGGCCCAGTTGTTCGACCAGTCTTCTGCGTGCTTCATGTTTAGCGTCTGGTGTGACTAGTAGCATGCTCTGGTCCTCGAGAGGAAGCTCCCCAACCACCCTCCCGTCGTCCTCGCCGCCTACTTTCTCCCCGTCAAATATTAGGGTGAAGCTTTCTGTGCAGAACCCTGACAATGATGCGATCTTTGACTTCACCGTTCTCATCTCCTCTTTGTAACCCGCATCGATGCAGACCGTTTCAGAAGAAGGGAGGACTGCCTGTAAGCACACTGTTGCCTCCTGTGACATCGGGAGGGGGGGGGGGGGGGGGGGGTTTCGTTCCTTTTTCTTTTCTTCCAAGGTAATAAAAGGTAGCACCCCCGACGCAGGAGTGGAAAACATTTTATTTAAAAAGAGACAATTTAGTCGAAAAGTAGGCGGTGCAGGGAAGCGAGGCCAGATGTGGAACAGGTAGGAAACAGGTGCGAGGAACATGTATGATGAAGAGGAGCCATCTTCTTCGCAATGATGACCACACAGGACAGGAAGACGCTGTGCATGGAGGCGGCCCGTCGTATCACAGGGTGCGTCAAAAACACCTCCACCTCAGCCGTCATGTGCGAAACCCGCTTGCGCCCCCTCGACCTGATGGCCGATGCAGCATCCGCTGTCCTACGGCAGAGGGCGCTAAGATGGGAAGGGACAGGTGCAGAGAGTTGCGCAGGGTTTCCACGGCGGAGGACGCTCTGCAGGAGATTCGGAAGTGTCTCGGAGTTTTCGGTTTGGGCTGGGAGTGTTTCCAAAAAATAATAAAACTATTCTTTTAAGGTATGCGTTTTTTGCGCTCACCGGCCGCGCCGTACTTAGTCCCCGTTGTCCCCGTTCTCGGGTGCTCTGGCGGGTTCCTAATAAAAAAAAAAAAAACTACTAGTGGCGATTTGGGAACAAAAAGCGGGAAACTTCAAGAAAGCTCTACTCCATGGTCAATAAGCAGTGACCTGACTGTTGGCAGCAGCCCATGGGGGAGCTGAACCGCGTAGTCCAACCACTTCTCATCCACACTCAGCGTGTCCACCACACAGTGGGTGAGGATAGCCTTCATGCAACCAGTCATTCCAATCTTCGTCACTAAATGAAACAGTTTGTTTATTTCGTGTTCTTTAAGCAGCCCCCCTTGAGCCATGGTAGTCACTACTGCAAGGTTTGACTCATCCATTTCCGATTCAGTAAAACTATGTCTGCAGAAAAAAAGGGCTTCATAATCTGCTTCGAGGTCTTCTGTAACAATGCTATACGCATCTTCAGGGGATGCGTAGCCCAGTTGTTCGACCAGTCTTCTGCGTGCTTCATGTTTAGCGTCTGGTGTGACTAGTAGCATGCTCTGGTCCTCGAGAGGAAGCTCCCCAACCACCCTCCCGTCGTCCTCGCCGCCTACTTTCTCCCCGTCAAATATTAGGGTGAAGCTTTCTGTGCAGAACCCTGACAATGATGCGATCTTTGACTTCACCGTTCTCATCTCCTCTTTGTAACCCGCATCGATGCAGACCGTTTCAGAAGAAGGGAGGACTGCCTGTAAGCACACTGTTGCCTCCTGTGACATATCAAATACCTGTTTCCCCCCCCCCCTTTTTTTTGTTTTGTTTTGTTTTGTTGTCGAATCTCAAAAAAGAAAAAAAAGAAAAAAAATAAGAAAGGCTGCGCTTCAACAGAAAATTGTCGTGTAGTACTGACAATTCTTCTGTCGTATATATATAGATGTTAAAGGGAAAACTCCACTTGAGGAACTAGGGGTGGGTGTGGGTGGGGGGGGGGGGGGGGGGGGGGGATGGCGGAATCCGTCTTGATATTCTCTGAATAATAACAGTAGAACTGGCCGGCGTGCACGCACGGCGTGCGGGGTAGAGGCCTGTCTGACCCTGTTCTGTGGGAGAAGGGAGAAAATATAGTGCACAAACAAAAAAACGAAGAAAAAAAAAAAACACATGCGAAAAAGAAACCCGATGATTTAAAGGAAGCCGGAGGGCGCACCTCGGCCTAGCTGTAGCTTCTTCTTCCGCGTCGTGTCCTTAATGCGTGCGGGTACAGCTCAACCCCAGCCGGGGCGCCCCGGGTAACCAAGATTCTGAGCCCGTGCAGTTTGCTGCCTGTTCGCCACCCAGAGCATCTGCTTCCCACTTGGGCGCTAGGGAGGTCAACAGCGAACAACACATCTGATGTACTTCTTTATATTTCCATGTTATCCCCACTGAAAAGAAAAAAAAAAAGAAAAAAAAAAACCTGCCCCCCCCATAGCCAGCAGGCTATGCCCGCTTCCCAATCCCTTTTTTTTTTTTTTTTTTTTTTGGTGTTATAAACTTATTTTATTTTACCCCTCAAACATGGAGAAATGCTTCTCCAAATGAACAAACGTAGAAGCCGGGTCCATCTCCCAGAAAAGATGGCCCTGTCGCGGGAGGATTGCCAATGAAGACCCAGGTATGCTGGCCCTCAAAGAGAGGCTGTGCGAGTACGGGATAATCCTGTCCCTGTCCCCGGTAATCACCATTGTAGGTGTCGTAATATGAGGGACTTGGTGCAACATACCCACTTCGAGAAAGTTCAAAAGCGCCGCTTCTTGAGATTTGGCTGAGGCAGGGTCGGTGTTGGTACCCATACGTTTTACCTCAGATTCTTCGTATTGATCGAGAAGCTCTTGAAATGCTTTGGGGTGAGCTGCGATCCAGTCCTCGGTGAAGCTGAATCCGAATAATTCTCGCATGTAAATTCCACGCTCTGCCGGGTCCTGAGGAATGGGCTGCATTGCCATTTCTCGATACCGTTTGGGAACTTCAAGATTGTAACGTGACTCAGCATAAGTACATCCAAGTGTTAAAGATGCCAGCATATCGCTGGCGAAGAGGGCGACCTTCATGGCTATACACCCGCCCATGGATACACCAACTAAATGGAATCTTTTCGAGGTTTGGTTTTGCTCTTTTTTCATGACCTCCACGCAGTCCTTTGCCATGTCTGCGAGCTCGAAGTGGAAGCCGGGTTTTTCGCTTTCTCCCGAACCGCGATTGTCCAAAGTGATCACTTTTCTTCCGGTGGCTGCCAGGCCCTCTGCGAGGCGGACCGAATCGTCCTTTGTCATGCCCAGCCCTCGAATGACCACCACAGGAGACAGATTCTGTGTTGCCCCAACCGGTTCCACCACGCGGTAGCATATCAAAACCCCTTGGTGGCCTACTGCCGTCTCGTCCCTGCAGCGGAAAACGGGTTTCTTAAGATGCGATTCGAGCGTTGCGAGGCGGTTCATTTTTTTTTTTTTTTTTTTTTTTCCTCTTTTTTCTTTTTTTTTTAAAATTCTGTGTGAGCTCCAAGTATAATAGAAAAAAAAGAAAAGGGAAAAAAAAAACAAGCATCTGGGGGGGGGGGGGGTAAAAACACAGACTCCTCTCGTTCAAGTGGCAACACACGAAAAAATGTTGTTCCGTTTTTTTTTTTTTTTTTTTTTTTTTTTTTTTTTTGCCGGAACAACTAAACAAAATTTTGAAAAAAGAATTGTTATTGCAAAAAAAGAAAAAAAAGAGTAGAGGCAGCATTGTCCGTTTATCCCTACTGTGGGTGAAAAGGGCTTTGCACAAACATTATCGGCCGACTCTTTTTTTTTTGTTTTTTTTTTTTTTCTTTCGCTCGAAAAAAAGACAGAAATAAAAAAGAAAAAAAAAACTGTCCGATAAATCCGATAATTCCGTATTTTCTTGAAAGAACCTTGAACCCCGTGGTTTTTTCGCTTTTACAGTAAAAAAGACTCAAAAAAAAAAAAGAAGAAGAAATAAAAGTTTAGTACTAAAAAAAATAATAATAAAAAAAGAAAAACCTACAAAAAAAAAAAAAAGGGAATTGCGATAATAAAGACTTCTTTTCGATAACTACAATAACAAAAGTGCTTTTTTTTTTTTTTTTTTTTTTTTTTTTTTTTTTTTTTTTTTTTCTTTTTAACCATCTACCAACGAGCGTCTTTATAGAGACGATTTGAAAAAAAATCTTTTGCGCAAAGGGCTTTCAATGCGATACAGCCTGGACACTTCTCGCATCCGGGGTCCTGCGCGGAAAATATGAAAAATATAAACTAAATGCTGTGTTTCCCTGGATCTCGATGCTGCTTCTCTGCATACCTTCCTAGGTGCCCTTTTGTCGATGGACTTGGATATCAAGGGGGGGGGATCTGGGTACGCCACCGTCACGTCAAGAGACCGCTTTTTGACTATTCTGGGAAATCTGTGTTTCCACAGCGAAACAAACAAGCGTGCTGACTCTCTACCTATCGCGAAGGCCTCCCGGAGATCACGGATGCCCCAAAGAAGCGAGGCCGCAAGCCCAAGGACGCGCACCCTGTGGGGACACCCAGTTCCACCAGCACGTGAGCACAACGTGGCATGACATCAAGCCTGTGCGCTTTCTGTCGACGTTGGATGTTCTGGTGAAGTCAAATTTGGCGTGTTGGCCAAAAGAGAATGAAAGCCGGAGGCCCTCCAGAAAGGACACCAAGTGCATATTTACAACACCGCAATGGGCGGAACCGACGCTGGGTGATGCTGTGACAAAACGCCATAAACGCACCCTTATGACTTCGAAGTGGCCCCTGAAAGTATTTTCGTACTTGTTAGATAAATCTCTGGCAAATGCCCGGCTTGTTTGGAAAGAAGCGTGCCCCCCAACACCCTGAGTACGAACGACAGTGGATTCACGCCTTTCAAAGAGGCAGTCATCGAAGGGCTACTAGGGAGGCTGCCCAAACAACAGCTAAAGTCAACTACAGAGCAGGCTGCCCCAATACCATGCCCCGAAACATTGCAAGTCGAAAAGACCCCTATTTCAGTGTTCAGCCTGCTTGGTACAACTTTGCGTGACTCCGGGCTTCAAAGACTACCACCTTGCCGGGGATACCCCCCAGAAACCCCTCTCGGGGTCAAAAAAGAAGTCCCCCAGCCCTGGGGCACGTACGAACCGCGTCAAGAAGGCCTTAAATAGCTTTTTATAGAATTTTACAGTCGATTTTTTTTTTGACTTGTTTTTTTGTACCCCCTCTCGAGCACTTCGGGAACGATATTTTTGACAATGTTGTGGGGGTGGGCCCTGCTGTGGGCACTCTCTCTCTAGAATAGGGACATCTGGAGGCATTTCCGGGGCATATAGCCCCAGCGTTGCGCTAGAATAGTTTTTTCTTTTTGAAGTTTTGAAAATTTACCCCCTGGTGGGCAAAAATGGTCCGTTGGTAGATGGTTAATGTGCTCTCTCCCAGAACCTTCTGAACCCATAATCTTTGATTTTCTCGTTTCAGGGGTTTGTGACGTGAGAGCCATTTGAAGAACATCTCTCGATTCTGAGTAGGCTATTCAATTTAAAAAAAAAAAAAAAATCACACACGGCGTTTCTTTTTCCACCGACACCACGAACCATAATTTTTCATTAGAAAATAAAGGTTGCTGAGTTGTGGTGCAAAAAAAAAGAGATCCAAATCTTTCCTTTTGTCGTGTTTTACTTAGTTTTCTTTTTTTTTCTTTTTTTCTTTTAAAAAAAAAAGAACTAAAGGAGATGAATTGTTTTCCTGTTTTTTCTTCTTCTTCCCCCTCCCCCTTTTTTTCTTCTTCTTTCTCTCCTCTTGCCTTCGCTATTCCCGCAATACGGCAAATCAATCGCAAGAGGGCATTTTTTTTTTTTTTTTTTTTCCCCAGGTATTATCTTAAAAAGAAAAAAGAAATTACACTTAGAATTCAATTTTTGAGCACACATAAGGTGTTTTTTTTTTTTTTTTTTTTTTTTTTTTTTTTTTCCTTCTCTGATATGTGCAAAAAACTGAACGATAAAAAAATGAAAATAAAGACAGCAAAAACATGTTGCGAAAAAAAAAAAAAAAAAAACTATTCTTTTAAGGTATGCGTTTTTGCGCTCACCGGCCGAGCTGCGCATGTTGCGAAAAAAAAAAAAAAAAAAAAAAAAAAAAAAAAGCAGGCAGGAGAGAAGATTTAGAAGAAGAAAAAAATATAATGGGAGGGGTTTTTTTGTTTTAATTTTTTAAAATGTTCTATTATCTTTTTAAAAAAAATTTTTTTAAAAAAAAAAAAAGGATGGGATGGGTGCGTGGGAAAAAGGGGGAAAAAAAAAAAAAAAAAAAAAAAAAGGGGAAACAAAAAAAGGAGCAATAATTACATACTCATCACAGCACTTCCCCGGTGATGTCCTTAATACCCATGTCCCCGGGTGTGTGCAGCTTCTGCTGCGTGAGCTTTGAACCCCATTGCATTTTCGTCAGATCGACGAGCCTCCACTGTGTGTTTGAATAAGTCCTGATTAAATATTGCCTCTTCTGGGGAAGCTTCAGAGTAGTGTACTCGGTGAAGTCGGATGTGCCGTCAGATAAATGGTTCTTGTGGGCGCAGATGCCCTTGGGGATGTAAACCGTATTGAGGATGGACGAAGCAAGCTCGATGGCTTGTGACACGTTAGTAGCTGGCGAGTTCAACTGCGCGAACTGTTTAATGTAAAACATTCGCACGAAACGTCCCGGAGGACTTGCGTCACCGGGGAGCCCTAACAGATTAATCCCGTGGCTTATCTCCAACGGTACCATTCCGATTTCAGAGGGAACGGCGATCTTCGACCTGTCCGGCCAGTCCGTTGAAATGGGGACGAAATTGTTGAGATTTTCCAAATGCCAACCAAACGACGGGTCGTTCGTCATAACCTTCACAGTGTTGTTGTGCGCTTTCAATTCACCATCAATGTACTCAATTACTACAGATCCCCCGATTGCGTCGGTAACTTGCCAGTGAAGCTGTCCGGAAGTTGAAATGTCGGGCAAGGACACCACACGCATAGTTTTTAACTCAACAAGCATTTCGGCAACAGTCGCAAAAGAAGACAACACCCACGTGGTGAAATCGTTGTAACAAAGCGAATTCGAAGGGTCTTGAGCAGACATATATTTTGACCCTCTGAAAGTATGTGCTTGGATAGATAATCCTAGCACATTTATCCCGTCAGAGACTCGGCCGAAATCGTCGTTGTACCCAATCCCCACCCACGCGTGTTTTGTCTCCCAGCCCGTCGTGGCCAGGTTTCTGCAATCGGACGATCTTGCCACATCGTTTGTAGAGTTGAAAACCACGCCGTTTGGTGCTTTAACTATAAGCCAGTTGTACGGGTAATCCTCTTTGGGAAGCGGGACCCACCCATTGGCCTCCATGCTCCTGCCTAAGACGTCGAAACCGTCTTCGCTCTTGATTGCAAAGTAGCTGCATCCTATAGTGAGCGCTGTCACTATGGGTAGGAATACCATTTTTTTTCCTCTTTTTTTTTTTTTTTTTTTTTTTGAGATTTTTTGAAAAGAATTGTTATTGCAAAAAAAAAAAAAAAAAAAGAGTAGAGACAGCTTTGTCCGTTTATCCCTACTGTGGGTGAAAAACGGCTTTGCACAAACAATCAGCTGACTCTTTTTTAGAACTAGGGGGGGGGGGGGGGGGGGGGGGCTGCTCACCCATATTCTGTTTCTTTCTTTTTTTTTTCTTCTTTTTTTTCCCCCCCGAGTTAGAATAGCGTTCAATAGGTATTTACCCTCCCCCCCCCCCCCCCCCCAACTTTCGAAAAAAGAAATTAGTAAATTTGAAAAAAAAAAAAAAAAAAAGGGAAAAAAAAAAAGTTTAAAGTCATCGAGTCGATATTGATTGGTTTTCACCTTTTTTTTTTTGGCCAGAGCTAGGGGGGAGGGGGGGGATGTAAAATTTACAGGCCCAGAAAGAAAAAAAGTGGAGAGGGCCACAAAAAGCAATTATTAAACACTATACCTACTGAATGTTTTGGTTTGTGGGAGGCCTGCCTGGAATAAAAAGCGAAAATAATAAAAACAGGTGAGTCACCGGCACAGGGCCGCGGGGAGACAACTCACTGTTTCCCCCCCCCCAAAAAAAAGAAGAAAAAGGGTAATTTATTTACCACCCCGACAAAAGAACGACAACGCCAGGTTTCCGTCTTTACTTTTGCTCAAAATATTTTCCGCCCCGGGTCCGTTAATGTTAAGTGACCTGGCCACTAAACGGATCAGAAGAGTTTTCGAATTTGTGTGTAATTTTTCGGATATTTGTCCCTTGCTATGTTCTGTATTAATAAATGTGCTGTTAAGTTATAAATTATGTATCTTTTTTTTATTATTTCACTCTTCGTCATTTTCTTCACTCACTAGGGGCCTCATTATTTAACGCGAAATGGCCATTATTTAACGCGAAACGGCCATTATTTAACGCGAAATCGCCATTATTTAACTACTGTAAAACGAAAAACTCCCGGACGGAAAAATGTCCGAGTTTTTTTGGCGTCCGGGAATTTTTCCGTCCGGGAGTTTTTTTTAGGTAAGGCCGTCAGGGGGCCTGGTCCACTACTACCTACATACTATACTGGCCTGGGCTGCAAACGGCAACCGCGCGAAGAAACCCCCAGGGTTCCCTTTCTGCATCTTTGTCCTCACTTGCTGCCCCTGAGGCAATCAGCTTGTCGAGCCTTCGTGTGGCCTACTACCTTTCTTAATAGATGCTTTACAGCTGCGTTCAACCCAATATCCATCGGTTGAACCATGTAGGTGAGCCCAGGGGGACAAAAGCAATGTGCACGTTTGCGCCTGCGAACCACTCTACGAACCCATAGGCATAGGTCGTGTGAGAGTTGTGGTCGCCGACAAGCAGCAGAATCGGCCCGTTCGGCAAAACTATGGGAATCGATGATTTATAGCAAAAAGGAAGAAACAGCTCCGTAACCCAGATACCGAGTATCATAATTAGCCCAATGATTGGGCGATGCCGTTAGGCTCCATTCGACGGGGCACGGATAATCCCTGCCGGTTGCGTTTCCGCTTTGCCTTTGTATTTAAGTTGCAACCCATCCAGCCAAGGAAACAGCCAGCTGTTCGGTTATAGCCCGTTTTGTCCCCCACGCCACGGACTTTTACGACCTTAGCACCCCTTTTCGTTTTAGTTTTAACCCTGTATTCCAGACCAATTCCGGCCTTACTTTATGGGTGTCGATTATGGACCTGAATTCCATGGTGAAACAGCGTGCCTTCTCGTTGTCCTTCTCGTTTCCGGGCTTTCCGGAGGTGGCTTGCGGCTTTTGTCTTTCTTGCTGCAAAGTTTTGTCAGCCTAGTCAGTGGAAAAGGACAGTGCTCCACCAAAGTCTGCCAGGTTTGTCTTTCGGGCTGGATTGGCGCGCAGCAGCCCTTCTGCATAGGTGCATATTTGTTGTGCTGGGATAAGCTCGCCAAGCCCGTTTTACCTATCGACTCAAGCAAAAACCTTTCAGCCCCCGAAGGATGCTAAATCCCGTATTGGGCGATACGCTGCTATCACGGCGTCGCGGCGGCCAGGGTGTGGTAGGGTGAATAGCAACGTCCAGTATTTCCGCCTGGAAGAAACTGGGCTCTGTTGAACCTGTTGCTGCCGTCTTCTGACCGAGGCAGAGGCCGCCAAGCTGCTTTCGGGGGTTTGTACTGGCCTTCTCGGCCCGGTGTAAGGAGTTTATCTCCACCTCTCGGGGGTGAGCTGGCCGGGGGTGTCAGCACCAAAGTTGGGCCCCTCACAAGCCAGCTGCTCAACGTGCCTTGGGTAGTCGAACTGGTTAATTTGACGAAAGAAGTACGGGTTTATGAGAAGTTAAAGATCCCGTGGGTGCTGTTTGTTGGTGCATTGAAAGGAGAAGAAAAATTCAAACTGCCACGCAGGGTAAACATTTTGGCTCTGCACAAGGAATAAAGCCCTTCCAGGCAAACGTGGTGGGAGCTGTTACCCCCCCTTAAGTAAAAAAACTTCTTCCCAGAAAAACTCCCGGACGGAAAAATGTCCGGGTTTTTTTGGTGTCCGGGAGTTTTTCTGTCCGACATTATTCGTTTTACAGTAGTTAAATAATGAGATTTTGCAGTTAAATAATGGCCCTTCAGAGTGGGAAAATGAGTCTCGCCGTGGAAAAAAATGCACCCAACCCCTTGAAAAGTTTTTTTGGGGTGGGGGTATTTTGACTATTTTTGGCCATCTGAGGCCATTCCAGCCCTTAAAAGTGGGAATAAGTGCCTTACTTCCCCTTTAAATGCCACGGCGAAATAGCAACCCCATATTACCTTAGGAAAATCCCCAAAAAGGCTGACCTGCGTGAAAAAAAACAGCAGTGAAAGCAGTGAAGAGTGAGTGACTCAAATGACGAAGAGTGAAATAAAACGACTTACTTGCCGCCAAATGAGCCATTATTTAACTCTCGTTACCCGTTTTTTTGCACGAGGGCCCGCAGGGCCCTCGTGCAAAAAATTCGGGAACTCGAGTTAAATAATGACTCATAATTTGTTGGCAATAAATAGTTATTTTTTTGGGGTTTTGGACCCGATTTGGGACTTTTAAATTCAACAACAAAGGTACGGTGCATTAAAATTAACAGCACATTTAATAATAATAATAATACAGAACAAAAAATAAGGTACAAACCCGATAGTAAAAATATGAGTCCGTCCGGGAAAAAAAGAAAAAAAAAAAAAAATCAGATGACTGCATTTTTCCACCATTCTTGACATTTTTTAATCTCCCGAACGAGCTCATAAAAAAATATAAAAAAAAAATGAAAAAGAAAGAAAAGTGGAAAAAAAAAACCATGCAGGGCTCGTTTTTTTTTTTTTTTTTTTAAGCGGACAGACCTAATTAATAGCTATTTACTGCCAACAAGTAATGACTTTACCGTTACCTCGAGGTTCCGCATTTTACCGTCGAGGGCCCGCAGGGCCCGAGATGGTAAAATGCGGAACCGAGAGGTCGGTAAAGCATTACTTGGCGGTAGGTAAGTGGTTTTATTTCACGACACTCTGAAATTACTTCGCCACTGGGAGCGCGGCGGGGTGTCACCATCTCTAATCAGGCCTTCTCATACCTGGCGCGGCCGCTGGCTCCTTTTTTTCTGCTGCTTCGGTATTTCGAAGTCTTTTGGGGAGCTTGGGTAAGCTGACTAAGTTACCCTTACCCGCAGAGTTACCCCCAGAAACTGGGAACAAGGCCTAGCCAAAAGTGGGCAAATTGGGAGGAAAAAGTAGGAACTGAGCCGAGGCAAAAGTTGGCCAATTGAGCTGAACCTGGGGGGAAATAGCAAACTGAGAGGAAAAAGTAGCCCCACTGGGAACTGAACCGAGGCAAAAATTGGCCCACCGAGGCATATTATTTACCGGAAACCCCCCTATTACTTCACGGAAAACAGGCCATTATTTCACCGTGAAGTAATGAGATTTAGCGTGAAGTAATTTCTGAAGAGTGAAATAAAAAATATAAAACTTGGGTCTGGAGGCCAAAAAAAAAAAAAAAAAAAAAAAAAAAAAAAAAAAAAAAACGTCTTAGCCCCTTAATTTAGAGTTTAAATATATATGAGCTCGTCCGAAAAAAAATGTCAACACTTTTTTGGGCACCTCCGAAAATTTCTTGTTTTGATTATTTGAGCAAAAAAAGGGCAGCATGCAACCATAGGAAGATGACATATATGGTGTACCTGTTGCCGTTCTTTCAATTGCGATGCTTGTTTTGCCATGAGGGCATTGTGACCTATATGGTGAACACACTCAGACCGCAATTCTGCACACAAAGTGGTGTCGGACTACTTTTGTACTTAGAAATTTTCCGAGGATTTTTCCGTTGCAAAAGAGGGTCATTTGTTGACATTTTCTTCCGGACGAGCTCTATGTAAATTACAAAAGTTGTCTCGATTTTTAGTGGTGCCATGCAGTATGTGACACAGCGGCCACACTCTTGTCAAGTCCCCTGTGGTCCCGTAGAAAGAAAAAGTGGAGAGGTAAAGAAAGCTTGGAAATTGAAATAGGGAGAGGGGCCACAGAAGCAATTAAACACCAACTGGAGAGTATGTTGTGGGAGGCTAGCTTCACTGGCACGATGCGCGGGGGGTGAAGCCACCTCCTTGTTCGATGTAATGGGATAAGGCAAAAAAACCCCTTTTTTTTCAATATGCGGAAGAGATGTAAATGTGATAAGGGACTCTCTCCCATTCTCCCATTGTTATTAACATTAGAGTTTTATTCAAAACTGGGGAACAAGAGAAACATAGATATGGCAGCGAGACAATGCTAATATTGTTGGCACCACCACATATCTAAGGCCCAACAAAGTGTCAGATCGATACCACAACAATTTATATATGGCACTCCCCAAGTAGAAAATAAAAAAAGGTGATACCAAGGCATAACCAGGATAGGGCGGGGGGGGGGGAAAAAAAAAGGAAAAAAAAAAAAAAATGTGAACAGGAGGAGGAGATTGGTATTGTCGTTTTTTTTTTTTTTTTTTTTTTTTTTTTTTTTTTTTTTTTTTTTTTAAATATTACCCCCGTTCAGATTCCTGTAATCTTTGAAACGAAGAAAAAAAGAAAAACGTAGAAGAAAAAAAAAAAGAAAAAATGGGGCTTTGATTGTGACACTAAGTGGCGTTAGGTGCAACGAAGCACGAACCATCTACTTGATTACAGGGGGCGCACCGCATCCTGAACGGGAAAAAACTTTAAAAGCTTGCGTCACCCATCGGCGATGATCAGCTGGCCGCCATCAGCAGAAGGAATCGCTGGACGAAACACTGTGTCTAGGTATTTATATAAAAAAGGGGGGGGGGGAGGGAAATATGGAAAACGGAAACAAAAAAACGTTTTCTTATTTTTCTTTTTTTTTTATGGGTTTTATCGTTTCCTTTAAGAAAGGGAGCACCGTTTCCTTTCTGAGTATTCTGAAAAAAAAAAAAATATATATATATATATATATATATATAAGGAGGAACCGGCAACGGAAACGGAAAAACCTTGTTTCCCGTTTCTTGCCAACATATCCCTGGGGGGGGGGGGGGGAGGGGGGGGACTGAAACTCGAAAAATAATTATATTTCAGTGCACAGAAGGGGTGGAGGGGACAACAACAATATCTTCGCGACAGCGTTAAATAATGAGGCACCCAGTGAACGAAGAAAATGACGAAAGGGTGGAAATAACAGATATTTAACGCCAAGATAGTGACTATAAGCCACTAGAGGTCAGTCGTTTTTACTTCACAGCACTCTTAAATTACTGCAGCACGAGGGATTTCACAGTCAAAATGAACTCGGGTGGCATTGGTATGGGGAAAAAACTTCACAGTGAATGGCCTCACCGTGAAATAATGGGGGAGGATAGCCCCCCCCCCCCCCCCCCGAGTGCGTGAAGTAATTTCAGAAGTGAAATAAAAAATAAAAAGAAGAAGGAAAAAAAAAATGTGTTTAAATAAGTTGGGTGGTGATGGGGTGTTTATTGTCATACGAAAACATTAGACAAGGGAGTGGCGAGACCGACCTGAGGCCTGTGGCGCCACTTCACAGACGATATATGTCCAAAGGCTTGCCGCACAGCACGTCTGGAAGTGTCGCTCTGGACCGTGGGAAAAAAAAAAAAAAAAAAAAAAACAACATCCATATTTTTTTATTATTATTATTATTCCGTTCGATGCCGTTTCAACTTATTTCTTTTCTTTCTTTCTCCCTGTTCCATATATTAAGTACAACAGGTTATCAAGCAAATAATGACGGTCAAATATAACGCTCGTCCTGCTGCCCGAGTGTAAAGAAAAGGGGGGAGGGGGGGGGAAGAAAAAAAAAGGGGGGATGCAACTTCAATACTTAAAAGCATGAGATTGCACTCAAGTAAAATAATAAATAAGAAATAGATAAATGAACATCGCACGAAAAGAAAACCTGACCGAAGAAAAAAAAAAGGAAAAAAAGGAAATGGGGGGGGGGGGGGGGGGAGAAGTCGGTGAATGCTACATTTATTGTTTTTCTTGCATTTGTCTTTTGCACCTTCGATCAAATAAAATCACGATAAATACTGCATACTTTCTATTTAAGTTGAGTTGGCATGCGGCTAAGGACCATATTTGAAGGATAAAAAAATAAAAAGGACAAAAAAAAAAAAGCTTTCGTTTACATTCTTTTTTTTTTTCTTCAAATTAAGTTTTTTTGTTTCTTTTTCTTTTTTTTTTTTGCGGGAATGTAGCATCTTTGTAAAGAGATTTCTTTTCTTCTTCTTCTTTTTTTTTTTTTTTTATTATTGTGCTTTATGACACTATATACACGGACCCTCCAATCTTTTTTGACAATAGATTTTTTGACGTTCGGTAGATGAAATGGCCGAAAGCGACATAAGTTTTAATTCGTGGGGGGGGAACAACATTGAGTTAAAGGGCAAAATTCTTTTTTTTTTTCCTTTTACTGCTTTGTTTAGATTTGATAGATGTGCACAATAGGGGACCAAGAATGGTAAGTTTAGATAACTAGTGACCCATACATCCTTTTGTAGAGATAAGGGAAAACAAAAAAAAAAAGAGAAAAAAAAAGAAAAAGAAATAGAATGGAAAAGATAAGGGATTCTATACCGCTTCGGCCAACAACCTTGTGATAGGTTCGTTATTGACCAGCTCTGCGAAGTGATATGCGTCCCAGCCTAGGTTGCTCTTGGCAGCGGGAGATGCGCCATGTTGGAGAAGCAACCTGACAATATTCTCATGACAATTTGCAACCGCTAGACAGAGCAGGGTTTTCCCAAGGGCATCGTTCTGTTTGGCATTAACACAGAGATCTGTGGGCAGGCGGCTGAACACGAATTCAAGGCATTTTTCCAGCCCCCGGGCAACGGCCCACCACGCGAGATCCTCGGAAATTTCTTCGGTTTCGGAGTAGTCAACCAAGGCTTCAATTGTGTCTCGTGTTGCTGTGTCGGTCATTTCGTGACAGTCTTCGGTGGTCTCCCTCCTGACGTAGAATTCCATGGGGCCGGTCATTATCTCTTGCAGTGTGGCTGAAAAGTCCACTCCATTTTCCTTCAGTGTCATCATTGCCTTGAGCTTCAAGTCTCGCTTGACAATCACCTCGCAGCCGTCGAAAAATGGGTGATTGTCTACCTGGCCGTGGGAAACATCAAGGCCGTCGAATTGCATCGTCACTATGTCCGGACAAATGCCGAACTCCCCCGCCATTCTTTTCACGGTGGCCTGCATCGTGTCCCTCGGGCCCAGCTCCAAGCTGCACACCTCGTTCGATGGCAACAGCTTAAAACTTACGGCAACCGTGTTCATTTTTTTTTTTTTTTTTTTTTGTGGAGGAAGTTAAAAAAATCTTTTTTTTATTTTTTTTTTTATGTGTGTGTGATGTGGTGTTGGAAGGGGTGGGGGGGAAGAAAGATTTGACTCATCATAGAACCCTCCCCTTTGCCGATGCTAGCCCCATCAACCGGCTTTCCAGAAACGTATTCTCAGTCTCGTAGCCACAGACCTTCGCTCCCGCATCGCCCTTTGTCGCCTTTAGCATCTTCGATGTTTGTACCTGACCCCATAGCATGAAGTCGTTGTTCCCCCTTCCGTCGCTTGCTTCGGCGGCGGAGGCCAGATTGTGCACTTCCTCGACGAGGACCAGCCTTGGGCGGAAGCGCTCGCTCACCTTATTCCACTCTCCCTCCTCCCATTGATCGGGGTCTTCTGGCAACATTATCTTTTTTTCTTTTTTGTCCTCTTGTTTCTCCCACCCCCCCCCCCTCCCCGCCCCACTGTTCTCTCTTTTTTTTTTCTTTTCCTTACATGTTTGAAACAGTATTGAAAAAAAAAAAGAGAAAAAAAAAAAGAAGAAGAAGAACAAGGCAAGGGTAAAAAAATAATTCGACTTCTTAACGTCGACACAAGTCACGAAAACGACGCTCCATGTACGTGCTCCATGTACGTGCTGCTCCGTGTACCATAAAGTACATGGGGTGGGGGTGCGTTTGCGCTGAGGCAAAACGGCAGTGAGCTTCTCTCCTGTGCGGCGCCATCTCTCAGACTGCCAACACCTCACCGACCCAGCGAAGACGGCTTCAATACATGCATCGAGCAGACGAGCTCGGAGTCCACATGCATGACAGCACCGAAGTTGTCAAACTCACCACAGTACTGCGGCGCGGAGAAGATAGTCACGAGCTGCTTGCTTGCAATGAACTCGTACCCTTCCTGCACCATTTGGTGTGCCCGGACGATGAGGTCAAACCCGTTCCTTGCGAGGAAGTTCTTCACAGCGAGAGGCGTGTAATCTGCAGACTGGACCGCCCTCCCACAGGGGTCCACATACTCTTGTTCCGTTGCCTCGTCACCCTCAGAGCATATGTCTGCCCAAAGCATGTCACACATTACACCGATGTCAGGGACGGCGGTGGGGAGTTTAATGGATTTCACATCATCGATTGTCTTCAGGCCATGAGCCAGCCCCCCGTGCACGCAGAAGATCCTTTCCCCCACACACCCTGCCAGAGGTAAGTAATTGAACACTGAGTCGAAAAGGCGGAACAGTTTTACATTGTACCTCCTCTTGCAATCGTCGTAGAAGCCGTAGATTCTGTTGATGGATGAGCACTCATGATTCCCTCTTAGCAGGTTGATGTCAGCAGGGTACAGCACTTTATATGCTAGGAGGAGGCATATCGTTTCAAGGCTGTACCTACCTCTGTCAACGTAGTCACCGAGGAACATATACCTGCCGCCTTGGCCGGGGGGCTTCATCGCTTTGAATATCTGAACCAGGTCGTTGAACTGCCCGTGGATGTCCCCCACCACTGTTGCCGGAGCCGTCATTTCGACGTAGCTTCCGCCTCGCGACAGCTCTGCGCGTGCCTCGCTCAGGAGGTCTTTGATCGTTGTTTCGTCCATCGGGACCTCTTGGGAGATTCGCTCTCCCGACGAGAGTTGCTCCACTATCCGAATAGCTGCAGAATTGGGCATTTCTCTTTTTTTTGTTTTTTTGTTTCTTAGGGTGTAATATCCTGTGTAATATGTCGGAATTTGTGCCGCCCCTCAAGTTAAAAGAACACAGAAAATGCAGAGGAAACGCTAACAGAGATCTAAGGCGACATGCAGTGAACCCTGGTTACATATATGAAGCAGTCGTGCAGGACGGAAGTGGTGAAGAAGTAAGGATTTTTGGAAATGGAGGCAGCCATCGTAGCTCAAAGCAGTACCATAAAATGGAGATTGACGCTGTGATCGCTGATGAGGACGATCGGCACCATGTCTACATCACCAGAGACGGTTTCCTGCATAGCGAGAGTCACGGCCACGATAAGAATACAAATAGAAAGAATCGAAGTAAAGTTGGCTGGCCTCGAAGATGGGTAATATGCAGTCCAAGAACTGCAGAGGCTGCAGCGCGGGGGCGACGGTCCCCAAGGAGACACAAGAGCAGAGGGCGAAGGCCAAGAAATTTGCGGAAGAGACCCTGAGCACCATAAGGGAGATGCAATGAGTCTTCATCTCCTGAGGCGGAGATGCAGCTGCTCCCCCCTCCCAAAAGTGCGTTGAATACTTAATAAATCCAGAAACCGGCACCAAATAATAACCTTTTTGTTGTAAAACAAAAAGAAGGTGAAAATCTTAAAAAAGAAAAGAAAGTATTCTGTTAACTAAATCGTCCAAGGCGCTCTTGCAACGATCACCACAGCTATCGTCAACGTGCCAAAAAATGGGCTAAACTCGCACACTGGTGTGAGCTTCAAGCTAAACATTTCGGACATGGCATGCCACACCCATAGCCTCACACCGGTTATCTTTCGCCCGTAAGCTAGAGTACGCATGCATCCCCAACACCTGGGTCGCTTCGCGGTCCGACCTGCTGCCCAATTCAAAGCGCGGTAATCCAAGCCCCCTAAGCATCGACACGATTAACAAAGGGGTTTGTTACGCCGGGATATCTTGTTCAGCAATGCTCCACACGCTCCCTGTTGCCAGTTCGCCGGATGAGCATACCGCAGGGTCTTCCACTCATCCGTTGCCCGGTGGGTACCACGAGGAGGTCAGCAACAATTCTATACTTTTTAGCCACGCAGGGCCTGTTCTACAATTAGCAAAGTCCCACCTAAAATAAATATATAAGAGTTTAAGGAGGCCCGTGTTGGCGGCGTCCTACCTCGGCCGAGTTGTAGTTCTGCGTTCCGCGTCGTGTCCTTAATGCGTGCGGTGTGCAACTCAATCGGGTAACTAAGATTCTGCGCCCATGTAGTTTGCTGCCTGTTTGTCCACTCGGGCGCTACTAGTGATGGCCGACGTGGAGGTCAACAGCGAACAACATATCTGATTAAAAGGAAGTCCTTTGTAGACTTCCCCTTGTGCTCATCGTCTTCCTGCACCTTCAGCATTCTGCCACCGTCTCCGCCAGCATGTTGGTAGTTCCACTTCCAGCTCCCGCTGCACCGTATTCAGCTTCTCCTCCAATCGGTATATCTCCGTTGTTTTCTTCTCCACCTCACCTTGAGCAGCAAGAAGTTCCTTTCCTTGGTCCTCATGTGACCCCATCAAGCCTTCTCGTTGAGCGGTTTCTCCTTGAAAAAGAATGCTTCTCTCGCGGCCTAAAGCTCTTGGACGGCTCGAAGGAGAAGAAAAGTGGGGTACCTCAGTTTCCGGTTCATCTTGCAACTCGTCTTTATCAGACGACAAACCACCCTTCAGGGAAATGAGAATGAATCACCGTTTAAAGATCTTGCAAGGTAAGCGACTCCTCACGATGGACGGCTCCATGGATGACGGCCCCATGGATGAATTCCATGACACAGCGGCCTTCGTTTATTTTGGAAAGGGCCCACGACTGGATGTCTGTTGGGGACTCGATGATGAGCGACGGTTTGGCCTTCGGGTCCACCTGCACCTCCCTCAGTGCCACGGCCACAGGGTCCGAGACATTTGCCTCTTCCAGCTGGTACATCCACTCTCCTTCCTTCACAACCACCTCCTCCCCAGCCTCCTGCACAAGGATCGGCTTCGTCCCGCTCTTCACCACAAGAAGCGTCACAGCCGACAGGGAGAACTTCCCTGCCGCACCCTCCGCCACCGAAGGGGACACCAGCGTGATGCCACGGGCCAGTACCTCCCCCACCTCGGAGGCCACAGCAGACACCCCACTCAACTCCAACAGTGCAGGACCCTTCATCCCGAAGCCCTTGTTCGTCGCAGAGCCGAGGTTCCCCGCAACGAACTCCCCGTGTGCCACAGCCATCACAGGCCTCGCAACCCTCCTCGTCTCCTCCGAGCACGATATCGCGTTGCAGAAGGCCACCGCCCGTGTCTTCGGTTCCGAGCACCGCAGTCCCACGTTCCACGTCAGCATGAAGGTGAAGGGGTCCGACACAGAGAACCCGTGTGCGAGGCCCTTCGTCGCACGAGCCGTCTCCTGCATCACCTCAACGAGCTTTCCGAAACAGTTGGGGAAGCCAGTGCCCCCTTGGTCGGTGAAGCACAGCCGAACCACAGTCCCCCTGTAGTTCTGCTGCTGCATCGACAGGTTCTGACCAGCGTTCACAACCGCCTTCGACGCTGTACCTGTGCTGTTGCTGTACTTGCTTCTGCTGTTCGGGCTTTTCGAGCTTGCCATGCTCTCCTCCTCCACCTCTGTGTCACCGTCCACGAACAAGGTGTTCGGGAGGTACGCCTTGTACTCCCGCAGGCCTCGGATGGCGAGCAGCAAGCCATCCGTGACACATGCCACCTCCTTCACCATCACAGGCTTGTACATCGCATTCATGTGAGCCTCCGCAGCGTCCAGATCCATGGTCTCGAGGTGCTTGTTGCCAACGACGAGCCTCCCGAGCGGGCGGGCTATGAGGACTATCTCCAGAACGGCGATCACAATGTCGACAACGAAGATGACGACGGAGGCGATGATGAGCTGAACAAGGGCGGCGAACACCTTCTCGTTGACGGACGACACAGAGCGCAGCCACAGCAGCTCGAAGGTATTGCTCGTGGCGTTGAACATGTGGGTTCTCCTCAAGAAGTACTCCCCGCCCTCCAACGCCGTGTCGATGAAGTAGTCCTTCTTGTACAGCGGCCTGGTCTTGTTCACGTCAGACACTTCAAAGTACTCCCCGTACCTCACATGGGTCCGGAGGGTTGTGGATGACAGATCTGCGGTGAAGAAGGTCCCTTGCGGCCTCTGCAGGGTCGCATTGATGGCCCCAGACACTGTGGGACCGAGGTCGTTCACATCCAAGAGGCAGTCCCCTCCTTGGAAAGCGGTGCAGGTGAAGCATCTGTTGTAGCACTCGAACTTGATTGCCGGCCCGTTGAACAGGGTGTGGGCAAAGAGATTTCCTGCGGAGGAGTCCAGTGCGACCAGCTCGGTGTGGGCCGTCTTGAAGTCACGGATGACAACTGTCCATGTGGAAAAGACGAAAAAGGAAAAGACTACAAGAGTGTAGGTCCCCTGAGGCCAGTGCAAGGTGCGGCGCATGACGTGCTCACCGTAAGCGTAAGGCGACCCATCAGCGGCGTTCCAGAAGTAAATAGGTGACCAACTCTCAGCAGGTAAACTGTGCATCTGTTTGACCCAAGCATCCTGTGGTGGCTCCTCCCACTCCACATGGAACCTATCAGATTGAAAACGACCCTGCTCATCAACTGCGGTAAGGGTCTTTAACCAAGATACCTTAGTACCGTTGGTGGTTGTGGTCAGACGGCCTGTTGTGTTCCCGTTGCCAAACCATCTCGCAGGGTTGCCCTGCTCGTCAAGGACAGGGTCCGCCCACACGTATTGCTTCATCACGCCATCCGCCTCCTCCCAAGGATGGGTGCATGTTGTGCAGTTTGGGTAGTAGGCCTTCGTCAAGGAGTACCCACCCCCATACCCATTCTTCACAGATTTCGCTGCCGCATATGCATGAGCCCCGTAGATCTTCGTGATGTGTGAAAAGCCGAGTGACACATTCATCACGTCATCCCGCAGGAAGAGGAGGTACATTTCTTCTGTCGCTGCCTCCACGTCCTCCAGGATCCCAGCCAGTCGGAGTTTTGCGCTTTTTGACGCCGCGGCACTCGAGTCTTCAACAGCAGAGCGCAGCACCGAGATACTCTCCACGTACAGCATGTACCCAGCTAAAAGGGAGATCACAGTGGACACCACTGTTGACACGAAGATGATAAGCTTGGAAGGGACGTACACCGACATCTTTGGTTTTTGGTCAGTCCTGTTGGTATGGTGGGGTGTGATTACACATATTTCAGTAGAAAGAAAAGTATGTATGTATAGGTATGAACACACAATAAAGGCGAACGAGAAAAAGAAAAAAAAAAAAAAAGAAAAGAGGAACTGGCCGTTGTTTGTACGCGCCGGCGCCACTGCACTTCATGTCCCTTACATGCCAACGGAAATAATAAGGCATATGAAGTCCAAAGGAAGTGCAATGACGCGGCATCTTTGCCAAACTTATAAAGGGGCGGCGTGTAAGGTCAGTCCCTGTTTTCTTTTTTGTTGTCTTTTTTGTAATTCTTTTTTTTTTTTTATTATTTACTTTCCAAAGTGGGTAAAAAAAAACGTGTTGTGAGGGGACTACTCTGCCAGTTTCATTTCTCAGCAACGCAGCTTTTTTTTTTTTTTTTTTTTCTTGTCAGTAAATAAAAAAAAAAAAAAAGAAAAGAAAAGATTTATTCTTTTTATGGAAAGATCGAGCCAGGTTTTCACGTTTGGGCGACATTTCTTTTTTTTTTTTTTTTTTTTTTTTTTTTTTTTTTTGGAAAAAGAAGAAGAAAAACTGTAAAAAAAAAAAAAAAAAAAAAAAAAAAAGAAATTAAAAGACTATTTCGTTTTTGCGCTCACCGGCCGAGCTGGGCTTCGTCCCCGGTGTCCATAAAAAAAAAAAAAAAAAAAATTAAAAAAAAAAAAGCCTTTTGCTTCACGCACTCAGCATTATACTAAATTAGAATAATCTATATGTACCTCACGCTTCCTTTCTTTTTCTTTTTCTTTTTTTTTTTTCTTTCTCTAACTGACTACTTTACGCAGTTTGAGGTTTCAGCAACATTTCCGTGATGAAGACGTTCGGGCACCTAATGTTTTGTTGCAGAAACCACAGCATCCAGCACGTGAAGAAATGAACTCCCGGCTGCAGAGAAAAGAGAAACCTCAAAAAAAAAAAAAAAAAAAAAAAAAAAAGAAAGATTTAAAGGAAAACTCGATCTATTTTTTTGTTTTTGTTTTTGTTTTCTTTCTGTGGCGCTCAGGCGGGCACCCGTGAGGTCATTTGGGTGGCATCTGTGTGCCTAGATTCCTCAGGGGGGCGCACTCTGGTCTTTTAGTTCCGTCATCGTCATCGTGGTGATAGGGGGAAAAAAAAAAAAGAACCAAGCAAAAAAAGTTTCGTTTCTTTTTTTTTTTCTTTTGTAAGCTGAATAGGGAGGGATGAAAAAAAAAGGGTGGGGGGGAGCTCTTCCTCACAAAAAAAAAAAAAAAAAAAAAAAAAAAAAAAAAAAAAAAAAAAGAGCAGGTACTTAAGCATTTGGCAACGCACACCGTATAAATCCCGGGTTAAATACTGCAATGCTCCTTCTTTTTTTTTTTTTCCTTTTTTTTTTTTATACAAGAAATGATCAGTACTTGTCAATACAGGGAGATTGGAAAAAAATCCCCTCCCCCCCAGGGCTATGTTGGCAAAGAAACGTTTCCCCCCGCTTCTTGCCAACATAGCCCCTGGGGTGGTATCAAAAAGGGTGACTTGTCAACATCATTGTTTTTAAATATTCCGATATAAAATGTTGGAAAATTTCAGAGAGAGAAACCCCACAGAAAGATCCCCACAAAAAAGGGTGGGTGGAGGGGTCAAAGTGGTTGCAGTGATTTGATGTTTTTTTTTTTCTTCTGGGAATATCTGGTTCGGAACGCTTGGGAATGGTTTCTCTGGCAAAATCAGAAAGAAAAACAATGGTGCTTTATCACGAAAAAAAAGGGGGGGGCTTTTCGAGTGTGGGGATAATTTTTTTTTTTGATTGTATTTGCATTATGAACTATAAAAAAAAAAAAAAAAAAGAAAAAAAAAAAAAAAAAAAAAGAAATCGCTCAAATGATAAAGGAAGGGAGGGGAGATAGTTCATCAGATACCATATCCAGCGTAACCCCACCCCAATTCTGCTGCTTGTAATCTTCTCTCAGTCCTCTCAGTTTGAGCTCCTCCTTTGTACGAGGCGATCTCCCTAATGGAGTCTTCCCTGGAAGAGGCCATCGAATAGGGAGTAAAAAAAAAAAAAAAAAAAAAAAAAAAGAGAAAATTGTGACTTAATATCAATCAATTTCACGGTGGGCGGTTGATGTCAAGAGCTAAAAGGATTTTAGACTAGAAGACTTACGGCCCAAAACAGACAGCGGGGGGAAAAAAAAAGAAGAAAAAAAAAAGTTGGGGTTAGGGTTAGCCTGGAGGGAACTTGAACACCGCTTACCTGTGAAAAGAGGCCATTCTTCAATTGCTCCAGGGGAGCAAGACCGCCACATCACTAAAAAAAAAAGCAAGGTCAGCAGGGAGAACTCTTGGAGGGGGACGGCGACAAGCCAAAGACTTTGTCCAAGGCTATAAAACAAAAACAAAAAAAGAGTAAAAAGAATTTTAACCGACCAGAAAAGAAGAAAAAAAAAAGAAAGAAAGAAAGAAACTGATTTTCACTTAAACTACGCCCGCAAGCAGATGACCCTAGCAGGCTGCTGCATGAGCCTGGCAGCTGCCTGTGCAATTGCATCGCCTGCCATGTCAGCGTGTTTGGCAATAACCTCATGGCTGCCTGCTGTGAAGGCCGTCCAGTATGAGTCTGACCAGCACCAGCTCTCGCCCCGAGGACTGCGCGGGCCCTCCCCACTGTCTTCGTGTTTCACCATGCTAGTGAGGTCAGTGTCGTAAAGCCTGAGGACAGATACTTCATAAAGGACAAGAGGGTGCGCCTCCTCCTGCTGCGCGTGGGGAGAAGACGGTGGAGAAGAAGGACGCGCAGCACGGGGAGACACAACAGTCGGAGGGGGGCTGTGCGCAAGTGCCTCCCATGTCACAACAGGACGTAGAATGCTCTTCAGGTCCGCTCGCAGCCCAGCGAAAAAGTGCGTAAGCGAGGACGACGCGAACAACGCGCAGGTTTGCATCTCCGCTGCTGTAGCTGCCAATGACCCGCAGACCTTCACACAGTCCCCCATCACCGTCACGAAGCGTTGGCCATGGCTGCCGATGGTCGCGCTCACAACCGGCCCGGTACTGAGCCCCATGCATACTTCAGTGCTCGTGTAGTGCTTCCCCAGTACTAGCGATGCGAACCGCAGGGAGTTCTCGAAGTGTGTTAATGTTCGCTTCGCAGTGTTCCACCCGACCGTTATTGACGGCCCCACAACTGCGACCACCGTTCCCCCGCTTCTGTCCAGTGCGTGCAGAATCCTGCACACGCGTTCGTTCACAGTGCTGTAGTCGGAGGTTGTTCGCACCTCCACGCAGCCCACTGTCACGTTCGCTATGTGTTCCAACCGTGTGGTCGGGGCGTGTTGTTCAGCCATCACGCGTGATGAGTTGGAGTGTTGCGAGCCGAGAGACGAGGGCTTCTCCCCACCTTTTTTCGATCGCAGCATCCCCTCGACTTGTGATCGGCGTCCTCGTAGTTCTTCGGGGATTAGCACGGATAGCTTCTTGCTTCCGGACACACCTTTCAGGGAGACCGAACCGACTGGGATTTCCACGAATCCAGTCCTGTCGGTGACTTCGGCCAGTACTTCGGGTGTGACCGCAACCCCACCCCCGACGCTTGCCGCCTCCACGCGTGCTGCTACGTTCACTGTGTTCCCGAAGTAGTCGAAGCGGCCTGTTACTGCGTTCAGTTCCGCTTCTGCTTCTCCGCAGTGCACGCCGATCCGTACGCGAAGGCCTCCCCACAGGCCGTCTGCGTCCCGCTCGCACGTTGGTAGTTCTAGCAGCTCCCCCGGCCACGAGCATTCGACTAAGCTGCGTTGCACTGCGATCCCGAAATCCACCGCGTCTGCAGCAGCTTCGAAGGCCACCATGAAAGCGTCCCCGATAGTCTTCACCTCGTACCCCTGGTGCAGGTCTATGTACCTCCGTATTGTTTTGTTGTGCAGCTTCAACGCTCGTTTCATCCCCCCGGGGCATGCCTCCCAGATAGAAGTCGATCCTTGGATGTCTGTGAAAACAATGGCCACACGGCTGTCTGATGTCCCGCTTGTCCCCGGCGGTAAAAGGTCGGATCGCAATGGGTTGCTGTCCCCGTCCCTGCTGCTGCCGTTCCCCTCGAACAGGGCGTCTGGAAGGAACGGCCTGTACGCTTTCAAATTCTGCAGGATGTTGTCGAAGGCCGCGTGCAGCGGCGGAGGCAGGTTGTGCACCTCATCTATGAGGTCGTCCTCCGCAGCGTCAAGGTCGAAGTTCGCAAGGCTCTGCGCGATCTTCTCTGCTGTTTCTACTGACGCCTCCACCTTCGCCTTCTCCTTCGCCACGTTGTCCGCAAACCCACGCGTGAAGTAGAAGTCCAGCAGGAAAACAATACAGTAAATGAGGTAGTTCTGCAGAGTGATGGCGAGATTCTTGCATGGCAGTGTTTCACAGTCAACATTGTCCTTACGCCATTTTTGGCTGGAGGTGAAGGGAGCATCATAGATACCAAAGCGGAAGGCGCTCTCTAAAGCGGTAATAGTCAAGTAGATAACGGTAACGGCCACCACTGCCTTGCTGAAGATGGAGTTGACACGGGTCACAAGGAGGATGTCTATGAGGATAACCATGATGGGCCACGCTCGGTCCGTGCCCTGGGCTGCCGTTGCGAAATCGTAGAAAACAACCAACATCGAGCAGGCAGCCACGTAGCTCATGATTACCATGGCAGAAAGCTGCTTCTTGTACACCATGTGAAACCAGACCGCTGCTGTTACCACAATCATGATGTAGGCCAGCACCTTTGCAACAGCATTGGCTACCACGACGGTGCAGGCAGCCTGCAGCAGGAACACGCAGGCGTAAAATACCATCATGACGCTCTTCCTTGTCTTCATCAGCTCATCATCGTCAGGCAGCACGGCGTAGTTCGAGAATCTCGTGAACAGCGTTTGCTTCTCCGTGCTCGGCATACTTTTGTCCTCACCCACCCCTCCCACCTGTGTTGTTGGGTCAGATAAGAGGAAAGAAGAACAAGAAGAAAGGAAAGCAAAAGGGAAACAAATGATGCCACTCGGTCAAGAACAAAAGGGATCCAGTCCTTCTGGTTTTCTATTGACGGAATAGAAAATGGATTACCACTTGACGCTGGTACGGGAAGTTCACTGAGTACTACTATAAAAACGTTCGTTTCGGCTTTTTCTCGGAAAAGAAAAAAGTGCAACGGCACACAAAAAAAGGAATAAAAGATACGGCAAGTACTTTGTTTATCTTTCCAATCTTTGTTTCGTACTTCTTCTTGGAAAAGAAAAGCGTGCAAAATTCACTATAATACGACAGCAGTTAGCAACAATAAAATAAAATTCACTATGATAGGAACGAAGTGGTTAGCAACGGCCCGCCGCGGTGGCGTGCCTACCTTATGATGCTCCCCTTTTGGGGTCGTTCCCTGCATAAAATAAAAGCAAGATATCAGCCATCTGAAGACAGCCTTTAAAAACGGAAAGTGCAACACGGTGGTTTTTCTTGTTTCTTTTTCTTTTTTTTTGAAGGGGAGATCACAGTGGACACCACTGTTGACACGAAGATGATAAGCTTGGAAGGGACGTACACCGACATCTTTTGGTTTTTGGTCAGTCCTGTTGGTATGGTGGGGTGTGATTACACATATTTCAGTAGAAAGAAAAGAATATAAAGGGCCCCCCCCGAATAATCCCTTTATTTGGGCAGTGGAGGGGGGGTGTTTGGGCTCCAAAAAAAAGAATTATTTGGAATACACTTATTTGGGTTGTACTTATTTGGGCTGGGTAGCCTGCCACATGGAAAGCAGGGAGCGGGGCTTAGAGCACTTCGGAAATCTTAACATGCCAAATCGTGCCAAGACTTTTTTCATGCCCTTTTTTTTTTCCAAGGGAGATTTTAACAGTTTTTCTCCCAGGCAGTGGAGAACCCACAAACGTTGCAGACAAACCGCCTGGTTTTGGCGTTAGGTGGTTGCTGGGAGGTTGCTGAAATGATTTTAAGTTAGAATAGAGAAGCGAAAAAATAATTGCAGGGGTCTGAGAGGCTTGAGAAACTGTCGGGGCTTGGGAGGCTGCTGGAGTCTCGTCAGGTGCAGTGTCCATTGTAACACCCGCAACTACATTCTGTGCTGCACTGTCTAAAGCCCGACCCCTTCAAAGTGCTTACTTCGCTAAGTGCCCTTAGCTGTATGGTCTCCTCGGAACTACCTGGAAGGTAGCCGCAGGACTGCATACAGCTAAAGGTGCCGAGCAGTTGCATGACCTTTCTCATGTGCCTGCCCTACCCACAGTGCCACGTTGATTCGGCGCTCTGCTGCAGTCATCAACCAACGTCCCAGCCTCGGCTGCTTGGGGCATGCCACAGCCCCTCCTAACCCCTCAAAATGGCGGGAGGTCTGAATCGCCAGTGCCACACAGAAGCAGCCTCACAATACGTACTTTTCCTTTTCAATCGATTGTTATATTTGTTCTAATAAAATACACTACTCAAGCGACTGGCACCTTCCGAAGAAGGGCCTCCCACGTCGATCGAGGATGCCCCGGGGCGGCCGTTCCAGTCTGATCATGTCGCACATATAACATATTTCTCATCTTCTAGAAGAAAATGGGGTTGCCCTCGTAGCTCGCCACGGCCAGCATTCTTACTTGCGTAAGCAGCCTCACAATACCACCAGTGGGCTACGGCACAGCTTTGGGATCTTGCTCAGGAATGGAACATTGACATTGCGGGCCATGAAAGAAAGCAAATACCGGATAAGTTGTCAACACATGAATCCACGTGCCCCTCCGGCAACGCAGAAGCACCCGGGCCACCCACAAAGCGCCTTCGAACTATTGTTCCGTGAAATTTTGAACCATTGCCCATGAAATTTTGAACCATTCATCACGAACCATCTAGCTTCTTGCGTTAAGAAAAATAGTCCCCCAAAATAACCCCCAGGTGCTAAGCCCCGTGGTCCCTGTTCAAAATGCAAAAGAATTGCTCGTAAGTGCCCAAAAAGTGCCCAAAACCAGGCGGAAATCGAGTTTTTGGTCAAAAAAGGGGTGTATACATGGGTTAGGTCGGCTAGTACCCTGCACAGGCATAACTGAAAAAAGCCCGTTGCACGACTACCGTGTGACCCCCTCACCCCCCCGGTCCCCCCCAAAAAAAAAAGAAAGGGGTCGGGAATTATTTGGGAAATTTGGAGCGGAAAAATCCCCGAAAAAAAAAAAATTATTTGGGAAAAAACACATTATTTGGGAGGGAATTATTCGGGCCCCCCCTTTATATGCAACTTGTGCCGAGCAAAGAATCTTCGCAGCTTTTAAAAACGTTTTTTTGCTCGTGCGAACAACAAAGCAAAAAGTAAAATGCCGCCGAAGACTGCCAACGGGGGTGGAGAGAGGGTTTAACCACCCACCTCCCCGCCTCCGCGCTCTTTCCTAAGCCCTGCATCGATAGAGTTCTTCTTGCTGCTATCCGCAATTCTGCTCTACAACAGCGGTCGAACGCAGCTGCGCCTTGTGTTCACAAGGCTCAGGACATCAATTAAACCTGAGAAATTGAACCGTCTATTGGTGATAAGCACGGAGGGGGCATGTTCCGAGTGAAGACTTCATCAGTTGCGTCATAAGACGGTTTCATGATATAAATGCTGTCGCCCACATCATTCTTTTATTTAAAAGCATAGTATCCAGGGTTAACCGATCACCCGCGGGTTTTTAATTACAATCGGGTTTTAAATTGACGTCAAATGAAAGGCGAGCATGCAACCATGCTTAAAACCCTTATATTCGTATCCCGGGCCCCCCAGATACACAAAGCCGACCCCAGGGAGCATCGAAACGACTTAGAAAAGGATTATTTTCCCGAAAAGCTGGTGCTTCCCTGTTTCAGGCAGGGTCCTAATTGGGAGCGAAATCAAAAGTCGATAATTTAGCATGCAGCCATGCATATAATAACCCTCCTATTCGTCCCCCGGGCCCCCCAGATACACAAAGCCGACCCCAGGGAGCATCATCAAAACGACTTAGAAAGGATTATTTCCCGAAAAGCTGGGTTTTCCCTTTTTTTGGCGGTTTTTCTTCTTTTTTCTGTTTAAATAGGAGCGAAATCAAAAATCAATAAATAGAACGGGAGGAGAGCGTGCAACCATACTTATAACCCTTCTATTCGTCTCCCGGACCTCCCAGATACACAAAGCCTGCACAGTCTAGTTCGAGAACCTTGTGAATGCTCGGCATACTTTTGTCCTCACCCAATCCCTCGGCTCTCCCCTCCCTCCTGTGTTGTTGCGTCAAATAAGAAAACGAAAAGAGGACATGCAAGAAGAAAGAAGAAAGTCAGGTAGCTAAAAGGGAAACAAATTCTTTCTTGGTTACCAATTAACCGAAGTGGAATGGATCACCACTTGAAGCTGGTGTGCCTCCACCACGGCAAGTACTTTGTTTATCTTTCCAATCTTTGTTTCGTACTTCTTCTTGGAAAAGAAAAGCGTGCAAAATAAATTCACAATGATACGAAAGAAGGTGGTTAGCAACAAAAAATTAAAATAAAAGCAACAAATCAGTCTTTGAAGACAGCCTCTAAAAACGGAAAGTGTAACACGGTGGTTTTTTTTGAAAGTGTAACATAGTGGTTCATCCTTCAGGGAAATGAGAAATGAACCAATGTGCCGCCTAAAGATCTTGCAACGCAAGTGATTCCTCACGATGGACGGCCCCATGGATGAATTCCATGACACAGCGGCCTTCGTTTATTTTGGAAAGGGCCCACGACTGGATGTCTGTTGGGGACTCGATGCTGGGCGACGGTTTGGCCTTCGGGTCCACCTGCACCTCCCTCAGTGCCACGGCCACAGGGTCCGAGACAGTTGCCTCTTCCAGCTGGTACATCCACTCCTCCTCCTTTACGGCCACCTCGTTCCCAACCTCCTGCACAAGGATCGGCTTCGTCCCGCTCTTCACCACAAGAAGCGTCACAGCCGACAGGGAGAACTTCCCTGCCGCACCCTCCGCCACCGAAGGGGACACCAGCGTGATGCCACGGGCCAGTACCTCCCCCACCTCGGAGGCCACAGCAGACACCCCACTCAACTCCAACAGTGCAGGACCCTTCATCCCGAAGCCCTTGTTCGTCGCAGAGCCGAGGTTCCCCGCAACGAACTCCCCGTGTGCCACAGCCATCACAGGCCTCGCAACCCTCCTCGTCTCCTCCGAGCACGATATCGCGTTGCAGAAGGCCACCGCCCGTGTCTTCGGTTCCGAGCACCGCAGTCCCACGTTCCACGTCAGCATGAAGGTGAAGGGGTCCGACACAGAGAACCCGTGTGCGAGGCCCTTCGTCGCACGAGCCGTCTCCTGCATCACCTCAACGAGCTTTCCGAAACAGTTGGGGAAGCCAGTGCCCCCTTGGTCGGTGAAGCACAGCCGAACCACAGTCCCCCTGTAGTTCTGCTGCTGCATCGACAGGTTCTGACCAGCGTTCACAACCGCCTTCGACGCTGTACCTGTGCTGTTGCTGTACTTGCTTCTGCTGTTCGGGCTTTTCGAGCTTGCCATGCTCTCCTCCTCCACCTCTGTGTCACCGTCCACGAACAAGGTGTTCGGGAGGTACGCCTTGTACTCCCGCAGGCCTCGGATGGCGAGCAGCAAGCCATCCGTGACACATGCCACCTCCTTCACCATCACAGGCTTGTACATCGCATTCATGTGAGCCTCCGCAGCGTCCAGATCCATGGTCTCGAGGTGCTTGTTGCCAACGACGAGCCTCCCGAGCGGGCGGGCTATGAGGACTATCTCCAGAACGGCGATCACAATGTCGACAACGAAGATGACGACGGAGGCGATGATGAGCTGAACAAGGGCGGCGAACACCTTCTCGTTGACGGACGACACAGAGCGCAGCCACAGCAGCTCGAAGGTATTGCTCGTGGCGTTGAACATGTGGGTTCTCCTCAAGAAGTACTCCCCGCCCTCCAACGCCGTGTCGATGAAGTAGTCCTTCTTGTACAGCGGCCTGGTCTTGTTCACGTCAGACACTTCAAAGTACTCCCCGTACCTCACATGGGTCCGGAGGGTTGTGGATGACAGATCTGCGGTGAAGAAGGTCCCTTGCAGCCTCTGCAGGGTCGCATTGATGGCCCCAGACACTGTGGGACCGAGGTCGTTCACGTCCAAGAGGCAGTCATGCCCGGACGCTCCAAAAACAGCGCAGGTGAAGCATCTGTTGTAGCATTCGAACTTGATTGCCGGCCCGTTGAACAGGGTGTGGGCAAAGAGATTTCCTGCGGAGGAGTCCAGTGCGACCAGCTCGGTGTGGGCCGTCTTGAAGTCACGGATGACAACTGTCCATGTGGAAAAGACGAAAAAGGAAAAGACGAAAAAAGTGTAGGTCCCCTGAGGCCAGTGCAAGGTGCGGCGCATGACGTGCTCACCGTAAGCGTAAGGCGACCCATCAGCGGCGTTCCAGAAGTAAATAGGTGACCAACTCTCAGCAGGTAAACTGTGCATCTGTTTGACCCAAGCATCCTGTGGTGGCTCCTCCCACTCCACATGGAACCTATCAGATTGAAAACGACCCTGCTCATCAACTGCGGTAAGGGTCTTTAACCAAGATATCTTAGTACCGTTGGTGGTTGTAATCAAACGGCCTGTTGTGTTCCCGTTGCCAAACCATCTCGCAGGGTTGCCCTGCTCGTCAAGGACAGGGTCCGCCCACACGTATTGCTTCATCACGCCATCCGCCTCCTCCCAAGGATGGGTGCATGTTGTGCAGTTTGGGTAGTAGGCCTTCGTCAAGGAGTACCCACCCCCATACCCATTCTTCACAGATTTCGCTGCCGCATATGCATGAGCCCCGTAGATCTTCGTGATGTGTGAAAAGCCGAGTGACACATTCATCACGTCATCCCGCAGGAAGAGGAGGTACATTTCTTCTGTCGCTGCCTCCACGTCCTCCAGGATCCCAGCCAGTCGGAGTTTTGCGCTTTTTGACGCCGCGGCACTCGAGTCTTCAACAGCAGAGCGCAGCACCGAGATACTCTCCACGTACAGCATGTACCCAGCTAAAAGGGAGATCACAGTGGACACCACTGTTGACACGAAGATGATAAGCTTGGAAGGGACGTACACCGACATCTTTGGTTTTTGGTCAGTCCTGTTGGTATGGTGGGGTGTGATTACACATATTTCAGTAGAAAGAAACACAAAAAGAAGATATTTCGCAGGTAGTGTGCTGGTTGGCGCCCACCGTTGACTGGGGACGTGCCTTTTCATTCAGCGGTGCCGGCCGTTGAGGTGTTCCTGTCATTTGAGCCATCTGAGATCGCATCCTGTTGCAAGCTGTCAGGATTCAGCCTGTCATCTGCATTAAGCACATCGACCGCAGTCTCTGTAAGAAGAAAAAGAACTCCAGTTCGAATTGGGGAAGGAAATATTATGATTTTCCATTGACGGAATAGAAACTCCGAGTCACACAATAACTTCCGAGTACTGTGTGTATGCGTCTTTTCAATTACTTCTTGGAACATAATAAGTACACATCCGGTAGTAAAAAGAGAAAAAATATATGAGTTAAAGGAAGTCTTTGTGAGACGCCCCCTTGTCCTCTACCTGCACCTATCCCCTGAAAAAAGAAAACTTCCGATAGCCTCCTGGTAGCCGCGTCTTTGGGGTATTAATGTCATGTCGAGCAGCTCCACATTGATGTAGAGCTCTCCATAGGGCGTCAGCACGGCTAGCAACAAAGTGCTACGCAACCACCCGCTTCAAAAGATTGCGCGCGTTTCCCTGTTCAGCACTCTGAAGGCATGTTGCCCGTACCGCGCAGCCGGTCTTTTTTTTTTTTAATTTTAAATTCCACTTTTTTTTCGACTTGCTAAGGCACCCACTAGGTGGGATGGAAGTGTCTCGTGACGCTCACCCGGTTGCCCAGGTACTCATGACCGTGCTGGTGTTCTCTTTCCACAAGCTTTGCTGGTTGTTTGGCACTTTACATTTCTTTTTTCCTTCTTCTTTTTTTTTTTTCTTGGCTACCGCGGGTGCCGGACCTCAGTATCCTTTTTTTTTTTTTTTTTTTTTTTTTTTTTTTTTTTTTTTTTTGTTACAAATATTTATCTTTTGAAAAAATAATTTTATAAAGGGGCCCCCCCCCGAATAATCCCTTTATTTGGGCAGTGGAGGGGGGGTGTTAGGGCTCCAAAAAAAAAGAATTATTTGGAATACACTTATTTGGGTTGTACTTTGGGCTGGGTCGCCTGCCACATGGCAGGGAGCGGGGCTTAGAGCACTTCGGAAATCTTAACATGCCAAATCGTGCCAAGATTTCTTTCATGCCCTTTTTTTTTCCAAGGGAAATTTTAAAACAGTTTTTCTCCCAGGCTGTGGAGAACCCACAAACGTTGCAGACAGACCGCCTGGTTTTGGCGTTAGGTGGTTGCTGGGAGGTTGCGGGGGTCTGAGAGGCTTGAGAATCTGTCGGGGCCTGAGAAGCTGCAAGGGCTTGGGAGGCTGCTGGAGTCTCGTCAGGTGCAGTGTCCATTGTAACACCCGCAACTACGTTCTGTGCTGCACTGTCTAAAGCCCGACTCCTTCAAAGTGCTTACTTAGCTAAGTGCTCTTAGCTGTATGGTCTCCTCGGAACTACCTGGAAGGTAGCCGCGAGACCGCATACAGCTAAAGGTGCCGAGCAGTTGCATGACCTTTCTCATGTGCCTGCCCTACCCACAGTGCCACGTTGATTCGGCGCTCTGCTGCGGTCATCACCAACGTCCCGCCTCGGCTGCTTGCCGCAGCCCCCTAACCCCTCAAAATGGTGGTAGGTCTGAATCGCCGGTGCCACACAGAAGCAGCCTCACAATACGTACTTTTCATTTTCAATCGATTGTTATATTTGTACTAATAAAATATAGCGCGCATTCGACGGCACTGATCAAGAAGGGCCCCACGTCCGCCGGGTTGAGCAGAGGATGCCCCGGGGCGGCCGTTCCAGTCTGATTATGTCGCACTATAATATATTTCTCATCTTCTAGAAGAAAATGGGGTTTTTGCCCTCGTAGCTCGCCGGGATATTCCATTCTTGAGCAAGATCCCAAAGCTGTGCCGTAGCCCACTGACAGTATTGTGAGGCTGCTTACGCAAGTAAGAGTGCGGGCCATGAAAGCAAATACTGGATAAGTTGTCAACACATGAATCCACGTGCCCCTCCGGCAACGCAGAAGCACCCGGGCCACCCACAAAGCGCCTTCGAACTAAGTAGTTCCGTGAAATTTTGAACCATTGCCCATGAAATTTTGAACCATTCATCACGAACCATCTAGCTTCTTGCGTTAAGAAAAATAGTCCCCCAAAATAACCCCCAGGTGCTAAGCCCCGTGGTCCCTGTTCAAAATGCAAAAGAATTGCTCGTAAGTGCCCAAAAAGTGCCCAAAACCAGGCGGAAATCGAGTTTTTGGTCAAAAAAGGGGTGTATACATGGGTTAGGTCGGCTAGTACCCTGCACAGGCATAACTGAAAAAAGCCCGTTGCACGACTACCGTGTGACCCCCTCACCCCCCCGGTCCCCCCCAAAAAAAAAAGAAAGGGGTCGGGAATTATTTGGGAAATTTGGAGCGGAAAAATCCCCGAAAAAAAAAAAATTATTTGGGAAAAAACACATTATTTGGGAGGGAATTATTCGGGCCCCCCCTTTATATGCAACTTGTGCCGAGCAAAGAATCTTCGCAGCTTTTAAAAACGTTTTTTTGCTCGTGCGAACAACAAAGCAAAAAGTAAAATGCCGCCGAAGACTGCCAACGGGGGTGGAGAGAGGGTTTAACCACCCACCTCCCCGCCTCCGCGCTCTTTCCTAAGCCCTGCATCGATAGAGTTCTTCTTGCTGCTATCCGCAATTCTGCTCTACAACAGCGGTCGAACGCAGCTGCGCCTTGTGTTCACAAGGCTCAGGACATCAATTAAACCTGAGAAATTGAACCGTCTATTGGTGATAAGCACGGAGGGGGCATGTTCCGAGTGAAGACTTCATCAGTTGCGTCATAAGACGGTTTCATGATATAAATGCTGTCGCCCACATCATTCTTTTATTTAAAAGCATAGTATCCAGGGTTAACCGATCACCCGCGGGTTTTTAATTACAATCGGGTTTTAAATTGACGTCAAATGAAAGGCGAGCATGCAACCATGCTTAAAACCCTTATATTCGTATCCCGGGCCCCCCAGATACACAAAGCCGACCCCAGGGAGCATCGAAACGACTTAGAAAAGGATTATTTTCCCGAAAAGCTGGTGCTTCCCTGTTTCAGGCAGGGTCCTAATTGGGAGCGAAATCAAAAGTCGATAATTTAGCATGCAGCCATGCATATAATAACCCTCCTATTCGTCCCCCGGGCCCCCCAGATACACAAAGCCGACCCCAGGGAGCATCATCAAAACGACTTAGAAAGGATTATTTCCCGAAAAGCTGGGTTTTCCCTTTTTTTGGCGGTTTTTCTTCTTTTTTCTGTTTAAATAGGAGCGAAATCAAAAATCAATAAATAGAACGGGAGGAGAGCGTGCAACCATACTTATAACCCTTCTATTCGTCTCCCGGACCTCCCAGATACACAAAGCCTGCACAGTCTAGTTCGAGAACCTTGTGAATGCTCGGCATACTTTTGTCCTCACCCAATCCCTCGGCTCTCCCCTCCCTCCTGTGTTGTTGCGTCAAATAAGAAAACGAAAAGAGGACATGCAAGAAGAAAGAAGAAAGTCAGGTAGCTAAAAGGGAAACAAATTCTTTCTTGGTTACCAATTAACCGAAGTGGAATGGATCACCACTTGAAGCTGGTGTGCCTCCACCACGGCAAGTACTTTGTTTATCTTTCCAATCTTTGTTTCGTACTTCTTCTTGGAAAAGAAAAGCGTGCAAAATAAATTCACAATGATACGAAAGAAGGTGGTTAGCAACAAAAAATTAAAATAAAAGCAACAAATCAGTCTTTGAAGACAGCCTCTAAAAACGGAAAGTGTAACACGGTGGTTTTTTTTGAAAGTGTAACATAGTGGTTCATCCTTCAGGGAAATGAGAAATGAACCAATGTGCCGCCTAAAGATCTTGCAACGCAAGTGATTCCTCACGATGGACGGCCCCATGGATGAATTCCATGACACAGCGGCCTTCGTTTATTTTGGAAAGGGCCCACGACTGGATGTCTGTTGGGGACTCGATGCTGGGCGACGGTTTGGCCTTCGGGTCCACCTGCACCTCCCTCAGTGCCACGGCCACAGGGTCCGAGACAGTTGCCTCTTCCAGCTGGTACATCCACTCCTCCTCCTTTACGGCCACCTCGTTCCCAACCTCCTGCACAAGGATCGGCTTCGTCCCGCTCTTCACCACAAGAAGCGTCACAGCCGACAGGGAGAACTTCCCTGCCGCACCCTCCGCCACCGAAGGGGACACCAGCGTGATGCCACGGGCCAGTACCTCCCCCACCTCGGAGGCCACAGCAGACACCCCACTCAACTCCAACAGTGCAGGACCCTTCATCCCGAAGCCCTTGTTCGTCGCAGAGCCGAGGTTCCCCGCAACGAACTCCCCGTGTGCCACAGCCATCACAGGCCTCGCAACCCTCCTCGTCTCCTCCGAGCACGATATCGCGTTGCAGAAGGCCACCGCCCGTGTCTTCGGTTCCGAGCACCGCAGTCCCACGTTCCACGTCAGCATGAAGGTGAAGGGGTCCGACACAGAGAACCCGTGTGCGAGGCCCTTCGTCGCACGAGCCGTCTCCTGCATCACCTCAACGAGCTTTCCGAAACAGTTGGGGAAGCCAGTGCCCCCTTGGTCGGTGAAGCACAGCCGAACCACAGTCCCCCTGTAGTTCTGCTGCTGCATCGACAGGTTCTGACCAGCGTTCACAACCGCCTTCGACGCTGTACCTGTGCTGTTGCTGTACTTGCTTCTGCTGTTCGGGCTTTTCGAGCTTGCCATGCTCTCCTCCTCCACCTCTGTGTCACCGTCCACGAACAAGGTGTTCGGGAGGTACGCCTTGTACTCCCGCAGGCCTCGGATGGCGAGCAGCAAGCCATCCGTGACACATGCCACCTCCTTCACCATCACAGGCTTGTACATCGCATTCATGTGAGCCTCCGCAGCGTCCAGATCCATGGTCTCGAGGTGCTTGTTGCCAACGACGAGCCTCCCGAGCGGGCGGGCTATGAGGACTATCTCCAGAACGGCGATCACAATGTCGACAACGAAGATGACGACGGAGGCGATGATGAGCTGAACAAGGGCGGCGAACACCTTCTCGTTGACGGACGACACAGAGCGCAGCCACAGCAGCTCGAAGGTATTGCTCGTGGCGTTGAACATGTGGGTTCTCCTCAAGAAGTACTCCCCGCCCTCCAACGCCGTGTCGATGAAGTAGTCCTTCTTGTACAGCGGCCTGGTCTTGTTCACGTCAGACACTTCAAAGTACTCCCCGTACCTCACATGGGTCCGGAGGGTTGTGGATGACAGATCTGCGGTGAAGAAGGTCCCTTG
Organism: Diplonema japonicum; assembly: GCA_964019335.1. NCBI lineage: Eukaryota > Euglenozoa > Diplonemea > Diplonemida > Diplonemidae > Diplonema > Diplonema japonicum. The sequence goes on from OZ025738.1 coordinate 324,545, forward strand.
CAGCCTCTGCAGGGTCGCATTGATGGCCCCAGACACTGTGGGACCGAGGTCGTTCACGTCCAAGAGGCAGTCATGCCCGGACGCTCCAAAAACAGCGCAGGTGAAGCATCTGTTGTAGCATTCGAACTTGATTGCCGGCCCGTTGAACAGGGTGTGGGCAAAGAGATTTCCTGCGGAGGAGTCCAGTGCGACCAGCTCGGTGTGGGCCGTCTTGAAGTCACGGATGACAACTGTCCATGTGGAAAAGACGAAAAAGGAAAAGACGAAAAAAGTGTAGGTCCCCTGAGGCCAGTGCAAGGTGCGGCGCATGACGTGCTCACCGTAAGCGTAAGGCGACCCATCAGCGGCGTTCCAGAAGTAAATAGGTGACCAACTCTCAGCAGGTAAACTGTGCATCTGTTTGACCCAAGCATCCTGTGGTGGCTCCTCCCACTCCACATGGAACCTATCAGATTGAAAACGACCCTGCTCATCAACTGCGGTAAGGGTCTTTAACCAAGATATCTTAGTACCGTTGGTGGTTGTAATCAAACGGCCTGTTGTGTTCCCGTTGCCAAACCATCTCGCAGGGTTGCCCTGCTCGTCAAGGACAGGGTCCGCCCACACGTATTGCTTCATCACGCCATCCGCCTCCTCCCAAGGATGGGTGCATGTTGTGCAGTTTGGGTAGTAGGCCTTCGTCAAGGAGTACCCACCCCCATACCCATTCTTCACAGATTTCGCTGCCGCATATGCATGAGCCCCGTAGATCTTCGTGATGTGTGAAAAGCCGAGTGACACATTCATCACGTCATCCCGCAGGAAGAGGAGGTACATTTCTTCTGTCGCTGCCTCCACGTCCTCCAGGATCCCAGCCAGTCGGAGTTTTGCGCTTTTTGACGCCGCGGCACTCGAGTCTTCAACAGCAGAGCGCAGCACCGAGATACTCTCCACGTACAGCATGTACCCAGCTAAAAGGGAGATCACAGTGGACACCACTGTTGACACGAAGATGATAAGCTTGGAAGGGACGTACACCGACATCTTTGGTTTTTGGTCAGTCCTGTTGGTATGGTGGGGTGTGATTACACATATTTCAGTAGAAAGAAACACAAAAAGAAGATATTTCGCAGGTAGTGTGCTGGTTGGCGCCCACCGTTGACTGGGGACGTGCCTTTTCATTCAGCGGTGCCGGCCGTTGAGGTGTTCCTGTCATTTGAGCCATCTGAGATCGCATCCTGTTGCAAGCTGTCAGGATTCAGCCTGTCATCTGCATTAAGCACATCGACCGCAGTCTCTGTAAGAAGAAAAAGAACTCCAGTTCGAATTGGGGAAGGAAATATTATGATTTTCCATTGACGGAATAGAAACTCCGAGTCACACAATAACTTCCGAGTACTGTGTGTATGCGTCTTTTCAATTACTTCTTGGAACATAATAAGTACACATCCGGTAGTAAAAAGAGAAAAAATATATGAGTTAAAGGAAGTCTTTGTGAGACGCCCCCTTGTCCTCTACCTGCACCTATCCCCTGAAAAAAGAAAACTTCCGATAGCCTCCTGGTAGCCGCGTCTTTGGGGTATTAATGTCATGTCGAGCAGCTCCACATTGATGTAGAGCTCTCCATAGGGCGTCAGCACGGCTAGCAACAAAGTGCTACGCAACCACCCGCTTCAAAAGATTGCGCGCGTTTCCCTGTTCAGCACTCTGAAGGCATGTTGCCCGTACCGCGCAGCCGGTCTTTTTTTTTTTTAATTTTAAATTCCACTTTTTTTTCGACTTGCTAAGGCACCCACTAGGTGGGATGGAAGTGTCTCGTGACGCTCACCCGGTTGCCCAGGTACTCATGACCGTGCTGGTGTTCTCTTTCCACAAGCTTTGCTGGTTGTTTGGCACTTTACATTTCTTTTTTCCTTCTTCTTTTTTTTTTTTCTTGGCTACCGCGGGTGCCGGACCTCAGTATCCTTTTTTTTTTTTTTTTTTTTTTTTTTTTTTTTTTTTTTTTTGTTACAAATATTTATCTTTTGAAAAAATAATTTTATAAAGGGGCCCCCCCCCGAATAATCCCTTTATTTGGGCAGTGGAGGGGGGGTGTTAGGGCTCCAAAAAAAAAGAATTATTTGGAATACACTTATTTGGGTTGTACTTTGGGCTGGGTCGCCTGCCACATGGCAGGGAGCGGGGCTTAGAGCACTTCGGAAATCTTAACATGCCAAATCGTGCCAAGATTTCTTTCATGCCCTTTTTTTTTCCAAGGGAAATTTTAAAACAGTTTTTCTCCCAGGCTGTGGAGAACCCACAAACGTTGCAGACAGACCGCCTGGTTTTGGCGTTAGGTGGTTGCTGGGAGGTTGCGGGGGTCTGAGAGGCTTGAGAATCTGTCGGGGCCTGAGAAGCTGCAAGGGCTTGGGAGGCTGCTGGAGTCTCGTCAGGTGCAGTGTCCATTGTAACACCCGCAACTACGTTCTGTGCTGCACTGTCTAAAGCCCGACTCCTTCAAAGTGCTTACTTAGCTAAGTGCTCTTAGCTGTATGGTCTCCTCGGAACTACCTGGAAGGTAGCCGCGAGACCGCATACAGCTAAAGGTGCCGAGCAGTTGCATGACCTTTCTCATGTGCCTGCCCTACCCACAGTGCCACGTTGATTCGGCGCTCTGCTGCGGTCATCACCAACGTCCCGCCTCGGCTGCTTGCCGCAGCCCCCTAACCCCTCAAAATGGTGGTAGGTCTGAATCGCCGGTGCCACACAGAAGCAGCCTCACAATACGTACTTTTCATTTTCAATCGATTGTTATATTTGTACTAATAAAATATAGCGCGCATTCGACGGCACTGATCAAGAAGGGCCCCACGTCCGCCGGGTTGAGCAGAGGATGCCCCGGGGCGGCCGTTCCAGTCTGATTATGTCGCACTATAATATATTTCTCATCTTCTAGAAGAAAATGGGGTTTTTGCCCTCGTAGCTCGCCGGGATATTCCATTCTTGAGCAAGATCCCAAAGCTGTGCCGTAGCCCACTGACAGTATTGTGAGGCTGCTTACGCAAGTAAGAGTGCGGGCCATGAAAGCAAATACTGGATAAGTTGTCAACACATGAATCCACGTGCCCCTCCGGCAACGCAGAAGCACCCGGGCCACCCACAAAGCGCCTTCGAACTAAGTAGTTCCGTGAAATTTTGAACCATTGCCCATGAAATTTTGAACCATTCATCACGAACCATCTAGCTTCTTGCGTTAAGAAAAATAGTCCCCCAAAATAACCCCCAGGTGCTAAGCCCCGTGGTCCCTGTTCAAAATGCAAAAGAATTGCTCGTAAGTGCCCAAAAAGTGCCCAAAACCAGGCGGAAATCGAGTTTTTGGTCAAAAAAGGGGTGTATACATGGGTTAGGTCGGCTAGTACCCTGCACAGGCATAACTGAAAAAAGCCCGTTGCACGACTACCGTGTGACCCCCTCACCCCCCCGGTCCCCCCCAAAAAAAAAAGAAAGGGGTCGGGAATTATTTGGGAAATTTGGAGCGGAAAAATCCCCGAAAAAAAAAAAATTATTTGGGAAAAAACACATTATTTGGGAGGGAATTATTCGGGCCCCCCCTTTATATGCAACTTGTGCCGAGCAAAGAATCTTCGCAGCTTTTAAAAACGTTTTTTTGCTCGTGCGAACAACAAAGCAAAAAGTAAAATGCCGCCGAAGACTGCCAACGGGGGTGGAGAGAGGGTTTAACCACCCACCTCCCCGCCTCCGCGCTCTTTCCTAAGCCCTGCATCGATAGAGTTCTTCTTGCTGCTATCCGCAATTCTGCTCTACAACAGCGGTCGAACGCAGCTGCGCCTTGTGTTCACAAGGCTCAGGACATCAATTAAACCTGAGAAATTGAACCGTCTATTGGTGATAAGCACGGAGGGGGCATGTTCCGAGTGAAGACTTCATCAGTTGCGTCATAAGACGGTTTCATGATATAAATGCTGTCGCCCACATCATTCTTTTATTTAAAAGCATAGTATCCAGGGTTAACCGATCACCCGCGGGTTTTTAATTACAATCGGGTTTTAAATTGACGTCAAATGAAAGGCGAGCATGCAACCATGCTTAAAACCCTTATATTCGTATCCCGGGCCCCCCAGATACACAAAGCCGACCCCAGGGAGCATCGAAACGACTTAGAAAAGGATTATTTTCCCGAAAAGCTGGTGCTTCCCTGTTTCAGGCAGGGTCCTAATTGGGAGCGAAATCAAAAGTCGATAATTTAGCATGCAGCCATGCATATAATAACCCTCCTATTCGTCCCCCGGGCCCCCCAGATACACAAAGCCGACCCCAGGGAGCATCATCAAAACGACTTAGAAAGGATTATTTCCCGAAAAGCTGGGTTTTCCCTTTTTTTGGCGGTTTTTCTTCTTTTTTCTGTTTAAATAGGAGCGAAATCAAAAATCAATAAATAGAACGGGAGGAGAGCGTGCAACCATACTTATAACCCTTCTATTCGTCTCCCGGACCTCCCAGATACACAAAGCCTGCACAGTCTAGTTCGAGAACCTTGTGAATGCTCGGCATACTTTTGTCCTCACCCAATCCCTCGGCTCTCCCCTCCCTCCTGTGTTGTTGCGTCAAATAAGAAAACGAAAAGAGGACATGCAAGAAGAAAGAAGAAAGTCAGGTAGCTAAAAGGGAAACAAATTCTTTCTTGGTTACCAATTAACCGAAGTGGAATGGATCACCACTTGAAGCTGGTGTGCCTCCACCACGGCAAGTACTTTGTTTATCTTTCCAATCTTTGTTTCGTACTTCTTCTTGGAAAAGAAAAGCGTGCAAAATAAATTCACAATGATACGAAAGAAGGTGGTTAGCAACAAAAAATTAAAATAAAAGCAACAAATCAGTCTTTGAAGACAGCCTCTAAAAACGGAAAGTGTAACACGGTGGTTTTTTTTGAAAGTGTAACATAGTGGTTCATCCTTCAGGGAAATGAGAAATGAACCAATGTGCCGCCTAAAGATCTTGCAACGCAAGTGATTCCTCACGATGGACGGCCCCATGGATGAATTCCATGACACAGCGGCCTTCGTTTATTTTGGAAAGGGCCCACGACTGGATGTCTGTTGGGGACTCGATGCTGGGCGACGGTTTGGCCTTCGGGTCCACCTGCACCTCCCTCAGTGCCACGGCCACAGGGTCCGAGACAGTTGCCTCTTCCAGCTGGTACATCCACTCCTCCTCCTTTACGGCCACCTCGTTCCCAACCTCCTGCACAAGGATCGGCTTCGTCCCGCTCTTCACCACAAGAAGCGTCACAGCCGACAGGGAGAACTTCCCTGCCGCACCCTCCGCCACCGAAGGGGACACCAGCGTGATGCCACGGGCCAGTACCTCCCCCACCTCGGAGGCCACAGCAGACACCCCACTCAACTCCAACAGTGCAGGACCCTTCATCCCGAAGCCCTTGTTCGTCGCAGAGCCGAGGTTCCCCGCAACGAACTCCCCGTGTGCCACAGCCATCACAGGCCTCGCAACCCTCCTCGTCTCCTCCGAGCACGATATCGCGTTGCAGAAGGCCACCGCCCGTGTCTTCGGTTCCGAGCACCGCAGTCCCACGTTCCACGTCAGCATGAAGGTGAAGGGGTCCGACACAGAGAACCCGTGTGCGAGGCCCTTCGTCGCACGAGCCGTCTCCTGCATCACCTCAACGAGCTTTCCGAAACAGTTGGGGAAGCCAGTGCCCCCTTGGTCGGTGAAGCACAGCCGAACCACAGTCCCCCTGTAGTTCTGCTGCTGCATCGACAGGTTCTGACCAGCGTTCACAACCGCCTTCGACGCTGTACCTGTGCTGTTGCTGTACTTGCTTCTGCTGTTCGGGCTTTTCGAGCTTGCCATGCTCTCCTCCTCCACCTCTGTGTCACCGTCCACGAACAAGGTGTTCGGGAGGTACGCCTTGTACTCCCGCAGGCCTCGGATGGCGAGCAGCAAGCCATCCGTGACACATGCCACCTCCTTCACCATCACAGGCTTGTACATCGCATTCATGTGAGCCTCCGCAGCGTCCAGATCCATGGTCTCGAGGTGCTTGTTGCCAACGACGAGCCTCCCGAGCGGGCGGGCTATGAGGACTATCTCCAGAACGGCGATCACAATGTCGACAACGAAGATGACGACGGAGGCGATGATGAGCTGAACAAGGGCGGCGAACACCTTCTCGTTGACGGACGACACAGAGCGCAGCCACAGCAGCTCGAAGGTATTGCTCGTGGCGTTGAACATGTGGGTTCTCCTCAAGAAGTACTCCCCGCCCTCCAACGCCGTGTCGATGAAGTAGTCCTTCTTGTACAGCGGCCTGGTCTTGTTCACGTCAGACACTTCAAAGTACTCCCCGTACCTCACATGGGTCCGGAGGGTTGTGGATGACAGATCTGCGGTGAAGAAGGTCCCTTGCGGCCTCTGCAGGGTCGCATTGATGGCCCCAGACACTGTGGGACCGATGTCGTTCACGTCCAAGAGGCAGTCCTCTCCTTGGAAATTGGCGCAGGTGAAGCATCTGTTGTAGCATTCGAACTTGATTGCCGGCCCGTTGAACAGGGTGTGGGCAAAGAGATTTCCTGCGGAGGAGTCCAGTGCGACCAGCTCGGTGTGGGCCGTCTTGAAGTCACGGATGACAACTGTCCATGTGGAAAAGACGAAGGCGTTGAAGATGACAATGGTGTAGGCCCCCTGAGGCCAGTGCAGGGTGCGGCGTACACGATAATCGCTGTAAGCGTAAGGCGACCCATCAACGGCGTTCCAGAAGTACGGCGGTGACCATGTCTGATCAGGGAAGGTTTCCATCAACTTGACCCACTTCTCGCCTAACCCGTCGTCTCTGTACTTATAGTGCTTTTCAGGGAACAGACGTCCTTGCTCGTCCAACGCAGTAAATGTCTTCAACAAAGTGATCGCTGTGCCGTTTGTTGACCCAGTCGTGTTCCCAGCCATCCAGTATCTTGCTGAGTTGCCCTGCTCGTCAAGGACAGGGTCCGCCCACACGTATTGCTTCATGAAACCGTCCACCTCCTCCCAAGGATGGGTGCATGTTGTGCAGTTTGGGTAGTAGGCCTTCGACAAGAAGTACCCACCCCCATACCCAAACTTCACAGATCTCTCTGCCGCATATGCATGAGCCCCGTAGATCTTCGTGATGTGTGAAAAGCCAAGTGACACATTCATCACGTCATCCCGCAGGAAGAGGAGGTACCTTTCTTCTGTCGCTGCCTCCACGTCCTCCAGGATCCCAGCCAGTCGGAGTTTTGCGCTTTTTGACGCCGCGGCACTCGAGTCTTCAACAGCAGAGCGCAGCACCGAGATACTCTCCACGTACAGCATGTACCCAGCTAAAAGGGAGATCACAGTGGACACCACTGTTGACACGAAGATGATAAGCTTGGAAGGGACGTACACCGACATCTTTGGTTTTTGGTCAGTCCTGTTGGTATGGTGGGGTGTGATTACACATATTTCAGTAGAAAGAAAGAGAAGCGGCGGTGTTCGGGGTTTCGGATGTGCCGTTTGTCGCTGCCGTCAGTTTTAAGGCAAGTATATGACGTGCAGTGACCATCCCTTGCGTGTTGTTCATATAGTGTCGAGCAAGAGTTGCTCATAATGGATGAGCCCGACTAATGGAAGAAACATCGAGCATCGAACTTCTCTCGATCTTTTGTAGTTTCCTGCTCTCAGCCACGAAGTAACGACCAATAGAAGAAATCTTGGCCATTGAACTCATGTCGACGGTTTCTAGTTTGTCGCAGCAAAATAAAAAGCAATCACCAATGGTAGAAACATTGGGGAGGACGAGATCAACAGACGTCAGGTGGTGGCAACGATCAAGAAACCAATCGCTTGTAGTTGTAACACAGCCTGTGGAGTCGGTGACAACGAGGAACCGAAGACCAGAAGGAAGGTCCGTCTTCTTCATGGACAAGACTCCGGCAGCTGACGAGTCACTAACCTCAACCACCAGAACCAGCTCAGGATCAGCTGACACAAGACCCTCAAGCTCAGAAATCACTTCTGAGTTCTCGTCCTTCAGCTCCTCTAGACGAACGGTTATTCTCTTGTCCGCCTCCACATGGACCACGGAGCCCTCCACGAGCCCAACTTCCTGAAGCTCTTCACCACCTTTCATGTCAAGGATCTCACCCTCCCAAACCAGTTTGAACCTGCCTTCGAGTAAACCAGCAGCACACCCCGCCTTCTTGTACAGGCTCCCCACCGCCTCCTTCCCCGACACTTCCACATCGTGAACCCCGCCTCCCGTCTTCACGAACACTGTCATATCGTTCATTTTGTTGTTGTGCTCCTGCTCTGTTAAAGGTGGCCTTCAATGTTTAAGGGGAAATCAACAAGTGGAAATGTTTTAAAAAAAAAAAATTCACTATGATAGGAACGAAGTGGTTAGCAACGGCCCGCCGCGGTGGCGTGCCTACCTCATGATGCTCCCCTTTTGGGGTCGTTCCCTGCTACCCACCGTAGTGCCTAGCTGTCGTTTATATCTTCCAATCCTTTCCTTCCGGTAATCTTCTCTCAGTCCTTTCAGCTTGGTCGCCGTCAGCCCCGATGCAAACAGGGCTCTCCTATCAAAGCCAACGACGTGGTCGCGCCCAATGGATCGCAGTAATCTCACGTTCTTTGCATGACTGCGCCGGAAAAGCGCGTCTCCTCTTCAAAAAAAAAAAAAAAAGGAGACATTTAAGGGTACCTGCGGTATGTGGCAGGACGCCTGAAGAGTCTCAATCTATCTCTTGATCGAACCTTTCTGCTGTGGTGTGGCCTTCGGCCCCTCGTTCACCCTCCTCGGTACCTTAGGTATAAAACCCTCAACCGAGTTGGTAAGGACACAATAGTTGTACAGTTGTTTCTCAAGGATGTGGCGGGTCGCCGGGGAGGCGAATACGGTCTAGAGGAGTCCCCTTATGGAGCCGTTGTAGTAACCCAACGTGCGTAGGGATGAGGGGCGCTATGCGTTTATTGGTGTGGATGCGTTCTAGGGCCGCTATCACCCGGCCTATGACACGCGCGCTCTCCTGGATGTCCTCACCCTCTCCACAAGGCGAGAGTCCCTCTGGAGACTTGTCCACCTGTTGTGCCCCAGTGAAGGGCCGAGAGCCATCGGATGTGGGAACAGCCGCGGGAGGTAAAAAAGTTTAAAATTTAAATACTGTAAACAAAAAATGCCGGACAAACACCTAAACGTAGTCTGTCCGGCATTCCTTTACATGGGGATAAATAAGATGTCGGGTAAAACAGAACCAGCTCGCGGCAGGAAATACCCCGGGTCCGTCCCTCGTGTTGCACACCCCAAAAGGCTGGAGTTTAACAGCTTCGAAATCTCACTGGGCCACCCAGGAAACGCTTCGGCTCTGGGTAAAGATTTGTCCTTCCCCCTTTTAGAGCATGCAGCTTTCGTCTGTTAATTTGAAGAGAAAAACACCGTTCACGGTAAGCAAATAACCTTTTTCCATCAAGTACTGTAAGCAGAATTTTTACCTCTATTCACGGTAACCCAGAAGTTTTTCTCCACTCTCCCATGAAACCTTCCTATTGTTAGTAACCTTCCTATTTTTTGTTTTCGAAATTTTGGATTTTTTTTGCATTTTCGGTATTTGGGTATACCTTGTGTCCACATCTGCGCTGTGGCCCGCAAAGTTTCAAAAGACACGTCAGACCTAGTCGCAGAGTACCTCAAGGTCTCTGCATGGCGTCTGATGTACTTCTCCACCCCCGCCCCCCTTCTGCCTGTGAAAACTTGAAGGATGGCCTCAGGCCACCAATCGTGACAAAGTCACAAATAGCCGGATGCCGTCGGGACCGTGAGTCTTGGCCCTGCCTTCCAGATCTTTGGCCAGCGTGCGTTGGACAGCCTTCAGGAGGGACGACAGTTCGAGGTGGAGGGCTGTGGTGGCAGCTGTGGGCTTCTTGGTCTTGTTGCCCGTTGCACCGCCACTAGCTGCGACCAGGTTTTCCATGATTTCCTGCATGCTGTCCGTAGTAGGCTGGACCACAGGGGGTGCATCAGTGGAGGAGACACCGGAGATCCACCTGAAGCCCACTTTGTCTTGATGAACTCCGGGATCGAAGGGTCGAAAACCGGAGACTGGGTGTGAGGATGGAGGAGGTTTTGTGCTTTGGCGAGGAGGACCTTCCGGAAGGATTCCTTTTTCGCGGCGGGAGATTTTCGAAAGTTCTGAGTGATGAAACCATTGATGTCTTCCTCGAGACTTTGAGAAGAGAGGAGGGCGTGTGTCGAGAGGCGGAACTTCATGCCCCTGTTCAGTATCTCCTTCACATCGTCATCATCGATGACCTCCGCTGCCAGGCCACAAGCGTGTCCCTCATGTGCATGTGAGGTCTTGCGCTTCGAGCAAGGGCAGCTTGCCGTGGGCTCGGCCGCTTCTGGGCGCGGGGTCGCGATGCTGAGCTTCGTCACATTGCAAACTGTAGCCTTGAGGGTTTGGCCAAGCTTGTTGCACATGTGTACTCTGCGAAGGAGGGCTGGCTTAGGGCATGCTGCGATTACCTCCTTGTCCTCGAAGACTTTACGCCAGAGGATCAACTCCTTGGCTTTGTGGTCAAAACTCGTCTTGAACCACACGAAGCCTTCGTCTCGGCGCACCACCTTTTTCAGAAGAGCGGGAGCGAGGCGTTGGGTGAGGCCTCGTTCGATCGCCGCGATCTTGGCGGTGAAGAAATTCCCAACGAAGTTTCGTCTTAGGAAGTTCAGGTATCTGAAGACCGTTTTGGGGACCCAGGTGGTGAAGTCGTAATTCAACACATCGGGGTGTGCACACAGCGCCGTGATCTTCATGCAAAGGGACTTGTAGTTGGCACCAGTGGGCTGGATCGACAGCTCCCCGTCGTCGTTCAGGCGTATCGAGGGAGCAGTAGATCTGGTGGAGGAGTTACCGGGGTCTGACGTGGTGTCGCGGCTGGGGGCCTGTTGGGCATTCGTGCGCGCTGTCTCCTGGAGGCAGATCAGGTCAAATGATTGTAGTTTGATCCTATTCAGATGGTTCGGGAGGTTCGTGACGTTCACCGAGATAAGAGTGAGCTCCTTCTTGTTCTCCTCTTCGGGTCCAGGATTCGGATGGATGTCACCGTGGGTGAGCCGTTTTCTCGCTTCGCGTGCGATAGATCGTCTCGACCTCTTCAAAATGAGGAAATGTGCCCGTGGAAGGTGGATCACTGTTAAGGAGTAGATCAGGAGGTTGTTCCTGGATGGAGAGCCGAGCCAGTCGCAAGCGAAAGGGGCGAAGGGGATTGGCGTGGCCGAAGAAGTTAGGAGGTCAATGAATGAAAGAATGATGATAATGGTAATGGGGAGGGATATGACTGCCCCGCAGAACTTCAGTGCCTCCTGTCAGATTTTCTGGTTTTTGGGGCTTGGTGTCGTCTGCGAGTGGGTTTCCGACTCCTCTCTTCCTCGAACTCTCGGCGTTGGCCGCCTCCACTCGTGCTTTTTCGAGTGCCGCCCATGAACTGGGGAACTCCGCCTCCGTCAGCTTCACCTTTTGCTGCTTCCCTTTGAAGGTTCTCTCCCTTCTGTCCGGTGCGTCCTCTCGGGTCCAATCTCTGATTACGAGGGAGTGTCGCTTCTCCCCTCTCGCGATGAGCCTGGCCGTAGGGGGGTTGGTTGCACGATGAGCCATTTCGACGCACCCAACTAGGGCTAACCCGATCGGCGTCACGGTGAGGGAGGTGCCCAGGTGGGGACGTCGGCCGCCCTGATCCCTTTCTTCAGCTGGATGACTTCTAGTCGGTCTCTCGCGAACGCGTGTGTCCAGAAGACGCCCTGGTCCCCTGAAGCTGCTAACAGTCTCATCGCGTGTTCAGGGTCTACACGTACGAGGGCGGTGGCTGTCTTGTTCTCTGTGGATCGGTCCATCCTGAAGACAGCATTCGGTAAGACCTTGTAGAGTCTCTCTTTGTCGCGTGCTGCTAGTAGTGCCATCCTTTTAATGGCGTTGCCGTCCGCAGTGCGTTTCCACTGTGCCGCCGAGCAGTGGTCTCTCGCAATCACCGCCTTGAGTATCGTAGTCCTGTTGATGTCCTCCTTGGGAGGGGCGTCCATGGCATGGGAGCACCTCGATCCCAGTGACCCAGGTTCGAATGATCCCTCTCGTCGTGGGAGAGTCTGACTCAGTGCCACCCACGAATGGCTTGGTGCAGATGATTTTGAAATCAAGGCCGAGTGCCTTGAGACGAGAGGAGAGTTGGACCGGGTCCGAGGGATTGAAGTAGATACCAGCCGTGAGCTGGTCGGGAATCACGTTGTGGATCTGCTGAGCTCCCCAGTGTTGCTGTACCAGTGCTAAGGGGGGTTTAACAGGGGCAGGTCTGCTCGTCCAATTGGTGGCCGCCCCGAGGTGTGTCTTGGCGCTTCCTCTTATCTCCTTCCTCGGGGGTGTCCTCTTCGATTGTTGTTGCTGCTGCTGCAGGGCCGGCTGTCCTTTCGATTGTTGCTGCTGGCGCTGTTGCCCCTTTGCCTGTTGGTTTTGGTGCTGCTGCTGCTGAAATTGTTGCTGGGGTTGACCCGTCTGTAGGTATGGCTGAGGAGGTTGTTGCTGAGCAAATGACTGTTGGGGTTGCGGCGGAGGCTGGTATTGTTACAGAGCTGGCTGTTGCTGCGGGGCGGGCTGTTTAGGGGAGGCCTGTGCCTTTTCGACCAACTGTAAAATGCAGCTTAGTGTGGTCAGCACCAGGCTCCTGTTTTCCTCGGAGATCTGTGCCCTCTGGACCAGATGATGGGGGTCCATGATCGTCGTCGGTGAGGGGGGATAAAATAAAACTGTCTTTGTAAAATTCGCTCTCTCGTCTACCAATCACTATAAACTTTCGTACTCCTGCTGACAAACTTTTCACGTTTTCCGACTTTTCACTGATATACTGATACTGATACTTTACTATCACCTCGCTGTGCTCCGTAATACTTGCTGCTGATCTTTTGATCTATTTTTTTTTTTTTCTTTTCAAACCGCTCTACCTGGTTCCTTTATTGGCACGGTCGATACCAATAAAGTACAGAAACTGTAGCTTTAGAATCGTTGGTAAAAAAAAAAGCAGGAGAGGGTGGGGGGGGGGGAGAATTACGTTTACAAGTTGTGAGGTTTCAAGAAGGGGGGAGGGTAAGAAGGTATCAGTGGAGGTAGGGGGGCAATAATTATATCTCTGTTTTGTGCTGAATGCTTACAAAAACAAGCTGCTTTCTGTTCATCATAAAAGAAATAGAAAACGGAGGGTGGGGGGGGGATCACCGTGTCTAAAAAAGCTTTTCAGAAAACGCACTTCTGGGTAAATTTGTACTAGAAAATTCCACCCATACCAAAAGAAAAATAACTTCTTTGGGCTTCTTTGTGACGTATCTACAATTTTTGAGCGGGTGACAGAACCGGTACCTGCAAGCGGGTCAAAGTCGCCCCACACGTTTCCAAGCTTTTTTTTTTTTTGAAAATAAGGAAACGGAAACGTTTCCCCGTTTCTTGCCAAACATAGCCCTGGGGGGGGGATCTTTACAGAGTGTTCACGAAACACAACCACACACGCAAAGTGAGAGAATGCTGCTACCACGCTAACATAGGTGACGGCTGCTAAATTAGAAAACAGAGAGAAAAACATAGCAACCGTGTTTCAGCAGTTTAAGGAAGGAGGTGGGTGCCTTCGGGGTCGCTCGCTTTTTTTTTTTTTTTTTTTTTTTTTTTTTTTTTTAGTGTAGAAAAATAAAATATAAATGCTGTCGCCCACATCATTCTTTTATTTAAAAGCATAGTATCCAGGGTTAACCGACCACCCGCGGGTTTTTAATTACAATCGGGTTTTAAAATTGACGTCAAATGAAAGGCGAGCATGCAACCATTGCTTAAAACCCTTATATTCGTATTTCCTTGGTAAGCGTTCTTTTTCTTTCAATCGATTGTTATATGTACTTATAAAATATAGCGCGCATTCGACGACACTGATTAAGCGACTGGCACCTTCCGAAGAAGGGCCTCCCACGTCCGCCGTGTTGAGCAGAGGATGCCCTGGGGCGGCCGTTCCAGTCTGATCATGTTGCATTAATACTTGCGTAAGGTCTTCGTGGTCTTCAGGGAATGGCGCTGCTTGATGTTGTGCCATTGTGCCATTGCAGCGTCGAGAAGAACAGCCAGTCAGTCGCCATGGAGCAGCGATCCTTTGAGTCGAAAGGGTATATTCATATCCCGCAAACCCGTATACATTGTACATTGAAACCTGAATGGGAAGTGTAGCAATGCACAAAGTAAGGGAAGGGTGCCTAGAAAAAGCTCCAAGAGCTGAGTCTTCAGAGGAGGATCCCTTGGAGGAAGAGGAGAGGAACAAGCGTCGGATATGTTATCCTGTTGTTTTTAACTTGGACCCTGACCCGGTCCGAAAACCAATTTTCTCAAAACTGCATTTAAGGCCTTAAATAAGGGTTTTTGAAAAAAAAAAAAAAAAAAAAAAAAAAAGAAAAAATTTTTTTGAACATGATCTTGGTATTTCTTTCGCTAAAAATATGGGTTAGAGAAGCATCAAACCCGATCATTAACCCGACTGCGATCGAAAAATCTAAAATTGCGGGTCGGGTTTCAAAAACCCGAAGGTGATCGGTTAACCCTGGATACTATGTAAAAGAAGAAAAAAAAAAAAAACTTTGGCAGTCTTTTTTTTTTTTTTTTCCCCCTTCTTTTTTTTTTTTTTTTTTTTTTTTTAAAAAGGGAAGAAATCGAATCTCATCCATTGGAACCCAATAAGAAGACAACGGAGAAGGAGAAAGAAGAAAAACTCGATGATTTAAAGGAAGCCGGTGGGGGCACCCTGCACAAGCACCATTTACTTGATTACAGGGGGCGCACCTCGGCCTAGCTGTAGCTTCTTCTGCGTTCCGCGTCGTGTCCTTAATGCGTGCGGTGTGCAGCTCAACCCCAGCCGGGGCGCCCCGGGTAACCAAGATTCTGAGCCCGTGTAGTTTGCTGCCTGTTCGCCACCCAGAGCATCTGCTTCTTCCACTTGGG
This sequence comes from Diplonema japonicum, assembly GCA_964019335.1. NCBI lineage: Eukaryota > Euglenozoa > Diplonemea > Diplonemida > Diplonemidae > Diplonema > Diplonema japonicum. Next base: position 339,550 of record OZ025738.1, read on the forward strand.
CGCTACCGGTGATGACCGACGAGGAGGTCAACAGCGAACAACACATCTGATGTACTTCTTTATATTTCCATGTTATCCCACCACCTGGAAAAAAAAAGAAGAAAAAAATGAGGGGGGGATTAAAGGAAAAAGGAAACGGAGGAAGCCAGTATGAAGGATGAGAAAAATCAGCCTTTGTGTAGAGGTTGTCAGAAACCAAAATCCTTTCTCAGCCTTTTTAGAAAGAAAGAAAAAAAAAGGCGGTGGGGGATGACAAATGGAAATATAAAGAAGTACATCAGATGTGTTGTTCGCTGTTGGCCTCTTACTGGCTGAAATGTTTACGTACCTCCCTCCCCCAGCATGTGACAGATATCAGAAACAGAGACAAACTTGAACTTTCTTTTTAGTGTAGTAGCCGAGTAGGAAGAAGAAAAAAAAAAAAGAAAAAAAAAAGAGAACGGCCATTGTTATAAATATACTATAGGGGTCTTCATAACTACACTCACGTGCCGAATTACGAATCCCTGTACAAACTTTGAAAAGAATTGTTATTGTAAAAAAGACAACAAATATTTTTTTTTTCTCTCTCTCTCTTTTTTTTTTTTTTTTTTCCTGTTCCATAAGTACAAAAATAAAACTAAAAAAGAAAATAGAAAATAGCTTTTTTTAATTTTTGAATCCCCCCCCCCACCCCCACCCATCGACTCAATTATAATAAGTTTTTAGGAAGAAGGGGAGGGGTTGACAAGAAATCAAAAAAAGTGGTTTAAAGGGATCTTCTCATCAGCAAGCACCTCAAGGCACCACCACACCCCGCGCCGCGGCTAGCGAAGCACTGTGCTTTTGCGCAAGTTTTCTGTGCTCGGGGTGCTTGGTCTGGAAGGACCGCAGCTCGACGCCTGCAAGATCGTACTCCCCTTCGGAGAAGGCGGCGAAGAAAGGATCCAGGAAATCTTGCGCTTCCCTTGCAGCTTCTTCCAGCTGGTACATCCACTCAACCTCGCTGACTGAAGCAATGGCTGTGACCCAATACGCAATAATAGGGGCAACCTGCCCCGGGACCATCACAACATCTATCTGGTGATGCACGACAAGGCCTTGCGCTTTTACAAAGGCCCCTGAACCGACTATCGCCAGACCGTAATCCACGCCTTGCATTGCCAGGCTGTAGCTTACATCGTCTAGGCTGCTCCCGAACACTTGGAATCTTTGTGACGTGCTTCCTAGGATGCCGTGGACGCTGCTTGAAGTGTGCAGCCCCATGCCCACGGGGAGCAGTTGGCTGGGTTCTTCTATGGTGGAAAGTTGCATCGCGAGCTGTAACGCGTTCATTTGTACGGCGCTGCCTTGGACCTTCGAGAGGCCCCACCCTACCAGAACCTTGTCCCCACGCACGCCCAGAAGTGAGCCGTATCTTCTCCTCACCAGATCGCACAGTTTCCCAAACATCTTCCCGTGGTGTTCCACTGCCTCGGTCAGGTCTGCCTGTGTACACAGCGTGTCGAACCCCGACGCAATAAAGCACAGGATCGTCGCTTTTGAGGTGTGCTTCAGCCCGATGGCAAGATGGTCTGTTATACCCTCGTCAGCTGCTGTGCCGGTCTGTGTGAATATCATGTTGCCGTCTTCCTGTTCGGGGGGGCCCATTACCGGGATGAAGGCCTGCACCTGCTTCACGGTTTGCAATGCGTGCCGAAAACCACGCTGCAGCCCGTTCAGCTCCCACACCGCAGACTGCTTCGGGATGCGCAGGACCGCGTCCGCGTCCAGCTGCATCGCAGCTAAGCAGTCAAACGCCTTAGCAAGCCTATACAACGGCAGCGTTGCCAGCAAAATAAACCCCATAGCTAGAAGGGCGGAGCCTACCACAAGGCCTACCACGATGTAGGTAGTCCGTGCGTTGCTGGCGTAGATCTCATCGAAGTAGATGGCCTCAGGCGTGAGGCTAACTAAGTACAGGTGCAAGTTGTAACTACTCAAAGGGTACACCTCAAGCCACCACGTGGCTCCTTCAAAGTCGAACTTCTTGAAGTGCTGTCCATTCTCGTCGATGGTGTGTAGCATGGGAAGCACACCATACACAGCACGGTACAGGCTTGTTGTGTTAAGAGACGAGTTCAACGGGACACGGTAGTCTGCTGCACCGGGGTCGTAGGCGGCTGTGCTGGTGCTGGCGACGAGCTGGTACTTGTCATCAATGACCAGCATGTTGATGCTGCTGTGGCTTACATAAGGCGACAGATCGATCCATTGGAAGCCCACTGTCACAGTCGCCACACCGAAGAAGTTTCCAGACACGGGGTGCCGAACGGCGGTGCTGAGGCTCACGATGAGCCCTGCGTACTCATTATCCATGGTGTGCGTGATCTCCGTCCACACCTTCCCCCCATTCCGGAGTTCATCACTGCCCGAAACTACCGTATAGTAAGGCCGTGTTCTAAGCAGCAGTGTTATGGTGCGGTTGATATCGCGAAGCGTGAAGCTTGATGTAGTCTCGTCGCCCCTTGCGACGTGCATTCCTTCGGAGCTTAGCTCTGCATAGGTCCGCCCCAAGCGTACGAGGAATCCTCCGTCATCTGACTGCATAAGAGCGAGGAATGTTGCGGAGCTTGAGCTTCTGCTGAGGTACGCGTTGCCTTCGTGGTACACTCGCCTCGCGGTTTCTGATGAGAATCCGAACATGCCGGGGTGGAAGGGGCCGTACATCTGCTTGTTGTAGCCGTCTGTAAGGGTGGTGAGGTACCTCTCGGGTTCCTCTAGAAGGTCACGGGCGATGGCGTCGCGAGCTGATTTGATGTTGTTAGTCGACAGCTGCCGCGACACTGTGTCGATGGACGCCTCGGCGTTGGCCCGCGTCACTTGAAACGACAGCACGCACGACGCAGCAACGAGGGCCCCGATGCACAGGCTCCCGACCACGAAAAGCGGAACCCTCATCTTTTGTGGCCCCCCCACCCCCCCCGCGTGGCGTTGCCTTTCTTTTTGAGAATAAAAAAAAAAAAGAAAGAAAAAATCAGGAAAGGAAAAAGAAAAAAAGAAAAAGCCTGTTTTTGTTGACATTTCCTTAACAGAAAATACCCCACGGGCCATCGCTGTTAAACATGCGGGCAAATGTGTCAAAAAAGCAGGTATTAATTGAATAAAGCGCTATTGTGAAGCCTCGAGCAGCGCGGCGACGGCGAAGTGTTTCCTCCTCCTTGCAACCCCGGCTGGCGTCACCCCGCTTGCGTTCTCGATGCTGCGGTCGGCACCGTGCCGCAGCATCAGCAACACAACATCCCTGTGCCCGTTCTTGCAGGCGTGTGTGCAGCGGTGTCCCCCCTGTTATGTTCATGTCACGCAGGTCAGGGTCAGCCTTGTTCTCGAGGAGATACTGCACAGCTGCCACGCAGCCCCTCCCTGCAGCGAGATGCAGAGCCGTGTTGCCGTAGCAATCAGAGATGTTTGGGTCGGCATGGTGCTGAAAAAGCAGCCTCATGGTTTCCAAACGGAACTCACCAACAACTGTACTGTGCAGTGCCGTCTGGCGTTGTAAGCTTGTTTTAGCGTTCGGGTCAGCATGGTGTTCAAGCAGCACGCGTAGAATGCCTTCTTTCCCGTGGTTCGCAGCAGTGCAGCGGGGTATCCCCACTACCGTCGACGGTGTTGACGTCCGCCCCATACTTCAGCATAACCCGAACGAGATCCTCATTATCACCAGCAGCCATGTGTAATGCGGTCGTTCCTAGAATCTCTGTGTTGGCGTCAGCAAGTTCTCTTGCGAGTATCTCATCAATACATGTTGTGAAGCCACACTGGGTTGCAAGTAGTAGGGCGTGCGTCATAGTTTGACGGTCAGCATGGATACCCGCGATGCACATGGCTTCTAGAATCTCTTCGGTCTGGTTGCGGGTCGTCTCCTCGATGTTTCGCATTGAGAATATTACATCCTCTATCCCCAACCCCTCTGCTCTAAGGTCGCGTAGCTTCTGTAGAGCCTTGTGCTTCTCGCTCATTGTCACGTGGATCTCGCTGCCGTCCTCGAAGGGCAGGTCGGTGAGCTTCTGCTCCCCGTCGCCGTGGCCTATTCTCTTCACCCTCAAACTGCAGTGTGATGGTGTCTACGGCGAAGCACGATGCCTCTGCTATCCGTGTTTTGAGCGTCCTGGTGCTTTCGCTCCCTTCCACCTCTAGCGGTAGTGACGTCCCCGAGGGCAGAACGGCGTGCACGGTGACCGACGGTACCTTACGCTTCTGGGTCATGGTTTTTTTTTTTTTTTTTTTTTTTGTGTTAATGCTGGTTTTTTTTTTTTTGAAAGGAGGATATGGCATCGTTTCAAACCCCCCCCCCCCCCCCAAAAAATGAGGCCAATTGACACTTTCAATATTTCTCTAAGTACTTTTTCCCAAAAAAAAAAAAATTCTACAACTTTCCCGGCCCAGATTAGGAAAGAAAACACCCCAGAAAATGGGAAAGTGAGTGTTACTGGTACCCAGAAAATTCAGTCCTAGGGGCAAAAATGGGCTTTTTCACTTTGCACAAATTCAGTAAAAGAGGGGGTGACAAAAATGGATGCTTTTAAACTTGCTGTTGAGAAGCTAGGGGTAAAAAAAAATGGTATTCGGACCGAGAAAGGGTAAATGGGAACACCACGGTGATCAGGACACTCGCCACAGAGGTTTTTGAGAAGCTCAGTGGCAACGACTGTGCTGCACTAGTTTGTGGCGTAGTGTGTAAAGGGGAACTTCTAGCGGCACTTCTGCTATCATTTTCTGGTTGATTTAGTAGCCAACAAGACACCACACGGCGCCAATTGGTCAGAGGCATGAGGCTTGACCACATCACACATGATGAAATAAGGGCAGCTGGCCTTACTGTTGGAAAAGTCTTGTTCCACAGTAGCATGGGCACAGAAAAAAATAAAGAAAAAAATGGAGTGGATACTCTGGACTGACGGTGGGCGTCACTTTCGTGCAAAGGAATTTTGCTACTTTGTTCTTTTTGGTCTTCGTTATGTATATCCCGATCGGACGTTTTCCCTGTGGTTTCTGGGGGAGAAACACGGCAAAAACAACAGGGACAGCCACTTTGGTGTGCTCTCTCGTGTTTTTTGGTTTTGGGTGCCTCGTTCCACAACAATTAAAACTGTGGAACAAATAGGTAACATCACCAATACGATACGGTGCGCCATGCATGTAGTTACTGATGTCTTTGGCCCGTACAAAAAGAAAATTCTTGAGTTTCCGGATTTTACAGGTGCATATGAGCTCAGGAGCACACCGGAGGGTGTATTTGCTACGTGTGCGTCCACGAGCTAGAAAGAACTAAAGTACATCATCAAAGAACTCGCTGCAGACAGGGCAGAGAAAAGGCCCCCAGTCTATGAATCTTGTGATGAGTATGAGGACGTTCCTGATAGCCTTCCCGGACTTGAAAAACGAGAAAGAATAGTAACCAAATTACAAAAATACTCGACACCCCATGACAAGCCCAAAGCACCAAGTACACCTACGAATGAGCCTCTTAAAACCCCCCAAAATGCGGTAGAAGGCCTAATAGTATGAAAAAGAAATGAGGTCGCCCACTCAGCAGCAGCACATCTCAGCCGCAGAAGACTAGGAAATGAAGGTTTCCACTTCCAACATCATTTCAGCCACCTTCTAGTAGTGAGTTCCGCTATTTCTTGCTATTGAAAGCATACTCTCTGACTTTACCAAAACCACTAAAACCCGATTTTGACCCTAAAACTGAATTTTTTGCAAAAAAAAAAAAAAAAAAAAAAAAAGAGAGAGAGAGAGAGAGAAGTAATATAAAAAGAGAGAAGAATAAAAGAAGAAATAATATATCGGCCGCCTGGGTTAGTTTTTTTTTTTCCTCTTTTTTATTTTTAAGCGGTATTTTTTTTTTTTCCTTTCTTCCTTTTTTTTTTTTCCAAAATGCAATTGCACATTCAAGAAGGTGCAAAAAAAAAAAAAAAAGAAAATAACAACAAGAGTTTCTTTTTTTTTTAAAAAAAATTTAAAAAAAAGTTTTTTTTAAAAAAAAAAAGAAAAAAAAATTAAAATTTTCTTTTTTTTTTTTGCTTTCTTTAGACAACACAACACACACACCCTCTGGGCACGCTTCGCTCAGTCTCTGGGACCGGAGTCTGATGCAAGAACTCACCACCCACTTCTGCCCCGCGCAGAGGAGTCAGGTTGACAGCACTGATCGAGGTCCCCTTCAAGAACGCATCACCCACAGAGCGCGCACCTCTAAGTGGAGCGAGGTCAATAGTTAAAAGAGACCTGCAGCCTCTTAAAAACTCATTTCCGATAACACAACTGCTCTGCACGGGCATAAGGTCAACAGAAACTAACGCACTGCAGTCGCTCAAGAACCCCTCGCCTACCAATGTAACACGGCGAAAAGGTTTTAGATTAACAGCTCCAAGTGCCGTACATCCCCCGAGGAAGGACTTCCCGACAGAAGAAACACGACGCATCGCCGTGAGATCGATGGAGGACAGAGCTCTACAGTCTTTTAAAAAACCCGCGTGGATGTTTCTGATACCAGCAAGGGGCGTTAGATCAATGGTTGTGAGGGATGGGTTCTCAGATAGAAACATTTCGCCGACACTCGTGAGGCCTCGAGGCAGCGTGGCGGTGGTTAAAGAGCTACACCGTGACAGGAAGAAATCATCGATAACAGTAGTACTTGTCAACGGGGAGAGATCCACATCGGTGAGCGCATCGCAACCATTTAGAAACCGCCATCCAAGCGCAAGAACGCCACTGAACGAGGACAGATCAATTGACGTTAAATATCGGGAGTTGGATAGGAAATTGTCTCCAATGGACGTAACGTGCCGTAGCCCTGTAAAATCCACCGATGTCAGTGAACTATTCCGTAGAAATTCATCGCCAAGAGCGGTTACTCTGAAATCCGGGTCTTCGAGTTTTAGATGTTGCAGACCCTTGGGAAGATCGCTCCCGGACAGTTGTAGTACTCCACCTTCAACGCCCCACATATCCGCGATCAACACGATTCCCGGTTCGCCCTGCCGTTCGATTTCCTCCCTCCTTGCCCACAGTTCTTTCACGGTTACGGACACTGTTTGGTTGGTGTCGTATCGAAGCAGCACCTCGCATTCGTTTAAAAGCCCGCTTTCACTCACAATAATCTTGTCAGAACACTCCAGTACATCTCCCTCGTAGTGTAGTTCAAAAGTGTCAGCTCCTACCTCAATCGGTTCAGCTGCTTTTTTATACAAAATCTGTAGTGTGTCGTCTCCTGTTACTTCTACACCGTGAACTCCAGAAGGTGCCCTTATGGTCACCACAATGCTCATCGTGCAGAAACAGTCCTGTGAGGGAGGGGGGTGGCGCGAGTGGTAGAGAAACGAAAAAAAAAAAAAGAAAAAAAAACCGCCCATGCGCACAAAAAAAAAAAAAAAAAAAAAAAAAAAAAAAAAAAAGAGGAACTGGCCGTTGTTTTGTACGTGCCGAGTAAAACCTGGAGAAAAGTTTGTCAACCCGAAACACGTTGCCAACGTTCCCCTTTTGTTTAGACTAGTCAAAGACTCGTTCTTGCAAAAAAAAAAAAAAAAAAAAAAAAAAAAAAAAAACAAAGGGAAAAGTTAGTTTGGGGAGAGAGGGGAACCTTTTTTTCTTTTTTTGGTTAGTATTCCAAGTTCTTCTTTTTTTGTTTTAACAATATTATTGTCGAGACTAAAAACTACTTGATGGCAGCGTAATGAGCTATTTTATTAGGTAAAATTCCGCTCGTGCGCACAAACAAACAGACAAAAAAAAAAAAGAAATTGCTGTAATGAGCAGGTAACTGAAATGTTTAAATGGGAAAAATAAAAAAGGTTAAAAATGTTTAAGGGCAAATCCCACTTAAAGCTCCCTTTTTTTTCGCTTTCGTTCCGAAAAAAAAAAAGATATTTTTAAACAAACATTATCGAGACTTAAAAAACTAATTGATGGCAGCGTAATGAGCTCAGTTACTAGGTAACTGAAATGGTTTTTTTTTTTTTTTTTTCTTTTTTTTTTTCTTCTTTTTTTTAAATCCGCAAATCGGGTATGGAAAAAAAAAAAAAAGAAAAAGAAGTAAAAATACCGCTCGTGCGCACAAAAAACAAATAAATTTCTTATCAGGTCATCGAGGGGAAAGTTAGTTTGGGGAGAGAGGGGATCATTTCTTTTTTTAAAAAAAAAGGGGGGGGGGAAAAAAACTGCTTGATGGGCAGCGTAATGAGCTATTTTATGGTAACTGAAATGCATAATGGGAAAAAAAAAAAAAAATATCGCTTTCGTTCCGAGAAAAAATATACTAGGTTAGATGACGCTGCGCACTAAACAAACAACTCTTTATCATGTCATCGGGGTGGGGAAAAGCTAGTTTTTTTGGAGGGGGGGGGGGAAGGATCATTTAGTTATTCTTTCTTCTTTATAAAAAACTGATTGTTGGCAGCGTAATGAGCAATATTACCCTGGTAACTGAACTAGGTAAATATATGTTTTCTTTTTTTTTTTTTTTTTTTTTTTTTTTTTAAATTAACCACTAAACTTAAGAAATTCAAAAAGGTGTAAATCAGGGAAAAAGTGACAAGGAATACTTGACTCCAAAAGGGGGGCATCACCGTGATCTTCAGGAGCAACCGATAGGAACCGGACGCAAGCTAAATCTGCGCTAGAACAGTGTTTTTATGCATTTTTTTTTTTTGTGGCATTTTAGTATTTATTTTCCACCTTTTCTTTTTTGCTTCTTTTTTCCCAGAGGCCTGAATGTCTCCATAAAAAGAACACTTTGTATGGTTAAATGTTGCCATTTTTTTTCTTTTTTTTTGAATTTCTTTTTTTTAGGAAATTGACTTTTTCTTTTTCGGTTAGCCAGTGGGGCTTTAGTGGTTAATGAAAAAAAAAAAAAAAAAAAGAGATGAGATAAAGGAGGTTCTTGTCTTGGAACGTCCCCCTTGTCTCTACTTATCTATCCCTTTCTCCCTTCTGGGGCCTCGGCCTTTCTTTCTTTTTTGGCTGTGTTGCCTAAAAAGTAGTTTAAAAAAAATACCGCTCATGCTCACATGACAAACAATTTCTTATCATGTTTATCGGGGGGGGGGGGGGGGGGGGAGTTAGTTTTCCTTGGAGGGGGAGTGGGGGCTATACTATACACCGCAGCCACTTCCAAGTCTGCCAACCTTTTTTCGAACGAAACCTTTTTCTATTCCAGTTCCCTGCTTTGCAGTTTCCTTGGTGGCTGATAACTTGCTTGGCGTGTAGGTATGCTTTGCCAAATGCATTGGTCGTTGACCCGCACTTAACGCAGGACAGTGTGGAGGTGGTTGTAGCCTGTCGTGTCCTGACCTTCCCGTCGTAGCCTCTAGCCCTGCGGCTTCGTGGTTTCGTGACGCTTGGTTTGTTACGGCAGTGCCTTTCGTGCCATCGCATTCTCTTCGTGTTAAGGAGTACACCGTTCACATTTGTGTTCGTTCCACAGTACATGCATCTCGGGCCGCTCATTTTCTTGGTGCCGCCGCTTGTGGTGCTGGAGGTGTAGTCGTCTGTGTCTGCCTCCTCTTCCGTACTGCTGTTGTAGTAGTCCTCACTATTGCTGCTTTCATAACTCTCACTGCATACACTCCCGCTGTTTTCATCGCTGTTGCTGTAGCTGGACCCGTTACTGTTCACCAGCCTCACCCCCTCTGGTAGGTTATTCCTCAAGAGCCAGGTAGATTCACTAGCGCTTCCCAAAACTACGGTTTCTAGATTTTCACACTCCGACAAAAAGCCCTGGCCGACGGTTTCAACATTGGACATCGAACTCAAGTCGATGGATTCTAATTCCTCGCACCCTGACATGAAGTCATTACCAATGTCAGTTACATCCGCCATCGCACTCAAGTCGATGGTTTCTAGTGCAGTACATTGTGACATGAAGTCATTACCAATGAAGCTAAGGTCCGACATCCAACTCAAGTCGATGGTTTCTAGTGCAGTACATTGTGACATGAAGTCATTACCAATGAAGCTAAGGTCCGACATCCAACTCAAGTCGATGGTTTCTAGTGCAGTACATTGTGACATGAAGTCATTACCAATGAAGCTAAGGTCCGACATCCAACTCAAGTCGATGGTTTCTAGTGCAGTACATTGTGACATGAAGTCATTACCAATGAAGCTAAGGTCCGACATCCAACTCAAGTCGATGGTTTCTAGTGCAGTACATTGTGACATGAAGTCATTACCAATGAAGCTAAGGTCCGACATCCAACTCAAGTCGATGGTTTCTAGTGCAGTACATTGTGACATGAAGTCATTACCAATGAAGCTAAGGTCCGACATCCAACTCAAGTCGATGGTTTCTAGTGCAGTACATTGTGACATGAAGTCATTACCAATGAAGCTAAGGTCCGACATCCAACTCAAGTCGATGGTTTCTAGTGCAGTACATTGTGACATGAAGTCATTACCAATGAAGCTAAGGTCCGACATCCAACTCAAGTCGATGGTTTCTAGTGCAGTACATTGTGACATGAAGTCATTACCAATGAAGCTAAGGTCCGACATCCAACTCAAGTCGATGGTTTCTAGTGCAGTACATTGTGACATGAAGTCATTACCAATGAAGCTAAGGTCCGACATCCAACTCAAGTCGATGGTTTCTAGTGCAGTACATTGTGACATGAAGTCATTACCAATGAAGCTAAGGTCCGACATCCAACTCAAGTCGATGGTTTCTAGTGCAGTACATTGTGACATGAAGTCATTACCAATGAAGCTAAGGTCCGACATCCAACTCAAGTCGATGGTTTCAAGTTTGTTGCACTGTGTCAGGAATTCATCGGAAATCAGAGAAAGATTGGTCATCGAAGTCAAGTCGATGGTTACTAGGTAGTTGCTCGCCCCCAAGAAGTAAGAACTAATGGAAGAAACATTGGGGAGGATGAGAGTGAGAGACATCAGGTAGCACCCATAAAGAAAGTCATCGTCTATACTTGTAACACAACCTGTGGGGTCGGAGACAACGAGGGACCACAGCCCTTGAGGAAGGTCACTGCTCTCCATGGGACAAAACTTCAACATCCCCCACCTCCACTTCCAAAATAAACTCTCTTCTGCACCGTAAGCTCAGAGCTGCCAGAAGCCCCTCAAGTTCCGTTCGGACTTCTGAGTTCTTTTCCTTCAGCTCCTTTAGCCTAACTGTTCTCTTATCCTCGGCCTCTGCCTCCGCATAGACCACGGAGCCCTCCACGAGCTCAAGTTGCTGAAGCTCTTCACCGCCGAACCTATCCAGGACCTCACCCTCCCAAACCAGTTTGAACCTGCCTAGGAGGATGCCAGCAGCGCACGCCGCCTTCTTGTACAGGCTCCCCACCGTCTCCTTCCCCGACACTTCCACATCGTGAGCCTCGCCTCCCGCATTCACAAACACCGTTATTTCGTCCATCTTTACGCCTATTTCTTTTGAATAACTGAGCCGTGTAAACAATCTTTTTAAAAACGGAAGGACTAATTTTCTTTTTGGAGATCAATGGAAAGAAATACAAAGAAGAAGAAGCAGAAGAAAAAAATATATGAGTTAAAGGAGGCCGGTGTTGGCGGCGCCCTGCACAAGAACTGTCTACTTGATTACAGGGGGCGCGCCGCGGCCGAGTTGTAGCTTCTTCTGCGTTCCGCGTCGTGTCCTTAATGCGTGCGGTGTACAGCTCAACCCCAGCCGGTGCGTCCCGGGTAACCAAGATTCTGCGCTCGTGCAGTTTGCTGCCTGTTCGTCACCCTGAGCATCTGCATTATGTTCTTCCACTCGGGCGCTACCGGTGATGACCGACGAGGAGGTCAACAGCGAACAACACATCTGATGTTTTTCTTATATTTTCATGTTATCCCCACCACCTAAAATATGTTGTAACCTGTGGCAACAGGTGGAGGGGGTCTGTGCTCTAATCGGTGGTGGTCGAGATTTTCGTGCCGAGCGTGTTCTTGCCGAGGAGTTCGCTCGGTGTTCTTCGCCTGTAGTTCTGCTGCTTTTATCACTGTTCGAGTGCCTTTTGCAGGTTTTTTGTGTGCAGGCGTGTCGCCACTTCTGAGTTCTTGTCCTTCAGATCTTTCAGAACGGTTCTCATCTGCGCCTCTTCATGTCGATGGTTTCTACGTTGTCTTCCACCTCCACATGGACCACGGAGCCCTCCACGAGGGCAAGTTGCTGAACCTCCTCACCGCCGTTCTTGTCAAGGACCTCACCCTCCCATATCAGTTTGAACTTGCCCCGGTGTAAATCAGCAGCACACCCCGCCTTCTTGTACAGGATCCCCACCGTCTCCTTCCCCGACTTCCACATCGTGAACCCCGCCTCCCGTCTTCACGAACACTGTCATATCGTTCATCCCTTGTGTTTCTGAGTATCATTTAATTTATATGCACCGTTCAAAAGAGAGATTTAAAGAAGAAAGACGGTGTGTGTGTGTGTGTGTGGGGGGGGGGGGGGGGGGGGGGGGGGCGGGGGGGCGGGGGGGATCATGATGGTACACAACCCGACGTAACACATAAAAAAGAAGAGGTTTATTTTATAAAAAGAAAAGAAAAACGAGCATGTTTAGCATAAAAAGTAGAAAGGAGAAAAAAGAAAACGGTTTTGCAATCTTCAAGTGTCGGCCGGTGCCCAACGTCAAGCCGCATCGTTTCGCGCACACGAAGACCCGGCTTGAAGGTTAGCAAAAAGAAGAAAAAAAAAAAAAGAGACATTTAAGGGTACCTGCGGTATGTGGCAGGCAAGAAAAAGAAAACGAGAAAAAGGAAATACGTTTTTTTTTGCCACCAATAAAAAAAAGAAAAAAAGAAATAACACTTTGGGTGGCATGTTTTAAATACAGGAGGAGAGGAAATCAAGTACAAGGGGAAAAAAAGAGGGGGGGAGAAAGGGGAAAAAAAGGCCCCCCCCAAGGCTATGCTGGCATTTCCTTAAAATGCCAGCATAGTCTCTCCCCCCCCCTCACCATTCATCATCATACTCGAAAACAGCTTTCTCACCGTCAAGCACTTCAAGCTTCTGGTAGTACACAGATTCATCCATTGCGTCAAGAGTGCATGCTGCTTCTGTAGCCACTACTCCACATGAATCATTGATGAATCTCTTAACGAGCTCCCCGATACTTGGCTCTGCAGCAGAGGGGTTACAGTACTTGATATATTTCAGCATAACACACTTCTCGTTGTCAGATGGTTCACCCCCGTCATCCATCTCCGCTATCATCTCCCTGCACAGCCTGGGTAGTGCTTCCTTCTTCAACCCCGACAGTGCAATCTCAGTGGCTGGGCCATGCTCGAGGATCTCTGCTATTTTTTTCAACGCGGGTCCTTCACTGCGTTCATCCTTATGGGCTGCCCAATGGTTGGAGATAAGCTGGACAGAAGCGGCTACCCCGCCAGGAGCCTGTACTAGCACGTCAATAGCTTTGCCGTATTCAGTCTTGTCAAGGGCTGTCTCGCCGTTTGCCATCAGTCCTGAAAGAGCGGTTCGCAACTCTTTAAGCTTGCGTAGGTCCTTCCCAGCTGCCACTTCAGCTATCTGCTCCACCTTGTGCTTGCAGATCTTTGCGAACAAACCGGGATGTGCAGCTGTGAGTGTTCTGATCATGTCACACTGTAAGGGTGCGTCGGTGCAGTCCTGCATGGCGTGGATCACACCTTCCGAGTCGCTTGGGGAGACATTCGCAGACGGGTTGCACTTCAGCATCATGAACCATTTGCGAAGCACGGTGAGCACCTTCTCCTTCAAGGTCTGTACGTTGTAGAAGGACGCCACAAGTCCAGCAAGGCCGTCAGTCGCGCACATCGGCCAGTATTCGGTGTTGAGGGTCTTCACGCCATTGGTACCCGCCAGTGTGTCGAGCATTTGGCCGGCAATGTAGATGTTCTCGTCTGTTCTTGTCTCCGAGATTGACATAACACGTCCCCACAGAGACGGGAGCTTCTTCAGCGAAGACGATGTCACCAGCGAGCAGATGAGCGCTACCTTTGTCGAGGCGAAGACCACGTCTTCCTTCCCTTCCTCGTCACTCTCACCGTCAGACACCATTACCCAGCTGCCCTGCTGCTTCCACTCCTGTTCCACAAAGTACAATGCCTGCTCGGGGTGCAGCAGTTTGATGCAGCACCTCCCAAGCTGGGACCTCGCTGATGCCCTCGTCTCTTTCCTCCCCAAGACCTTCCGCAAGACTTCACAAGCGTCAGTGGGGGAAATGCATCTTAGTGCCGCTGCGGTCGACGGGATTGCTACCTTGCTAGCCACACCTTGGTCAATGTGCGCTGTGAGCACTTCCAGGACTCCGTGTGTGTCATCGTGTGCCCTGAGCGCAAGCAGAAGTTCCAAGCAAAGCTGCGCCGACCGTGAACCTTTCAGGATGCCCTCCGTCAGTTTGTCAGACTTCTTCACGTTGTGCTTTTCCTCTTCGGTCAGCTTTCTCACGGCCTCTCTGTCGGCGATGGTTTGTGCGAAAAACTTATTAAACGGGTGCTCAGCCGATGTCACAGGAGGCATCCGCGGTGCTGAGGGCATTGCAGCCCCGAGCCACAGCCTCCTTGCCTTCATTCGATGACCATCCGCCTCAGAAGAGATTCCTGCCATGTTCTCATATGAGGCTTGCTCACGGAAGAGCGCACCGGACTTGATGTCAAAGGCATAGGGTATGATCCAGTTGTCCCAGAGGTACTGCTGCACTGATGGGGGCAGGGTGTGCACGTACCACTTGACATCTGTGGTCTGCCCACCAAATCTGGCAATGGACACACCATCGACTAAGGCAGGGAGAGCGATCGTTTGGATCCTGTCCTTCATCAAACTCTTCACGTCCTCCGGGTGGTACCTAAACACGTATGACTGGAAAGTCGTGCTGTGCTCGAAGACGTCAGCAGGCGAGCAACTCCCCAGCCCCTTTTTCAGCAGCATAGATACCCTCCGCTTCCTTTTGTGGAAAGGCCCCAGGTAGTTATTCACAGCGTTTTCTACGTTCGCATTTATAACATGTTTCGCCATGAAGGCCTCAAGCTCCGGGCAGTCCCACAGTTGGCTGAAGTCGTGATGAGTGGTAGGGCTGTTCCTTAAAGCCGTGTACAGGGCTTTGATGGTGGTGTGCTTGGTTTTTGAAACGATCGGCGAGCTCATTAGTCGTTTCAGCATAGATGTGATGTAATAAGTCTCTTGAATGACAACTTTTTCCATCAGCCTGGCAACTGGAAGGCCCCAGTTCGGTGAATCCTTGGCTCTGTCGGCGCAGTGCCTCTTTTTCAGTGCAATAGACGCCTTTCGGCGTGCGGCTGCAGTTCCTCGTTGAAACCTAAACCTGTTCCGCTTGTAGAACGTGGGTGCATGCGTGTGGCAGCGTTGAATGCGCCTTTCATCGAGGTAAGCAACGTGCTTGGGATCGCAGAACTCAGCCAGTTCGATAACACGCCCTTCGCTCGCTCTGGGGTTCACGTGTTCCACAGCAAACTTGAAGACATCCTTCGTGTGTTCATCAGGGTGCCTCATGCTGTGGATCAATTCAGCTGTGAAGTTTGTGCTGTACCTCGTATCCACTGTGTAAACCGCACTAAGCTTGATGATGCCCTTTATCCCAACATCCAGCTTGGGCATGTACCTCAGGTTGTCGACTAGGTACTTCCTGAAGATGTTTCGAGTTTGAGGCCAGTCAAATTCCGCTTTTTTACTCTGTCTTCCCATTTCAGAGTAGACGCTGCAGGCCTCGTCGAGCAGCGGTTGGTAGAATTGCAGGTATCTCTGGACGGCGTACGTGATTTTCGCGTCCTTCCCGAGCTTCTTCTTGTAGTCACATTCTGTGATCGGAAGCTTCTCAAGGTATGAGGAGACCGCCTCACAGATCTTCAAGGGCAGCTCTCTTGCTTTTTTAAGTCCGGCAAGTGCTTTCGCACACATGTCCCTCCAGAACCCCCAACCACTGATCGTCTCGAAGGGTTCATTGAGCCACCTAGTGCTGAGAGTGTAGGTCATCGTTGTGGTTTCGACAAGTGATTTTGCGCAGTCTGCGAGCTGCGGGACAGCAAGAATGAACTCTGCACCGGCGTCTGCAATGAGGCCTTTAAACAAGCTAAAGTTGGTCAGATCGATGACCTCCGACGCCTTCAGGTCGTTATGGCGTTTTACCTCGTCCGTGCTAACTGCCGTGCACTTGTGAAACGCCTCCTTCGCATACTTCACCATCTGCATCCCAACAGACGCGTAACCCTTGTCATTCAGCTTATGCGACATGGCAGCCTTGTTGTAAGCGCTCAATATCTGTCGGGCAGTCTGCACCTCCGCCTTCTGCATCCTTGTAAGAACACCTTCACTAAAATCCAGTATGGCGTTGGTCTTTACGTAAGTCAGTACTCTGTAATGGACAAACGCGGAGGCGGCCCAATAAGCCCAGGAGTTCATCCAGTCGCCCGCACCCCATCGCAGGCAAAGGCTGAAGAGCTCCTCCAAATGCTGGACGGACTCTGTCTCGAAATTCAAGTAAGGTGTCTCCTCCAGCAGGCACTTTACAACTGGTGTCGTCACGGCGGCTTCTTCTTTTGCGATACGCATGATGACCCAACTCATGACAGGGATTAGACGGTTGGTTTTCTTTGGGGACTTCGCTGAGGATCTTATCAGAGCCGACAGCACAGCGATTCTCTCGCTTGGCTCGCGTGTGTTCGCAAGTGCTTTCAGCGGTTCCTCGGACTTTTCGATATCCATGCCCTCGTACGCGGATAGCTTTGTGAAGATGTCGAGCTCCGAGAAGGCGTCCGAGGCAGCCCACTCATCGAGCACCCGCACCACCACATTGCGTGCCAGCATGCTCCTGCATTCCGAATGGTTCTTCACAATCTCGCCCACTACTTCTGCATGCTCGACCTGCCTTGCGAAGCGACTCAACGCCACCCTGAGCATACCATCTTTACACTTTTTGACATTAATTCTGCGAGCACGCATCTGGTCTGCCACAAGGGCATCCACTCTTTCCTGCGAAGGGTTGAAGACCCACTCGTCCTCTTTTGCCTGTGTCACCAGTTTGTCGAATTCGAAGACGCTGTCTTTGTCGGTGTACGAGGATACCAGGTCGGTGATGGTATCAGAGATCTTCTGCGATGAGCAGCGGCTCTTCAGCAGCTTTATCAGCAGTAAGACAATTGTCTCGATGTCCTTGTCATTGGGAACGGCAGCCGGAGCGCAACAGCAATGGGCGATCACTCCCAGACCTAGCTGTCGGTGCTCGTGGTTGTACATCACCTTCTTGAAGCACCATGCGAGCGCGGCAGACAGCGTGCCAATATTCTTGAAGACCTGTAGCACTTCTTGAGGGCGGTGGCGGACCAGCGGCCTCGACAGGAACCAAACTCCTCTGGAACTGTTTCTTTGCTTTTCGAGGATCCCGACCATCTCGTCGGGGTGCGATGCAGCCAGCTCCCTCGACGACCTGTACCACCTGAAGTCGAAGTCCGTCTCCTTGCCAAGCATCTCCAGCAGCACGTCAGGGTACTTCTTCGCCAGTGACTGGTAGATATTTTCCAAGTCGATCCTTTTAAAGATGAAGCTCTTTATCAAAGGAGGAAAGGTAGAGCCGGGTTTGGGCTCCAGCTTCACAAGTTTTGCCAGCTTGGGAAGCCAGCTACGCACAAGCTCCTTGTGAGCAGGTGTTGTAGTTGCTCGGCGGAGGACCAGCAAAGCAAGCCAAGTGCCACCCAGAACAGAATTCTCTTGGATGGTTTGCAGGATGGCATCATTGGCGTGTACCAAGGTACGCACAATAACAGATTTCAGCTGCAATGGGGTGTCTTGGTGTAGAAGGATTTCTCCGACCTGAGGCTGGTCGAACTTAGCCAGGGCCTGCACTGCACGTGCCCTCAGGACCCAGGATTTGCTCTTCGTAGCCACCTTCCCCAAGGTAGCCCCGTCCTTTTTTGTCATTGCCGCTACGATCGCGTACATCCCCAGCCATGGCGATAGCTTATCATCAGCTAGCTCCTTCAGGAAAGCGTCCACATCTTCACCGCCCTTCGCTGCCAGCACCGCCGCCTGTCGCATCCTATTATCGTGGTGGTCCTGATTCAGCAGCACCTCTGTAATAGAAGGCATTTTCCCGCGAGTTTTCCTTTTTCTGTAAGGGGGAGAGTTTGTGTGGTCAGTTATTTTATGTTGAAAAGAAGAAGTAAAAAAAAAAAAAAAAAAAAAAAAAAGAAAAAGAAAAGATGTCTTTGAAGGGAACCTGCAGTATATGACAGGATCGCCTAACGAAAGAAAATGACAGCTTTTTTTTTTAACTTGTAGGAAGTACCAAAGAAAAAAAGGGTGTAAGTCGATCACCTGAATCAAAAGAAGGGATGCGCTTTTCGCACTACGCGAACAGGCCTTTTTCTTTTGTAGGAATCTCGAAAAACGAACTAAACTTCTGCCCCTTTCTTTTTTTCTTTTCACACGTTTTAAAAATCGCGCAGCGTGCAGTTGCCAAAAACGTGAGAAAAGAGGAATTTCACGAGCCATCGGGGACATTTTGTACATGCAAGATCATGCACACACATGCAGTTTAGTATGGAAAAAGGAATTGTCAAGAGCGTTCGATGCAAATAGAATTCCCTAAAAAAAGATTTGTTTTTTTAAGTTCATAGGGCTAGGTTTGGCTAAGGTTACTAGTTAAAACCAGTTTTTTTCCCCCCGTGTAAAAGCCCACCATATCAAACTAGGACACGCGTGTCAACGTCCCCCCCCCCCCCCCCCCCCCCCCCCCTTGACGCCCATGACGGCTTCAGTTATCTCAGCAGTCAGGTTGGTGTTTTTAAGGCGCTTGCTGACCTCCAAAGCCTCTTCGAAGTGCGAAAGTGCTGCGGAAGAATCCCCTAAATTCTCATAAACTCCCCCCACCGCTAGCAAGTACTCGGCCACACTATCATCACCCCCCTCCGGGTACAGCCTCTTCACTATACCCAACGCTTTCTTTTGATGCTCAAGACAATCGGACAGTCCCACATGGGCAAGTCCTATCTTGTGGTGTATATTTGCAATGCTGAGATGGTCGGAGGGAAAATGTTTTTCGTATGTGTCCAATGCTTTCTGATAGCATGTCAGAGCAGAGTCGTTGTTGTCGCTGTCGGTGAACCTGTCCCCCATTCTGCAGAGATACCCAGCAGTGTCCTTTGTGCCGGTACCAGTTGGGTGTGACTTTCGCTCTATTTCAAGTGCTTTCGTGTAATAGCCCAGTGAGGTGTCCGTGCACTCACAACAGTCCCCGATATTGCAGAGAACATCAGCGATCTCGGCGTAATGGTCACCTGTAGGCTGTGCTCTGTACACATCTAAGGCTTCCTCGTAATATTCTCGTGCTGAGGCGAGGTCGCCCTCCTGCTCGGAGCACCACCCCAAGTTGTATAAGTACGTGGCGCAGGTTGGAAGGTCTCGCGGGTTCAGCATCCTCTCGACCAACAGAGCTTTTTGAAACGGCTCCATCGCCGTAAGGAAGCTGCCCATGTCGCACAGGCAGTTTCCTAGCTTGTTGAAGATCGACGGCATGGCCTCGAAGTTTTTCCTTTCCGAGTGTTCCATGAGGGCTTCGGTGAGGTACTCTACAGCGGGGGGATATTCTTTTTTGCCTTCGTGCCAGAGTGCCAAGCTGCAAAGGTGCGGAGCAGTTGGTTTGTTAAGCCGTTTCGCTATGTCGACTGCTTCTTGGTAGTGGTGACGGGCGATGTCGGCCCCCGGTGGGTGGGTATCACCGAGACGCTGCAGCCAGGCAGGCAGGAGTTTGTGTTGTGAAGAACATTTTTTTAACATTTTCGTCGACGTGGTGAAGTGTTCGATCGCGGCGTCCTTGTTTTGCCTGTTCACATACACCTCACCAATGCCTTGCAGGCAGAACGCAAGCTGCTCGTGAGTCCCGCTGAGCTCGCCCCATACCTCCATCGCCATCCTCAGGTGCTGCAGTGCTGTTTCGTCATGTGCCATGTTCTTGTTGTCCCGTGCTTCCATAATGCATGCATCACCTATGGATAGGTGGACCGCGGCCACTTTGTACTTGTATGTTCGTTTCATGATGTTTTGCTTTGTGGTGAATTGAGTCTCTAGTAATCTTTGCTCGAGGTCGTAGTTGGTGTCGGCACTTTGCAGTTCTTTTTCGAGCCGCTTGAGTTTCTGAGTGAAGGCGTCCATAACCTTCGGAATAACCTTTAGCTCGCTCATGTCTTCCAAAGGGAGGTACATCACTTGTGTGTCATCTTCCAGCTCCTCGTCTTCAAACGACAGTGCGAATGTGTCAGCATGTATTTGGGTCTCT
The DNA here is from genome assembly GCA_964019335.1 of Diplonema japonicum. NCBI lineage: Eukaryota > Euglenozoa > Diplonemea > Diplonemida > Diplonemidae > Diplonema > Diplonema japonicum. The sequence goes on from OZ025738.1 coordinate 359,802, forward strand.
AGTGCGAATTTCTCTTTTAGATCTTTCACTTTTTCGGTTCCTTCTGCATCCACCGCAATGGTGCCTGCCGAGCCAGATATCTGAAGGGAAACAGAGGTCACCTTGCGCTTTCGTTCCGCCATTTATTTTTTTTGTTTCCCTCTCCCCTCCGTTCTCCTGGTTTTCATTTTTTTAAAAATATTTTTAGTGGTTTTGGAAAAAAAAAAAGAAAAGAAAAAAAGAAAAGAAGAATGACTTTGGTTGCTTCATAAACCGCCTGACGTACGAGCAACTTCTTTACCGCGCTAGCGGATGAGGGAAGGGTGGACTGCGTTCTGGTAGGTTGTTGTGCCCTGTAGTCAGGCACGAAAGGGTCGGACCACTCTTTTCTCTGTGCAGTCGGTACAGCGCATTGTCTTTCAAGTATTTCGCACGTTCTGTTGGATGCAAATTTCGGCCTTCCGGTGTACCCCTTCGATCGCTTGGGTGCACCTATCGATCGTAACGCCACGGATTCTGTTATTTCCCTGGGCAAAAAAAAAAAAAAAAAAAAAAGATATAAAGGGCCCCCCCGAATAATCCCTTTATTTGGGCAGTGGAGGGGGGGTGTTTGAGCTCCAAAAAAAAAGAATTATTTGGAATACACTTATTTGGGTTGTACTTATTTGGGCTGGGGGGCCTGCCACATGGAAAGCAGGGAGCGGGGTTTAGAGCACTTCGGAAATCTTAACATGCCAAATCGTGCCAAGACTTTTTTCATGCCCTTTTTTTTTTCCAAGGGAAATTTTAACAGTTTTTCTCCCAGGCTGTGGAGAACCCACAAACGTTGCAGACAAACCGCCTGGTTTTGGCGTTAGGTGGTTGCTGGGAGGTTGCTGAAATGATTTTAACCATCTACCAACAGACCATTTTTGCCCACCAGGGGGTAAATTTTCAAAACTTCAAAAAAAGCTATTCTAGCGCAACGCCGGGGCTATATGCCCCCGGAAATGCCTCCAGATGTCCCAATTCTGCCCACAGCAGGGCCCACCCCCACAACATTGTCAAAAATATCGTTCCTGAAGTGCCCGAGAGGGGGTACAAAAAACAAGTCAAAAAAATCGACTGTAAAATTCTATAAAAAGCTATTCAAGGCCTTCTTGACGCGGTTCGTACGTGCCCCAGGGCTGGGGGACTTCTTTTTTGACCCCGAGAGGGGTTTCTGGGGGTATCCCCGGCAAGGTGGCAGTCTTTGAAGTACGGAGTCACGCAAAGTTGTACCAAGCAGGCTGAACACTGAAATAGGGGTCTTTTCGACTTGCAATGCTTGCACCGCACGTTGCACTACTTTTTCGGGGAAATGGTCCCAGAAGGTACTGTCACGGCGCATTGGGGTCTCAGAGCACTCGTTCTGTGTTTCGGGGCATGGTATTGGGGCAGCCTGCTCTGTAGTTGACTTTATCTGTTGTTTAGACTGCCTCCCTAGTAGCCCTTCGATGACTGCCTCTTTGAAAGGCGTGAATCCACTGTCGTTCATACTCAGGGTGTTGGGGGGCAAGGCTTCTTTCCAAACAAGCCAAGCATTCGCCAGAGATTTACCTAACAAGTACGAAAATACTTTTAGGGGCCACTTTTAAGTCATAAGGGTGCGTTTATGGCGTTTTGTCACAGCATCACCCAGCGTCGGTTCCGCCCATTGCGGTGTTGTAAATATGCACTTGGTGGGGAACAAGATGTCCTTTCCGGCTTCATTCTCTTTTGGCGGACGGTCAAATTTGACTTCACTGGAACATCCAACGTCGATAGAAAGCACACAGGCTTGATGTCATGCCATGTTGTGGTGCAAAGGATGCTCGTCTGCTGGTGGAACTGTGTCCCCACGGGATGCGCGTCCTTGGGCTTGCGGCCTCGCTTCTTTGGGGCGTCCATGATCTCCGGGAGGCCTTTGCGATAGGTAGAAGTCTGCCTCAGGGGCAGCAAGGGAGGACAAAGGTGCAGAAAGGGAACCCTGGGGGGTTTCTTCGCGCGGTTGCCGTTTGCAGCCCAGGCCAGTAGTTAGGTGGTAGTGGACCAGGCCCCCCTGACGGCCTTACCTAAAAAAAATTCCCGGACGGAAAAACTCCCGGACGCCATATTTAACTTGATATAGATTTCAGTTCAAGGCTGAACTCGAGAGGAAGGAAACGCTTTTGACGGCGTAGCTTGGGAGGAAAGAAAGTGAGCAGCTCACCCTAAAGTCCAACAACGACAAAAGGAGCGCCACTCGTGAAACTATTAAAACCATGATGTGGGAAGGAAGTGAGAGGGTGGGGATGAAACTACGGGGGTGCCGGGATGGTCAGGACTTACTTTACTTTACAAGGTCAGGACTTCCAATACCATGTGGTCTTCTCACCCCTGCTTTCTGAAAATCTTTTTTTGATACCCAAAGGGGGGGGGGGGGGGGGGGGGAGAAGGAGGAAGCTGAGATGTTATATTAAAAGAAGGAGAAGAAAGATAAACAATTGTTTTTTTTTTTTCCCTTCTTTTTTTTTTTATTTATTTTCTGGATTCCCTCTAAAGGAATTTTGGCTAGAGCCGGGAAAAAAAAAGCTTTCCATATTTCCCAAGGGAAAATAAAGCACTTTATTTTTTCATTTTGAAAGAAAAAAAATTCGCTGGCTGTTTAACACTTTACACTTTTTTTTTTTTTTTTTTTTTTTTTTTGGCTACTAAGGGTGCCGGACCTCAGTATCCTTTCCCCCCATAATTTTTTTTCTTAATTATACGTTATCGGGGGTGGGGGAATGTTTGTCTGTTTGTTTTGTTTGGGGAGAGGGGGGCTTTTTTTTTTCACACTGCTGCATCTGATTGGTCAGGTGCTGTGGTAGGTTCTCTGTTTCCGCGAGAAACAGGATGGTACACTCTCTATTTGGGGATCAGGGATGGGATCTCGGGATTCTGATTTAATGACAAGTGCCTCAGCCGCCTTCTGATCGGCATGCTACTTCAGCAGGTTAGATGGTTGTGGAGTTGTTGCGGGGGGGGGGGGGGGGGGGGGCAGGTCCCCGGTGTCTTCGAGGTATTGGATTGCTTTCCGTTGGTTTTTCCACAAAGATGTTTCTCAGCGCCAGGGTGTTCTTTTTTCTTCTTTTTTTCCCCTCTTTTTTTCTTCTTCTTCTAAACACCCACTTTTCTTTTTTTTCTTTTTAAATTCAAGTCGACAGTTTCTAGTTTTACGCACCCCTCCAAGAAGCCATCACCAATGGAAGAAAGATTGGTCAACGTATTCAAGTCGATAGTTTCTAGTTTTTCGCACCCAAACAAGAAGCGATCACAAGTTGATGGTTTCTAGTTTTTTGCACCCAGACAAGAAGCGATCACCAATGGAAGAAAGATTGGTCATCGCATTCAAGTTTATGGTTTCTAGTTTTTTGCACCTAAACAAGAAGCGATCACCAATGGAAGAAAGATTGGTCAACGCATTCAAGTTGATGGTTTCTAGTTTTACGCACCCTTCCAAGAAGCTATCACCAATAGAAGAAAGATTGGTCATCGCATTCAAGTCGATGGTTTCTAGTTTCACGCACCCAGACAAGAAGCAATCACCAATGGAAGAAAGATTGGTCATCGCATTCAAGTTGATGGTTTCTAGTTTTTTGCACCCTTCCAAGAAGTAATCACCAATAGAAGAAAGATTGGTCATCGCATTCAAGTCGATGGTTTCTAGTTTTACGCACCCATAAAAGAAGAAATCACCAATAGAAGAAAGGTTGGTCATCGCATTCAAGTTGATGGTTTCTAGATTTTTGCACTCATATAAAAGATTTTCATCAATGGTGGAAACATTGGGGAGGATGAGATCAACAGACGTCAGGTGGTCGCACTCTTCAAGAAACCCAGAGCCTATCCTTGTAACACAGCCTGTGGAGTCGGTGACAACGAGGAACCGAAGTCCGGAAGGAAGGACCGTCGTCTTCATGGACAAGACTTCGACAGCTGGCGAGTTCCCCACCTCCACCACCAGAACCAGCTCAGGGTCAGCTCTCACAAGCTCCTCAAGCTCTGAAACCACTTCTGAGCTCTCAAGCTCCTCCAGCTGAACGGTTCTCATCTTCTTCGCCTCCACATGGACCACGCTGCCCTCCACGAGCCCGAGTTCCTGGATATCTTCACCCCCGTTCCTGTCCAGGACCTCTCCCTCCCAAACCAGTTCGAACTTGCCTTCGAGTAAACCAGCAGCACACCCCGCCTTCTTGTACAGGCTCCCCACCGTCTCCTTCCCCGACACTTCCACATCGTGAACCCCGCCTCCCGTCTTCACGAACACTGTCATATCGTTCACCTCTTCACCTGATCCCTCTCTCTTTCCATTCATGTTCTTTTGGGTTCGTTTTTTATTCTTTTTTCTAATGTATTTTTCCTGTGTGCTTTGTCTCGAAGGCTGCAGGAGTCAAATGAAGAAGAAGAACCTCTAGAAAATAAAAAAACCTACTGTGAAACGAACATCTTCAAGAAAAAGGTGACGAATAACTATTTATTAAATGGGCTCGACCTCTGTGCTTTCATGACCCTTGTCGCTTCGTCTGGGTTGTTCCAGACCACCCTTCCTCTCTCCGCGATCCAGTCATTGATTTTTGTGCCGCCTGCGTCCTTTGTCATGTGTGCACTCCACGTTTTGTGGTGCAGGTTTATGTCTCCTACCGTTAGGACGTTATCGCCGTCATGCAGGTCTTCTGCGGTGAAATCCTCTGTGCGGGTGTCGTCCCCTCCGTTGAGTGGTGGGCGGTAGAGGTTCACAATGTGGATGTCCGGTCCGTTCTTCTGGCTGATTAATACGGATATCTTTTCCGTCACTCTCTTGGTGTAAGTGTCGCCAGATATCTGAAGGGAAACAGAGGTCACCTTGCGCTTTCGTTCCGCCATTTATTTTTTTTGTTTCCCTCTCCCCTCCGTTCTCCTGGTTTTCATTTTTTTAAAAATATTTTTGGTGGTTTTGGAAAAAAAAAAAGAAAAGAAAAAAAGAAAAGAAGAATGACTTTGGTTGCTTCATAAACCGCCTGACGTACGAGCAACTTCTTTACCGCGCTAGCGGATGAGGGAAGGGTGGACTGCGTTCTGGTAGGTTGTTGTGCCCTGTAGTCAGGCACGAAAGGGTCGGACCACTCTTTTCTCTGTGCAGTCGGTACAGCGCATTGTCTTTCAAGTATTTCGCACGTTCTGTTGGATGCAAATTTCGGCCTTCCGGTGTACCCCTTCGATCGCTTGGGTGCACCTATCGATCGTAACGCCACGGATTCTGTTATTTCCCTGGGCAAAAAAAAAAAAAAAAAAAAGATATAAAGGGCCCCCCCGAATAATCCCTTTATTTGGGCAGTGGAGGGGGGGTGTTTGAGCTCCAAAAAAAAAGAATTATTTGGAATACACTTATTTGGGTTGTACTTATTTGGGCTAGGGAGCCTGCCACATGGAAAGCAGGGAGCGGGGCTTAGAGCACTTCGGAAATCTTAACATGCCAAATCGTGCCAAGACTTTTTTCATGCCCTTTTTTTTTTCCAAGGGAAATTTTAACAGTTTTTCTCCCAGGCTGTGGAGAACCCACAAACGTTGCAGACAAACCGCCTGGTTTTGGCGTTAGGTGGTTGCTGGGAGGTTGCAGGGGTCTGAGAGGCTTGAGAAACTGTCGGGGCTTGAGAAGCTTCAAGGGCTTGGGAGGCTGCTGGAGTCTCGTCAGGTGCAGTGTCCATTGTAACACCCGCAACTACATTCTGTGCTGCACTGTCTAAAGCCCGACCCCTTCAAAGTGCTTACTTCGCTAAGCGCCCTTAGCTGTATGGTCTCCTCGGAACTACCTGGAAGGTAGCCGCAGGACCGCATACAGCTAAAGGTGCCGAGCAGTTGCATGACCTCTTACTTGCGTAAGCAGCCTCACAATACCGCCAGTGGGCTACGGCACAGCTTTGGGATCTTGCTCAGGAATGGAATATTGACATTGCGGGCCATGAAAGAAGCAAATACCGGATAAGCTGTCAACACATGAATCCACGTGCCCTTCCGGCAACGCAGAAGCACCCGGGCCACCCACAAAGCGCCTTCGAACTCAGTAGTTCCGTGAAATTTTGAACCGTTCATCACGAACCATCTAGCTTCTTGCGTTAGAAAAATAGTCCCCACAATACCCCCAGGTGCTAAGCCCCGTGGCCCCTGTTCAAAATGCAAAAGAATTGCTTGTAAGTGCCCAAAAAGTGCCCAAAACCAGGCGGAAATCGACTTTTTGGTCAAAAAAGGGGTGTATACATGGGTTAGGTCGGCTAGTACCCTGCACAGGCATAACTGAGAAAAGCCCGTTGCACGACTACCATGTGACCCCCCCACCCCGGTCCCCCCAAAAAAAAAAGAAAGGGGGTCGGGAATTATTTGGGAAATTTGGAGCGGAAAAATCCCCGAAAAAAAAAAGAATTATTTGGGAAAAAACACATTATTTGGGAGGGAATTATTCCCCCCTTTATATGGTCACCTCTCTGCTATTTGTCACAAAGTACTGCCCGCAAATTTCATATTTCTTTAAGTGTAAAAATCAAAAGCCATGCCTGGATTAGCTCCAGAAGTGGAATAAAATTTCGAATAAGAAAATCATGGCTAGGTGCTGTTTAAACCCAGCGAAAATTAAGCAGGATTTACACTACTTTTCCCCTTAATTCCATGTCGAAGTTGTGCGAACTGTGTTCATGCGCCACGAGAACCGGTACCTTGTTGCCAGCTTCCCTCAGGCCATGAGCTCTGCGTGAAGGTAGACCCGGTTCGTGTCTTGCCCTTCCCGCAGTACTTGCATTTGAACGGGCCTTTAGGTTTGCTCGGCCGTTTCTTGGCTCTGGGCTTCTTGGGACAATGTCCTTCGTGCCAGCGCATTTTTTTTTTTTTTTTTTTTTTTTTTTTTTTTTAAATCTAACTCGTAAATGAGTCGCATTGTTGCTCTTGGGACGCCTCTAAGACCTGTGCCCTCACACGTATGTAGGGGTTCCCCTGCTGCTTCGTTTCCCACAGGCTTTTGTGGCTATTGTCTCCTATTTTTGCTTATTGAATCCCCCAAGGCACCACCCCCAGGGTCTTCTTTTTTTGTTTTTTTTTTTTTTTTTTTTTTTTTTTTTTTCCAACAGAAGGGGGTGGGGGGAGGGGGAGTAAATCAATCTTGTTCCCTCTTTTCCTTTCACACTGTACTGGGTGGTGTGGTTCTTCTACCTGACCTTTCGGCTGCCTTGATCGGCTTTGCCATGACACTGCGGCCGGCGGATTTTGTTCGTGTTCTTTTCTTTTTTGTGCTCTATTTGGACGATTGTACACACATGTGCAAATTGGCATTTTCGCCTAATTTGCCACACGGCATCCCATTGTGGTCTGTATGCTTACCCAAGATGGCACCCTAAGACCATCTTTAATGTACCTCTCAGAAATATCACTGCCTCCTCTCAAAACGATGGTTTCTAGACTCCCGCAATTATATACAAAGTAATCACCAATAGAAAGAAAGTGCTTCGAACTTAGGTCGATGGTTTTTAGTTTGCTGCAGAATGAAAAGCAGTACTCTCCTAAGGAATAAAGATTGGTCATTGAACTCAAGTCGATGGCTTTTAGTTTATAGCAGCCAGACAAGAAGTTACGACCAATGGAAGAAACATTGGTCATCGAACTAAAGTCGAGGGTTTCTAGTTCTTCGTTCGCACACAAGAAGCAATGACCAATGGAATTAAGATTGGTCATCCCATTCAAGTCAATTGTTTCTAGTTTTTTGCACCCTAATAAGAAGTAATCACCAACAGAAGAAAGATTGGTCATCGCTTTCAAGTCGATGGTTTCTAGATTTTTGCACTCTTTTAAAAAGTCATGATAAATAGTAGAAACATTGGGGAGGATGAGAGAGACAGACGTCAGGTGGTTGCATTTCCGAAGAAAACCCTCGTCTATACTTGTAACACAGCCTGTGGAGTCGGTGACAACGAGGAACTGAAGTCCAGAAGGAAGGTCACTGCTGCTCATGGACAAGACTTCGACAGCTGGAGAGTCCCCCACCTCCACCACCAGAACAAGCTCAGGGTCAGCTGACACAAGACCCTCAAGCTCAGAAAGTACTTCTGAGTTCTTGTCCTTCAGCTCTTCCAAATGAACTGTTTTCTTGTTCTCCTCCACATGGACCATGGAGCCCTCCACGAGGGCAAGTTGCTGAAGCTCTTCACCCCCTTTCATGTCAAGGACCTCACCCTCCCAAACCAGTTTGAACCTGCCTTCGAGTAAACCAGCAGCACACCCCGCCTTCTTGTACAGGCTCCCCACTGTCTCCTTCCCCGACACTTCCACATCGTGAACCCCGCCTCCCGTCTTCACGAACACTGTCATATCGTTCACCCCTTCATCTGATCTCTTTCTCTTTCTGTTCATGTTCTTTTTTTTTCGTTCTTTTCCCCCCAAACACTTCTTGTTTTGTTTTTATTTTCCCTGTGTGCTTGTCGTGAAGGCTTCAGAAAAAGTAGATCTTGTATACCACAAACGTGACTTTGATTTTAGTGGGGCCTGTCCTATCAGGCCAAAAATAATAAAAATAGTTTTTTGTATTGTTCTGTAAAAAGTCCCAAGTATGGTCCAAAAGGTTGCCACGAATCTATGAGGATCTGGCACTACCTACGGGTAGCTCGCGACGAGGAAGGCAAATGGTCTAAGGATCTACTTCCGACGCTGCACAGTTACATGCTACGGCTTGTCTCTGCTGGAGGAGGCCGCGAGGACACTTGGTCGGCATCGCTGTGAAAGCCCCGAGGAGCAGAGCCGGTTCATTTTTTCATAGCGCATTTTGCGTTAAGAAGCGAAAGCCTGGATAGCTGCGCTTCATCCTCGCCTGCACAGGCCTGAACAAGAGTCTGAGCCACTTACCCTTGCCGCCATGTAACTTCCCCTCCTATCGTGAGATAGTCGAGACATGTTCCGAGGAGCCTACTTCATCGAGCACGATTTCAAATCATGGTTTTTCCAGTTTGAGCTGCACAGGGAATCGCGGCCTTTCTTCTCGTTCAGAGCGGATGGGAATATCTTGCAGAGGCTTGCAATAGGATACCGAGCCGCACCGCAGCTGGGTCAAGCCGTCGCCAGATGTGTAGCTAACGAGTCTGTGAGAAATTCATCCGTCCTGGCTGTCGTCTGGCTGGACAACATCGTGCTCATTGACAAGGACCTGGATACGTTGAAGGAGGCTTCGCTCAGGTTCGAAGCTCTGTGCCGGAGGTACCTGAAATGATTTTAAGTTAGAATAGAGAAGCGGAGAAATAGATAAAAAGGGGTGGAAAAGAATAAATACTGCATACGAAAACAGAGAGTCGAATATAAAGGGAAAAAGGTGACTGACATCCTCAAGAGGAGCCTCCCACATACCAGAATTAAGCAGAGGTTGCTTCCATGGCCCGTATCAGTCTATCGCCGGAAAGAATGATGAAAATAACGGAACGAAGTGAAGAAGGAAAAGAGAAAAGACGGCCTGGTCGCCAGGAAGTGCTGGTTCAGACGCGTCGGCGGACGCAGTTTAACGTCATACCCGGGACCGAAAACATGTAGGAAAAGGAAAAAGCAGAAAGGGTAATAACAAGTTTAAAATTGGAAAGAAAATGGAAAGGGTGGAAACTAAATAATAGGGTGCGAGGTCTGTGAAACCTTGCATCGCCTATCGCCCTCGTAGCACGCCGGGCCGGCACTCCTACATTGTGTAGGGTTGTTTCCGATTGTTCCTAGTTGTAGGAATGCAGGACAGTCGACCACTGCGACTCGTTGTAATAGAGGGTCCCGGCCCCTACAAAGTCAGCGAGCAGGGCTGCCACGGTCGAGTAGGACTTGTCCCCGAACCCTTGGGTTTGCAGCAGAAAGCCTTGTTCCTGGCGGGATGCGTAGTGCCACGTCGAACCGTGACAGACCAGCAGGCACGGGATCACAACCCGTGTGTCGAGGGGGACCGCGACCAGGGGGGCCTCACCCAAGAAGTGAGTGCACGCCCTGGACATGCAATTGGGGTCAAAAGTGGCCTCGCCCCTGGAAAGAAAGCCCAGATACCGAAGCTCATCCAGGTCCTCAGGGCCGTCGACGCCTGCATCCTTGGTGAGCCTCCGAAGGGCGACGAGCCCAGTGATCCTGGTGTTCGGCCGCGTCGCGGCGAGATCTCGCTTGGCCGCGGGGAGTGCGGGACCGTCCTCGGGCTCCGGGCGTTTGTTCCTCTGTGCGTTGTAGGTGATCAGGAGAGGGGTCTTCCCCGAAGGTCTAGCTTTATCGCCTCCTGGGGTCTCGGAGCCAAAGAGCGGGTGCTTCCATCCACCTCGGGCGAAGAACTCCGACCACCAATGTTGCTGCACCGGGGTGTTCAGTCCCGAGTGCCACTCGTGAGACAGCCGGAGACGCTCGGACTCAGGCAGTGCGTTGTGCGCAGTCACAAGTAGTTGCTCTTGGTTGGCGACAGTTACTTGTTGGTCAGTTCTGACCGCGTCACGAGCCTCGAGCAGCAGTTGATGTGGAGGGGTGTCCAGGTGCTTCGGGAGGGACCCGACCGCCAGGATCCGTCTCTGGTGTTCGTCCAAGAGCTCCGGTCGCTGTCGGAAGTAGACCAAGAGACTGAAGTAGCGGTCCATCCGTCTCTGGAGGAGCCTTCGGTCGAGGGCATCCTGGTCAAGGCCCTGGGACTGTTCGCGCAGGATGAGAAGCCCTTCGTCGTCGGTGGATGTAGAACTCTTACCACGACGGCTTTCGTGCTCGTATGCAGTGCCGTCGTGCTTCTTCTTACGCGAGGGTTTGTCCGGGGAGTCCTGCGTGAGGTCGATCACCTCTGGGGCCCTGCTTGTTTGAGGAGGGTCAAGGGGGGGCAAATCCCTCGGTTCGGGCAACGGGCGCCTCCAGGGTCAGTGTTTGGACGCCGACCGCCGGTTGGAGTGTCGCGTGTCCCATGCCGGGAGGCATCGGCGTGTCAATCCCGAGCCCGATGTCCTGATGGGCGGACTGGGTGCATACCGTAAGCTGGGCGGCCCCAGGGACCGTCACTAGGGCTCCAATCGTCTGGTGGATGCCCAGGTGGCCCCCTGCCGAATCGGGCGTCGTCGCCTCGACTCGGACTAGAGATGGCTCCGCAGCCGACGTCGATTCCCTCTGGGTGCTGATAACCGGTTGGAGTGTCACGTGTCCCATGCCAGACGGCATCGGTGTGTCAATCCCGTGCCCGGTGCAGACCGCGAGCTCAGAGGGTGCCACGCTCGTTGATAGCGGCTGGCACGGTGTCAACTGCGGCCCAGCATTCGTCCGCCTCAGCAGAGTCACGCGGGGTGTAGAAGCTGCAAGCGATCGCGGTTCTGTAGCCTCCGAAACCGGCCTGGCCGAGGTCGCAGGCGTCCTCAGTTCCATGGACCTTGTGAATAGCCTGACCTCTAGTGAAACGGGTGTCTGTAGTTCTGCCGACTTCGTGAAAAGCTTGATCGGCGCGGCCATGGGCGTCCTCAATTCCGCGTATATTGGGGACAGCTTGCTACTAAGAGGGGATGTCTGGAGGGCTACGGAAGACGAGAACAGCACAGGTGTTGCGGTTGGGTCCGTCTGACAGGCTGCGACTGCTATCTGTGGCGCAGACTTCCGCAAACTTGCGACCTTCGGGAAAAGTGGGATCGTTCCAACTAAGTCTGTCTGGCTCGCCGCAGATGTGGTGGCGACAGAGCATCCGGTGTGCACAGCCCGGGCGGCCACAGCGGCAACTAGGGTCACGAAGGTTATGGCGACGGGACGCTCGATGTGAGCGGTGTGTGTAGTCATAGCTGGAGCGGCGGCTGTCGTGTCAGACCGTCTGACGCGTGTGGCATGTGCAGCTACGGCTGCGGCCTTGGCGACGTAGATAAGGAGGGTGCGGTCATCCGGGGTGTTGACAGCACCCTCAGCCGTTTCTGGATTCGAGTAGCTTGCCTGCGGTGCCGCCGGGGTGACGACCGGCTCTAACTCGCGGCGCTCTGCCTCGGGGTCAAGAACACGTGTAATGTGTTTCCTGCCCGGGGCTGTCTCGGCCCACGTCTTGTCTGTGATGCAGAGGATGTTGTGCTCGCAGTAGGTCGTGCAAAGCTGTTGGACACGCTGGGTTCTTAACTTTTTGTCGGTGTCTTTAACGACGTACCGTCCGTTTGTAAGGAGAGCGATAATCCAGTGGTCGCTGCGACTGCGTTTCAGGGGACCGATGATCAGACAAGGGGCTTTCATGCCCGCGCTGAAAGTTACCAGTTTTGCTCCGACTACCATGAGGCAGGCGCGTGACATGGTTGAGCGGGAGAGGATCGGGCGCTTCTGCATTGTCGGAAGGGTTGACGCTTCGTGCGAAGCCGTGGTACATCTTCTGAATCTCTTGCATTGTAGAGAAGGGGATGCGATCCACCCCGGCATACTCTGCCAACCAGTTTATGACGGCCCAACCGCATTCCAGGCCCCAACGACCCTCCCCACTTTTGTTGTGCAGGTTGATGGGGGGCGAAAACACCTGATCCGCGGCATCGGATGGTGAGACCACGGAGGCTGCTCGGGGTCCAGCTAAACCTGAAGAGCTATCCGAGGAGCTGCCTGAGGAACTACCCAAGGGCTTGCCTGAGGGGCCGTCCGTGGAGTCGCCTGAGGAACCGGCCGAGGGGTTGTCCGAGGGGGGCGATGAACGAGGTTTCTTGGGACCTACGTACGTTTGCTCCGGCAGCCAGGAAACAACCGGGTCTTTGGCCTTGTATTGTTGAAGGACCTTAGAGAAAAAGGCCCGCAGGTGCTTTCTCTCCGAGGCAAAGAGCCGTTCCACTTCCCGAGTGCTTTTGTTCTTTTCCTAAGAATGAAGGAACACAATAATAATACTCTTCATAAATTCATAGATTGTTTTTGGTTTTTTTTCTTCATGTACTTGCCTTGAAGGTAAACCCACAGGAACACAATAACAATACTCTTCATAAAAGAAAATGAAGGAATGAAGGGGAAAAAAAAAAAAAAAAAAAAAAAAAAAAACAACCCTGGGGGAAGAAGAAAATACACTGAATCGAAAAAGAAGGGAAAACGAAGTTGAGGATTTCAGACAGATCAGTCGGGTCCCACAGTGGGATGCCAATCGGCAAACCAACCTGGCCTCGACCCACCCACCTGCAAGCCCCCAGCCCATAACCCCTAACAACCCATCAAGGACACCTTCACCTACATCTCACATTCGCTGCGGCTCCCTTTTATCAGGGCACTGGTGCATTCCTACCATTCATCGGAGGTGCCACAGCAAAAGAAAAAGAAAAAAAACCAATTGGAAAGCAATAAATCAGAAATAAAAATCGTTGAAAGAAGCAAAGTTGAAACAAAAAAAAACAGAGAAAAAAAACTCAATGTGCAGGACAAACCAAAAGAAATATAAATGAATGATAATGGAAAAAACAATTTGGAAAGCAATAAATCAGAATAGCAGGCCGACCCGCCTGCAAACCCGTGCCACTTGCACAGAGCCAGATTTTCAAGTGTAGGAGTGAAAACTAATATTTCACTTTATCAGACGCAGTGGGATGGGGGAGAGGTTCTTCACTACACTGCACAGGCACTGCTTGCAGGAGCGACTCGCCAGGCATCGGTACCTCTTCCTCCTTTTCGGCAGGAGGTGCAGGGGTTGCGGTGTCATCTGAAACACTTACCCCAGGTGGCACCCTAGACTTTAAAAGCCTCTTAATAGCATCAGTGCCTCCTCTCAAGTTGATGGTTTCTAGTTTTTCGCACCGTGACAAGAAGTAATGACCAATACAAGAAAGATTGGTCATCCCATTCAAGTCGATGGTTTCTAGTTTTCTGCACCCTGACAAGAAAGAATTACCAATGGAAGAAAGATTGGTCCCATTCAAGTTGATGGTTTCTAGTTTTTTGCACCCTGACAAGAAGCAATAACTAACAGAAGAAAGATTGGTCATCGCATTCAGGTTGATGGTTTCTAGTTTTTCACAATCTGACAAGAAGCAATGACCAACAGAAGAAAGATTGGTCATCGCATTCAGGTTGATGGTTTCTAGTTTTTCACAATCTGTCAAGAAGCAATGACCAATGTGATAAATATTGGTCATCGAATTCAAGTCGATGGTTTCTAGATTTCTGCATTCTCTTAAAAAATTAGGATTAATGGTGGAAACATTGGGGAGGATGAGAGAGACAGACGTCAGGTGGTTGCATTTCCGAAGAAAACCCTCGTCTATACTTGTAACACAGCCTGTGGAGTCGGTGACAACGAGGAACTGAAGTCCAGAAGGAAGGTCACTGCTGCTCATGGACAAGACTTCGACAGCTGGAGAGTCCCCCACCTCCACCACCAGAACAAGCTCAGGGTCAGCTGACACAAGACCCTCAAGCTCAGAAACCAATCCTGAGTTCTCGTCCTTCAACTCATGCAGACGAACTGTTCTCTTATGCTCTGCCTCCACATGGACCATGGAGCCCTCCACAAGCCCAAGTTGCTGAAGCTCTTCACCGCCTTTCATGTCAAGGACCTCACCCTCCCAAACCAGTTTGAACTTGCCTTCGAGTAAACCAGCAGCACACCCCGCCTTCTTGTACAGGCTCCCCACTGTCTCCTTCCCCGACACTTCCACATCGTGAACCCCGCCTCCCGTCTTCACGAACACTGTCATATCGTTCACCCCTTCATCTGATCTCTTTCTCTTTCTGTTCATGTTCTTTTTTTTTCGTTCTTTTCCCCCCAAACACTTCTTGTTTTGTTTTTATTTTCCCTGTGTGCTTGTCGTGAAGGCTTCAGAAAAAGTAGATCTTGTATACCACAAACGTGACTTTGATTTTAGTGGGGCCTGTCCTATCAGGCCAAAAATAATAAAAATAGTTTTTTGTATTGTTCTGTAAAAAGTCCCAAGTATGGTCCAAAATCCGAAAAAAGTACATAATTTATACAGCACACTAAATCCCCAGACGCTGAACAATATAAATACAAATCCGGTAGTACTATTCCTTGGTATGCGTTCTTTTTCTTTCAATCGATTGTTATATGTACTTATAAAATACAGCGCGCATTCGACGGCACTGATCAAGCGACTGGCACCTTCCACTCAATAGTACTATTCCACGATTCAGGGAAGGAAAAGGTAAAGAAACGAAGAACGAAATGAAAAGAGGAGGGGGGGATATAAGATTGATTTCTGGCATGCGTGCGATGTCCCAAGCTACAAAGCCAATGCGTGCACTACGTCATCATCAGAGGAGTCGGTGTCAGAACATAAGAATCTTTCCTTCCTTAGCGGGTGCAGGGGGATGGGGGAGAGGTTCTTCACTTGACTGCACAGGCACTGCTTGCAGAGCGACTCGCCAGGCATCGGTACCTCTTCCTCCTTTTCGGCAGGAGGTGCAGGGGTTGCGGTGTCATCTGAATAATTTACCCCTGGTGGCACCTTTGCTTTTAAAAGCCTCTTAAAAGTATCAGTGCCTCCTCTCAAAACGATGGTTTCTAACTTGTTGCACTCTGACAAGAAGCGATCACTGCAAGTCACTTGCTAAGTGTTAACTAAGGGTACCGTGAGGGAGTAGTGCTTTGAGTAGGTTTGCCAGAGGCAATTGAGAAACGCCCACGTCGAGGCCTCATCGTCGTCGGTCGCTGTCATCCAAAGAGGCCCGCATGCTGAGCCCCCCCTGAGGTTGCACTACGTGTGGTCATCCATCCCTCGCTTTGTCCCCAGCTGCTTTCAGCGTTTCGTTATATGCAAGCCATCCTTGCCAGGGCTTCCTGAGTGCTTTTGTTCTTCTCCCCACAGCATTCTCCCCATTTTTTTTTTTTTTTTTTTTTTTTTTTTTTTTTTTTTTTTTTTTTTTTTTTTTTTTTTTTTGGTTTTTCTTCTTTCTTGTACCTGCCTTTGAAGGTAAACCCACAGGAACACAATAATAATACTCTTCATAAAAGAAAATGAAGGAATGAAGGAAAAATAAAAAGAAAAAAAAACAGCCTTGGGAAGAAGAAAATACACTGAATCGAAAAAGAAGGGAAAACGAAGACAGATCAGTCGGGTCCCACAGTGGGATGCCAATCGGCAAACCAACCTGGCCTTGACCCACCCACCTGCAAGCCCCCAGCCCATAACCCCTAAAAACCCATCAAGGACACCTTCACCTACATCTCACATTCGCTGCGGCTCCCCACCCTTTTATCAGGGCACTGGTGCCACAGCAAAAGAAAAAGAGAGAAAAAAATACAAATGAAATGATAGTAGAAAAAACAATTTGGAAAGCAATAAATCAGAATAGCAAGCCGACCTGCCTGCAAACCCGTGAATAGCCACTTGCACAGAGCCAGATGCAAACTAATATTTCACAGTGGGGTGGGGAGAGGTTCTTCACTAGACTGCACAGGCACTGCTTGCAGGAGCGACTCGCCAGGCATCGGCACCTCTTCCTCCTTTTCGGCAGGAGGTGCAGGGGTTGCGGTGTCATCTGAAACACTTACCCCTCGTGGCACCTCAGCCTTAAAAAGCTTCTTAAAAATGTATCAGTGCCTCCTCTCAAAACGATGGTTTCTAATTTGTTGCACTCTGACAAGAACTCATCACCAATGAAATAAAGATTGGTCATTGCAGTCAAGTTGATGGTCACAAGTTTTTTGCACCCACACAAGAAGTAATGGCCAATGGAGTAAATATTGGCCATCGCATTTAGGTTGATGGTTTCAAGTTTTCGCACCCACACAAGAAGTGATCACCAATAGAATTAAGATTCGTCATCCCATTCAGGTTGATGGTTTCTAGTTTTTGCACCCATACAAGAAGCCATCAGGAATGGATTTAAGATTGGTCATCTCATTCATGTTGATGGTTTCTAGTTTTTTGCACCCTCTTATGAAGTAATCACCGATGGAAGAAAGATTGGTCATCTCATTTAGGTTGATGGTTTCTAGTTTTTCGCACCCTGACAGGAAGTGATTACCAATGGAAGAAAGATTGGTCATCGCTTTCAAGTCAATGGTTTCTAGTTTTTCGCACCCAAACAAGAAGTAATCACCAATGGAATTAAGACAGGTCATCGCATTCAAGTTAATGGTTTTAATTTTTTCACACCCACACAAGAAGCCATAACCAATGGAATAAATATTGGTCATCACATTCAAGTTGATGGTTTCTAGTTTTGTGGTAAAAAAAAAAGAAATAAGTCGAAGTAATAAGGATAGGGAAAGAAATTCAGTACGATAGGAAAAGAAGTGGTTAGCAACGGCCCACACAAAAAAGACAATTCAATAAAAAAAAAGTGTACTCGCGAACAGGGGATTTCGGACAGATCACTGTATGGTAACTGAAATGATTTTAAATTAGAATAGAGAAGCGAAAAAAAAGCGAAAAAATAGATAAAAAGGGGTGGAAAAGAATAAATACTGCATACGAAAACAGGGAGTCGTAGTAAGTAACACTGCCAGAAAAACCACAAAAAAGGATGGCAAAATTTGAGTGGGTGGGAGGTACAGGTGGTACCAATTACAACAGGTGTCGGATATGTGCCTCGGTAGTGCACATGTTTCCTGCGAACATCAACGCTGCATAAGCGTGGCGGACGATGCCATACCTCGGTGCTAAAGAATTCTGTCATTTGCTCTTGGGTAAAGTTGACTTGAGGGGGACCTTTAGTCGGGGGTGGTCTTGCAACTGCTTGTTGTAATTCCTCTTCACAACCGAGTTTAGCCTTGAATAAGCCGTCCGGACTGAACGGGCAGCTGAAATGATGTTGTAAGTGGGAATAAAAAGCGAAAAAGTTAAAAACAGATGAAGAAGGATAAATACTGCATACGAAAACAGAGAGTTGAATAGAAAAGAATAAAAGTGACTGACATCCTCAAGAGGAGCCTCCCACATACCAGGAATTAAGCAGAGGTTGCTTCCATGGCCCGTATCAGTCTATCGCCGGAAAGAATAATGAAAATAACAGAACGAAGTGAAAAGGAAAAGAGAAAAAACGGCCTGGTCGCCAGGAAGTGCTGGTTCAGACGCGTCAGGCCTTGCAGCAGGCTTTACTTGCTGATGTCGTTGAAATAGAGAATAGAATCCTCTTCTTTCGGACGGGCTCTTCTTTTCACACAAAAGCGTGCCCACTCCTTTTCGTATGGCTCTTGGAAGGGGGTGAACCCTGCTGCGTCTGCCTCTTGTGCAGTCGGGTTCTTGCCTATCCCAAAGGAACCTTGGTAGGAACTTTTGGAGGGCTTAAATTAGGCCCAGGAGTGAAATAATATTTCTTATTTTAACCAGGGTCCCCGGTAAGGTGGGGATAGACCGGCGATCGCCGGTCTAAGCAATTCTTTTTGAAAACGTCGCTGGTCTACGTAGACCGGCGAATTTCTAGTACCTGCGGTAGGCCATAAGGGGGCAGGGGTTGCCCCCTTTGTGAGGAATTTTTCTCTTTTTATTAATCACGGGTGAGTGGTTTAGTCCGCATTGCATTGCCTGCACCCACTGAATAATAAACTGCTATCCGCAATTCCCTGCTCTACAACCTGAGAAACTGAACTGTCTATTGGTGATAAGCACGGAGGGGGCAGATGTTCCGAGTGAAGACTTCATCAGTTGCGTCATAAGACGGTTTCATGATATGCCGACAAGCAGACGGCATGTGAACCTTACTGAGGCTGAGTTTCTGGAGGAGTAGCACAAACGTTCAGGGAGAAAAAAAGAAGTGTTCAAGCCAACGAGAGGCCCAATTAACGTTCACCCCTATTTTTATTTTTATTTTGAAAAAAAGGGTCAAAAAATCGGCCAAAAAGCACCACAGGTCTATCGAAAAAAACCCATTTTGAACCGGGGGCCCTGTTTTAACGCCATCAGAATTTTTTCACTCCTGGGCCTAATTTCTTTTAGAAGCCGGAGCGTGAAAATAAAGTCAGGAGTGAAATAAAGTGAATTCCTATTTTCACTCCCACCCATGAAAATTCTGCTGGAGTTAAATAAAAAAGTATGAATAAGGAATGAAAGAAAAAGCTTTCTGGTCCTCCCTTGCTAAGTGTAGGGACCGGGTCATCGGTGGGAGTGTTTTGGTTTCCTGCCGTTTTGCTCTCTGAGCGTCTCGTTTTCCTCGCAACGTAGGACCTGCCAGTGACGTGCCACCGACACCGTGTTGCATGAACGGCACGTCGTCGTCGTCGTCGTCGTCGTCGTCGTCGGAGTCCCCTGGCTGGTCCAGGTTCGAGTACGTTCGACCATGATGGACTGTGTCGACTGTGTTGGTGCTTTCCTCCGTTGCAGGGGGGCTTGGGACGACACGCCAAGATCCACTGGAAGCCTATTTGTTCTTTGTGTAACTTGATGGCCCTGTAGAGGTATGGCATCTTCGTCGCCTGCAAGTCACTTGCTAAGTGTTAACTAAGGTTGCTGTGAGGACGCATGGAGGGGTGCTGCAGAGTACTGGTCGCTGTCATCCAAAGAGGCCTGCACACCGAGCCCCCTGAGGTTGCACTACGTGTGGTCATCCATCCCTCGCTTTGTCCCCAGCTGCTTTCAGCGTTTCGTCGTTATATGCAAGCCGTCCTTGCTGGGGCTTCCCGAGTGCTTTTGTTCTTCTCTGCTCACAGCATTCCCCATCTTTCTTCTTTTTTTTTTTTTTTTTTTTTTTCCTGTACTTGCCTTGAAGGTGAACTCACAGGAACACAATAATAACACTCTTCAAAGAAAATGAAAAAAAGAAAAAATAACATAAAACCACGAAAAAAAAAAAGCAGCCCTGGGGGAGAATTTCTTGTTCATGCAAAAAAAAAAAAAATAAAAAAAAAAAAAGAAAGAAAAAGAAGAAAAGATTTGATAAATTTCGGTGTGTGGGTGGTGCTCACCGTACGGAGCCTGCAGAAAAAAAAGATATCTTTGAAGGGAACCTGCAGTGTGTGACAGAATCGCCTTAAAAGAAATTCACTATGATAGGAACGAAGTGGTTAGCAACGGCCCGCAAAAAAAAAGAGATGAGATAAAGGAGGTTCCTACGTCCCCCTCGTCTCTACTTATAAAAAGAAACAAATGAAATGATGGTGGAAAAAAACCAATTGGAAAGCAATAAATCAGAAATAAAAATCGTTGAAAGAAGCAAAGTTGAAACAAAAAAAAACAGAGAAAAAAAACTCAATGTGCAGGACAAACCAAAAGAAATATAAATGAATGATAATGGAAAAAACAATTTGGAAAGCAATAAATCAGAATAGCAGGCCGACCCGCCTGCAAACCCGTGCCACTTGCACAGAGCCAGATTTTCAAGTGTAGGAGTGAAAACTAATATTTCACTTTATCAGACGCAGTGGGATGGGGGAGAGGTTCTTCACTACACTGCACAGGCACTGCTTGCAGGAGCGACTCGCCAGGCATCGGTACCTCTTCCTCCTTTTCGGCAGGAGGTGCAGGGGTTGCGGTGTCATCTGAAACACTTACCCCAGGTGGCACCCTAGACTTTAAAAGCCTCTTAATAGCATCAGTGCCTCCTCTCAAGTTGATGGTTTCTAGTTTTTCGCACCGTGACAAGAAGTAATGACCAATACAAGAAAGATTGGTCATCCCATTCAAGTCGATGGTTTCTAGTTTTCTGCACCCTGACAAGAAAGAATTACCAATGGAAGAAAGATTGGTCCCATTCAAGTTGATGGTTTCTAGTTTTTTGCACCCTGACAAGAAGCAATAACTAACAGAAGAAAGATTGGTCATCGCATTCAGGTTGATGGTTTCTAGTTTTTCACAATCTGACAAGAAGCAATGACCAACAGAAGAAAGATTGGTCATCGCATTCAGGTTGATGGTTTCTAGTTTTTCACAATCTGTCAAGAAGCAATGACCAATGTGATAAATATTGGTCATCGAATTCAAGTCGATGGTTTCTAGATTTCTGCATTCTCTTAAAAAATTAGGATTAATGGTGGAAACATTGGGGAGGATGAGAGAGACAGACGTCAGGTGGTTGCATTTCCGAAGAAAACCCTCGTCTATACTTGTAACACAGCCTGTGGAGTCGGTGACAACGAGGAACTGAAGTCCAGAAGGAAGGTCACTGCTGCTCATGGACAAGACTTCGACAGCTGGAGAGTCCCCCACCTCCACCACCAGAACAAGCTCAGGGTCAGCTGACACAAGACCCTCAAGCTCAGAAACCAATCCTGAGTTCTCGTCCTTCAACTCATGCAGACGAACTGTTCTCTTATGCTCTGCCTCCACATGGACCATGGAGCCCTCCACAAGCCCAAGTTGCTGAAGCTCTTCACCGCCTTTCATGTCAAGGACCTCACCCTCCCAAACCAGTTTGAACTTGCCTTCGAGTAAACCAGCAGCACACCCCGCCTTCTTGTACAGGCTCCCCACTGTCTCCTTCCCCGACACTTCCACATCGTGAACCCCGCCTCCCGTCTTCACGAACACTGTCATATCGTTCACCCCTTCATCTGATCTCTTTCTCTTTCTGTTCATGTTCTTTTTTTTTCGTTCTTTTCCCCCCAAACACTTCTTGTTTTGTTTTTATTTTCCCTGTGTGCTTGTCGTGAAGGCTTCAGAAAAAGTAGATCTTGTATACCACAAACGTGACTTTGATTTTAGTGGGGCCTGTCCTATCAGGCCAAAAATAATAAAAATAGTTTTTTGTATTGTTCTGTAAAAAGTCCCAAGTATGGTCCAAAATCCGAAAAAAGTACATAATTTATACAGCACACTAAATCCCCAGACGCTGAACAATATAAATACAAATCCGGTAGTACTATTCCTTGGTATGCGTTCTTTTTCTTTCAATCGATTGTTATATGTACTTATAAAATACAGCGCGCATTCGACGGCACTGATCAAGCGACTGGCACCTTCCACTCAATAGTACTATTCCACGATTCAGGGAAGGAAAAGGTAAAGAAACGAAGAACGAAATGAAAAGAGGAGGGGGGGATATAAGATTGATTTCTGGCATGCGTGCGATGTCCCAAGCTACAAAGCCAATGCGTGCACTACGTCATCATCAGAGGAGTCGGTGTCAGAACATAAGAATCTTTCCTTCCTTAGCGGGTGCAGGGGGATGGGGGAGAGGTTCTTCACTTGACTGCACAGGCACTGCTTGCAGAGCGACTCGCCAGGCATCGGTACCTCTTCCTCCTTTTCGGCAGGAGGTGCAGGGGTTGCGGTGTCATCTGAATAATTTACCCCTGGTGGCACCTTTGCTTTTAAAAGCCTCTTAAAAGTATCAGTGCCTCCTCTCAAAACGATGGTTTCTAACTTGTTGCACTCTGACAAGAAGCGATCACTGCAAGTCACTTGCTAAGTGTTAACTAAGGGTACCGTGAGGGAGTAGTGCTTTGAGTAGGTTTGCCAGAGGCAATTGAGAAACGCCCACGTCGAGGCCTCATCGTCGTCGGTCGCTGTCATCCAAAGAGGCCCGCATGCTGAGCCCCCCCTGAGGTTGCACTACGTGTGGTCATCCATCCCTCGCTTTGTCCCCAGCTGCTTTCAGCGTTTCGTTATATGCAAGCCATCCTTGCCAGGGCTTCCTGAGTGCTTTTGTTCTTCTCCCCACAGCATTCTCCCCATTTTTTTTTTTTTTTTTTTTTTTTTTTTTTTTTTTTTTTTTTTTTTTTTTTTTTTTTTGGTTTTTCTTCTTTCTTGTACCTGCCTTTGAAGGTAAACCCACAGGAACACAATAATAATACTCTTCATAAAAGAAAATGAAGGAATGAAGGAAAAATAAAAAGAAAAAAAAACAGCCTTGGGAAGAAGAAAATACACTGAATCGAAAAAGAAGGGAAAACGAAGACAGATCAGTCGGGTCCCACAGTGGGATGCCAATCGGCAAACCAACCTGGCCTTGACCCACCCACCTGCAAGCCCCCAGCCCATAACCCCTAAAAACCCATCAAGGACACCTTCACCTACATCTCACATTCGCTGCGGCTCCCCACCCTTTTATCAGGGCACTGGTGCCACAGCAAAAGAAAAAGAGAGAAAAAAATACAAATGAAATGATAGTAGAAAAAACAATTTGGAAAGCAATAAATCAGAATAGCAAGCCGACCTGCCTGCAAACCCGTGAATAGCCACTTGCACAGAGCCAGATGCAAACTAATATTTCACAGTGGGGTGGGGAGAGGTTCTTCACTAGACTGCACAGGCACTGCTTGCAGGAGCGACTCGCCAGGCATCGGCACCTCTTCCTCCTTTTCGGCAGGAGGTGCAGGGGTTGCGGTGTCATCTGAAACACTTACCCCTCGTGGCACCTCAGCCTTAAAAAGCTTCTTAAAAATGTATCAGTGCCTCCTCTCAAAACGATGGTTTCTAATTTGTTGCACTCTGACAAGAACTCATCACCAATGAAATAAAGATTGGTCATTGCAGTCAAGTTGATGGTCACAAGTTTTTTGCACCCACACAAGAAGTAATGGCCAATGGAGTAAATATTGGCCATCGCATTTAGGTTGATGGTTTCAAGTTTTCGCACCCACACAAGAAGTGATCACCAATAGAATTAAGATTCGTCATCCCATTCAGGTTGATGGTTTCTAGTTTTTGCACCCATACAAGAAGCCATCAGGAATGGATTTAAGATTGGTCATCTCATTCATGTTGATGGTTTCTAGTTTTTTGCACCCTCTTATGAAGTAATCACCGATGGAAGAAAGATTGGTCATCTCATTTAGGTTGATGGTTTCTAGTTTTTCGCACCCTGACAGGAAGTGATTACCAATGGAAGAAAGATTGGTCATCGCTTTCAAGTCAATGGTTTCTAGTTTTTCGCACCCAAACAAGAAGTAATCACCAATGGAATTAAGACAGGTCATCGCATTCAAGTTAATGGTTTTAATTTTTTCACACCCACACAAGAAGCCATAACCAATGGAATAAATATTGGTCATCACATTCAAGTTGATGGTTTCTAGTTTTGTGGTAAAAAAAAAAGAAATAAGTCGAAGTAATAAGGATAGGGAAAGAAATTCAGTACGATAGGAAAAGAAGTGGTTAGCAACGGCCCACACAAAAAAGACAATTCAATAAAAAAAAAGTGTACTCGCGAACAGGGGATTTCGGACAGATCACTGTATGGTAACTGAAATGATTTTAAATTAGAATAGAGAAGCGAAAAAAAAGCGAAAAAATAGATAAAAAGGGGTGGAAAAGAATAAATACTGCATACGAAAACAGGGAGTCGTAGTAAGTAACACTGCCAGAAAAACCACAAAAAAGGATGGCAAAATTTGAGTGGGTGGGAGGTACAGGTGGTACCAATTACAACAGGTGTCGGATATGTGCCTCGGTAGTGCACATGTTTCCTGCGAACATCAACGCTGCATAAGCGTGGCGGACGATGCCATACCTCGGTGCTAAAGAATTCTGTCATTTGCTCTTGGGTAAAGTTGACTTGAGGGGGACCTTTAGTCGGGGGTGGTCTTGCAACTGCTTGTTGTAATTCCTCTTCACAACCGAGTTTAGCCTTGAATAAGCCGTCCGGACTGAACGGGCAGCTGAAATGATGTTGTAAGTGGGAATAAAAAGCGAAAAAGTTAAAAACAGATGAAGAAGGATAAATACTGCATACGAAAACAGAGAGTTGAATAGAAAAGAATAAAAGTGACTGACATCCTCAAGAGGAGCCTCCCACATACCAGGAATTAAGCAGAGGTTGCTTCCATGGCCCGTATCAGTCTATCGCCGGAAAGAATAATGAAAATAACAGAACGAAGTGAAAAGGAAAAGAGAAAAAACGGCCTGGTCGCCAGGAAGTGCTGGTTCAGACGCGTCAGGCCTTGCAGCAGGCTTTACTTGCTGATGTCGTTGAAATAGAGAATAGAATCCTCTTCTTTCGGACGGGCTCTTCTTTTCACACAAAAGCGTGCCCACTCCTTTTCGTATGGCTCTTGGAAGGGGGTGAACCCTGCTGCGTCTGCCTCTTGTGCAGTCGGGTTCTTGCCTATCCCAAAGGAACCTTGGTAGGAACTTTTGGAGGGCTTAAATTAGGCCCAGGAGTGAAATAATATTTCTTATTTTAACCAGGGTCCCCGGTAAGGTGGGGATAGACCGGCGATCGCCGGTCTAAGCAATTCTTTTTGAAAACGTCGCTGGTCTACGTAGACCGGCGAATTTCTAGTACCTGCGGTAGGCCATAAGGGGGCAGGGGTTGCCCCCTTTGTGAGGAATTTTTCTCTTTTTATTAATCACGGGTGAGTGGTTTAGTCCGCATTGCATTGCCTGCACCCACTGAATAATAAACTGCTATCCGCAATTCCCTGCTCTACAACCTGAGAAACTGAACTGTCTATTGGTGATAAGCACGGAGGGGGCAGATGTTCCGAGTGAAGACTTCATCAGTTGCGTCATAAGACGGTTTCATGATATGCCGACAAGCAGACGGCATGTGAACCTTACTGAGGCTGAGTTTCTGGAGGAGTAGCACAAACGTTCAGGGAGAAAAAAAGAAGTGTTCAAGCCAACGAGAGGCCCAATTAACGTTCACCCCTATTTTTATTTTTATTTTGAAAAAAAGGGTCAAAAAATCGGCCAAAAAGCACCACAGGTCTATCGAAAAAAACCCATTTTGAACCGGGGGCCCTGTTTTAACGCCATCAGAATTTTTTCACTCCTGGGCCTAATTTCTTTTAGAAGCCGGAGCGTGAAAATAAAGTCAGGAGTGAAATAAAGTGAATTCCTATTTTCACTCCCACCCATGAAAATTCTGCTGGAGTTAAATAAAAAAGTATGAATAAGGAATGAAAGAAAAAGCTTTCTGGTCCTCCCTTGCTAAGTGTAGGGACCGGGTCATCGGTGGGAGTGTTTTGGTTTCCTGCCGTTTTGCTCTCTGAGCGTCTCGTTTTCCTCGCAACGTAGGACCTGCCAGTGACGTGCCACCGACACCGTGTTGCATGAACGGCACGTCGTCGTCGTCGTCGTCGTCGTCGTCGTCGGAGTCCCCTGGCTGGTCCAGGTTCGAGTACGTTCGAC
Source organism: Diplonema japonicum (assembly GCA_964019335.1). NCBI lineage: Eukaryota > Euglenozoa > Diplonemea > Diplonemida > Diplonemidae > Diplonema > Diplonema japonicum. The sequence goes on from OZ025738.1 coordinate 385,688, forward strand.
CATGATGGACTGTGTCGACTGTGTTGGTGCTTTCCTCCGTTGCAGGGGGGCTTGGGACGACACGCCAAGATCCACTGGAAGCCTATTTGTTCTTTGTGTAACTTGATGGCCCTGTAGAGGTATGGCATCTTCGTCGCCTGCAAGTCACTTGCTAAGTGTTAACTAAGGTTGCTGTGAGGACGCATGGAGGGGTGCTGCAGAGTACTGGTCGCTGTCATCCAAAGAGGCCTGCACACCGAGCCCCCTGAGGTTGCACTACGTGTGGTCATCCATCCCTCGCTTTGTCCCCAGCTGCTTTCAGCGTTTCGTCGTTATATGCAAGCCGTCCTTGCTGGGGCTTCCCGAGTGCTTTTGTTCTTCTCTGCTCACAGCATTCCCCATCTTTCTTCTTTTTTTTTTTTTTTTTTTTTTTCCTGTACTTGCCTTGAAGGTGAACTCACAGGAACACAATAATAACACTCTTCAAAGAAAATGAAAAAAAGAAAAAATAACATAAAACCACGAAAAAAAAAAAGCAGCCCTGGGGGAGAATTTCTTGTTCATGCAAAAAAAAAAAAAATAAAAAAAAAAAAAGAAAGAAAAAGAAGAAAAGATTTGATAAATTTCGGTGTGTGGGTGGTGCTCACCGTACGGAGCCTGCAGAAAAAAAAGATATCTTTGAAGGGAACCTGCAGTGTGTGACAGAATCGCCTTAAAAGAAATTCACTATGATAGGAACGAAGTGGTTAGCAACGGCCCGCAAAAAAAAAGAGATGAGATAAAGGAGGTTCCTACGTCCCCCTCGTCTCTACTTATAAAAAGAAACAAATGAAATGATGGTGGAAAAAAACCAATTGGAAAGCAATAAATCAGAAATAAAAATCGTTGAAAGAAGCAAAGTTGAAACAAAAAAAAACAGAGAAAAAAAACTCAATGTGCAGGACAAACCAAAAGAAATATAAATGAATGATAATGGAAAAAACAATTTGGAAAGCAATAAATCAGAATAGCAGGCCGACCCGCCTGCAAACCCGTGCCACTTGCACAGAGCCAGATTTTCAAGTGTAGGAGTGAAAACTAATATTTCACTTTATCAGACGCAGTGGGATGGGGGAGAGGTTCTTCACTACACTGCACAGGCACTGCTTGCAGGAGCGACTCGCCAGGCATCGGTACCTCTTCCTCCTTTTCGGCAGGAGGTGCAGGGGTTGCGGTGTCATCTGAAACACTTACCCCAGGTGGCACCCTAGACTTTAAAAGCCTCTTAATAGCATCAGTGCCTCCTCTCAAGTTGATGGTTTCTAGTTTTTCGCACCGTGACAAGAAGTAATGACCAATACAAGAAAGATTGGTCATCCCATTCAAGTCGATGGTTTCTAGTTTTCTGCACCCTGACAAGAAAGAATTACCAATGGAAGAAAGATTGGTCCCATTCAAGTTGATGGTTTCTAGTTTTTTGCACCCTGACAAGAAGCAATAACTAACAGAAGAAAGATTGGTCATCGCATTCAGGTTGATGGTTTCTAGTTTTTCACAATCTGACAAGAAGCAATGACCAACAGAAGAAAGATTGGTCATCGCATTCAGGTTGATGGTTTCTAGTTTTTCACAATCTGTCAAGAAGCAATGACCAATGTGATAAATATTGGTCATCGAATTCAAGTCGATGGTTTCTAGATTTCTGCATTCTCTTAAAAAATTAGGATTAATGGTGGAAACATTGGGGAGGATGAGAGAGACAGACGTCAGGTGGTTGCATTTCCGAAGAAAACCCTCGTCTATACTTGTAACACAGCCTGTGGAGTCGGTGACAACGAGGAACTGAAGTCCAGAAGGAAGGTCACTGCTGCTCATGGACAAGACTTCGACAGCTGGAGAGTCCCCCACCTCCACCACCAGAACAAGCTCAGGGTCAGCTGACACAAGACCCTCAAGCTCAGAAACCAATCCTGAGTTCTCGTCCTTCAACTCATGCAGACGAACTGTTCTCTTATGCTCTGCCTCCACATGGACCATGGAGCCCTCCACAAGCCCAAGTTGCTGAAGCTCTTCACCGCCTTTCATGTCAAGGACCTCACCCTCCCAAACCAGTTTGAACTTGCCTTCGAGTAAACCAGCAGCACACCCCGCCTTCTTGTACAGGCTCCCCACTGTCTCCTTCCCCGACACTTCCACATCGTGAACCCCGCCTCCCGTCTTCACGAACACTGTCATATCGTTCACCCCTTCATCTGATCTCTTTCTCTTTCTGTTCATGTTCTTTTTTTTTCGTTCTTTTCCCCCCAAACACTTCTTGTTTTGTTTTTATTTTCCCTGTGTGCTTGTCGTGAAGGCTTCAGAAAAAGTAGATCTTGTATACCACAAACGTGACTTTGATTTTAGTGGGGCCTGTCCTATCAGGCCAAAAATAATAAAAATAGTTTTTTGTATTGTTCTGTAAAAAGTCCCAAGTATGGTCCAAAATCCGAAAAAAGTACATAATTTATACAGCACACTAAATCCCCAGACGCTGAACAATATAAATACAAATCCGGTAGTACTATTCCTTGGTATGCGTTCTTTTTCTTTCAATCGATTGTTATATGTACTTATAAAATACAGCGCGCATTCGACGGCACTGATCAAGCGACTGGCACCTTCCACTCAATAGTACTATTCCACGATTCAGGGAAGGAAAAGGTAAAGAAACGAAGAACGAAATGAAAAGAGGAGGGGGGGATATAAGATTGATTTCTGGCATGCGTGCGATGTCCCAAGCTACAAAGCCAATGCGTGCACTACGTCATCATCAGAGGAGTCGGTGTCAGAACATAAGAATCTTTCCTTCCTTAGCGGGTGCAGGGGGATGGGGGAGAGGTTCTTCACTTGACTGCACAGGCACTGCTTGCAGAGCGACTCGCCAGGCATCGGTACCTCTTCCTCCTTTTCGGCAGGAGGTGCAGGGGTTGCGGTGTCATCTGAATAATTTACCCCTGGTGGCACCTTTGCTTTTAAAAGCCTCTTAAAAGTATCAGTGCCTCCTCTCAAAACGATGGTTTCTAACTTGTTGCACTCTGACAAGAAGCGATCACTGCAAGTCACTTGCTAAGTGTTAACTAAGGGTACCGTGAGGGAGTAGTGCTTTGAGTAGGTTTGCCAGAGGCAATTGAGAAACGCCCACGTCGAGGCCTCATCGTCGTCGGTCGCTGTCATCCAAAGAGGCCCGCATGCTGAGCCCCCCCTGAGGTTGCACTACGTGTGGTCATCCATCCCTCGCTTTGTCCCCAGCTGCTTTCAGCGTTTCGTTATATGCAAGCCATCCTTGCCAGGGCTTCCTGAGTGCTTTTGTTCTTCTCCCCACAGCATTCTCCCCATTTTTTTTTTTTTTTTTTTTTTTTTTTTTTTTTTTTTTTTTTTTTTTTTTTTTTTTTGGTTTTTCTTCTTTCTTGTACCTGCCTTTGAAGGTAAACCCACAGGAACACAATAATAATACTCTTCATAAAAGAAAATGAAGGAATGAAGGAAAAATAAAAAGAAAAAAAAACAGCCTTGGGAAGAAGAAAATACACTGAATCGAAAAAGAAGGGAAAACGAAGACAGATCAGTCGGGTCCCACAGTGGGATGCCAATCGGCAAACCAACCTGGCCTTGACCCACCCACCTGCAAGCCCCCAGCCCATAACCCCTAAAAACCCATCAAGGACACCTTCACCTACATCTCACATTCGCTGCGGCTCCCCACCCTTTTATCAGGGCACTGGTGCCACAGCAAAAGAAAAAGAGAGAAAAAAATACAAATGAAATGATAGTAGAAAAAACAATTTGGAAAGCAATAAATCAGAATAGCAAGCCGACCTGCCTGCAAACCCGTGAATAGCCACTTGCACAGAGCCAGATGCAAACTAATATTTCACAGTGGGGTGGGGAGAGGTTCTTCACTAGACTGCACAGGCACTGCTTGCAGGAGCGACTCGCCAGGCATCGGCACCTCTTCCTCCTTTTCGGCAGGAGGTGCAGGGGTTGCGGTGTCATCTGAAACACTTACCCCTCGTGGCACCTCAGCCTTAAAAAGCTTCTTAAAAATGTATCAGTGCCTCCTCTCAAAACGATGGTTTCTAATTTGTTGCACTCTGACAAGAACTCATCACCAATGAAATAAAGATTGGTCATTGCAGTCAAGTTGATGGTCACAAGTTTTTTGCACCCACACAAGAAGTAATGGCCAATGGAGTAAATATTGGCCATCGCATTTAGGTTGATGGTTTCAAGTTTTCGCACCCACACAAGAAGTGATCACCAATAGAATTAAGATTCGTCATCCCATTCAGGTTGATGGTTTCTAGTTTTTGCACCCATACAAGAAGCCATCAGGAATGGATTTAAGATTGGTCATCTCATTCATGTTGATGGTTTCTAGTTTTTTGCACCCTCTTATGAAGTAATCACCGATGGAAGAAAGATTGGTCATCTCATTTAGGTTGATGGTTTCTAGTTTTTCGCACCCTGACAGGAAGTGATTACCAATGGAAGAAAGATTGGTCATCGCTTTCAAGTCAATGGTTTCTAGTTTTTCGCACCCAAACAAGAAGTAATCACCAATGGAATTAAGACAGGTCATCGCATTCAAGTTAATGGTTTTAATTTTTTCACACCCACACAAGAAGCCATAACCAATGGAATAAATATTGGTCATCACATTCAAGTTGATGGTTTCTAGTTTTGTGGTAAAAAAAAAAGAAATAAGTCGAAGTAATAAGGATAGGGAAAGAAATTCAGTACGATAGGAAAAGAAGTGGTTAGCAACGGCCCACACAAAAAAGACAATTCAATAAAAAAAAAGTGTACTCGCGAACAGGGGATTTCGGACAGATCACTGTATGGTAACTGAAATGATTTTAAATTAGAATAGAGAAGCGAAAAAAAAGCGAAAAAATAGATAAAAAGGGGTGGAAAAGAATAAATACTGCATACGAAAACAGGGAGTCGTAGTAAGTAACACTGCCAGAAAAACCACAAAAAAGGATGGCAAAATTTGAGTGGGTGGGAGGTACAGGTGGTACCAATTACAACAGGTGTCGGATATGTGCCTCGGTAGTGCACATGTTTCCTGCGAACATCAACGCTGCATAAGCGTGGCGGACGATGCCATACCTCGGTGCTAAAGAATTCTGTCATTTGCTCTTGGGTAAAGTTGACTTGAGGGGGACCTTTAGTCGGGGGTGGTCTTGCAACTGCTTGTTGTAATTCCTCTTCACAACCGAGTTTAGCCTTGAATAAGCCGTCCGGACTGAACGGGCAGCTGAAATGATGTTGTAAGTGGGAATAAAAAGCGAAAAAGTTAAAAACAGATGAAGAAGGATAAATACTGCATACGAAAACAGAGAGTTGAATAGATAAAAGTGACTGACATCCTCAAGAGGAGCCTCCCACATACCAGGAATTAAGCAGAGGTTGCTTCCATGGCCCGTATCAGTCTATCGCCGGAAAGAATAATGAAAATAACAGAACGAAGTGAAAAGGAAAAGAGAAAAAACGGCCTGGTCGCCAGGAAGTGCTGGTTCAGACGCGTCAGGCCTTGCAGCAGGCTTTACTTGCTGATGTCGTTGAAATAGAGAATAGAATCCTCTTCTTTCGGACGGGCTCTTCTTTTCACACAAAAGCGTGCCCACTCCTTTTCGTATGGCTCTTGGAAGGGGGTGAACCCTGCTGCGTCTGCCTCTTGTGCAGTCGGGTTCTTGCCTATCCCAAAGGAACCTTGGTAGGAACTTTTGGAGGGCTTAAATTAGGCCCAGGAGTGAAATAATATTTCTTATTTTAACCAGGGTCCCCGGTAAGGTGGGGATAGACCGGCGATCGCCGGTCTAAGCAATTCTTTTTGAAAACGTCGCTGGTCTACGTAGACCGGCGAATTTCTAGTACCTGCGGTAGGCCATAAGGGGGCAGGGGTTGCCCCCTTTGTGAGGAATTTTTCTCTTTTTATTAATCACGGGTGAGTGGTTTAGTCCGCATTGCATTGCCTGCACCCACTGAATAATAAACTGCTATCCGCAATTCCCTGCTCTACAACCTGAGAAACTGAACTGTCTATTGGTGATAAGCACGGAGGGGGCAGATGTTCCGAGTGAAGACTTCATCAGTTGCGTCATAAGACGGTTTCATGATATGCCGACAAGCAGACGGCATGTGAACCTTACTGAGGCTGAGTTTCTGGAGGAGTAGCACAAACGTTCAGGGAGAAAAAAAGAAGTGTTCAAGCCAACGAGAGGCCCAATTAACGTTCACCCCTATTTTTATTTTTATTTTGAAAAAAAGGGTCAAAAAATCGGCCAAAAAGCACCACAGGTCTATCGAAAAAAACCCATTTTGAACCGGGGGCCCTGTTTTAACGCCATCAGAATTTTTTCACTCCTGGGCCTAATTTCTTTTAGAAGCCGGAGCGTGAAAATAAAGTCAGGAGTGAAATAAAGTGAATTCCTATTTTCACTCCCACCCATGAAAATTCTGCTGGAGTTAAATAAAAAAGTATGAATAAGGAATGAAAGAAAAAGCTTTCTGGTCCTCCCTTGCTAAGTGTAGGGACCGGGTCATCGGTGGGAGTGTTTTGGTTTCCTGCCGTTTTGCTCTCTGAGCGTCTCGTTTTCCTCGCAACGTAGGACCTGCCAGTGACGTGCCACCGACACCGTGTTGCATGAACGGCACGTCGTCGTCGTCGTCGTCGTCGTCGTCGTCGGAGTCCCCTGGCTGGTCCAGGTTCGAGTACGTTCGACCATGATGGACTGTGTCGACTGTGTTGGTGCTTTCCTCCGTTGCAGGGGGGCTTGGGACGACACGCCAAGATCCACTGGAAGCCTATTTGTTCTTTGTGTAACTTGATGGCCCTGTAGAGGTATGGCATCTTCGTCGCCTGCAAGTCACTTGCTAAGTGTTAACTAAGGTTGCTGTGAGGACGCATGGAGGGGTGCTGCAGAGTACTGGTCGCTGTCATCCAAAGAGGCCTGCACACCGAGCCCCCTGAGGTTGCACTACGTGTGGTCATCCATCCCTCGCTTTGTCCCCAGCTGCTTTCAGCGTTTCGTCGTTATATGCAAGCCGTCCTTGCTGGGGCTTCCCGAGTGCTTTTGTTCTTCTCTGCTCACAGCATTCCCCATCTTTCTTCTTTTTTTTTTTTTTTTTTTTTTTCCTGTACTTGCCTTGAAGGTGAACTCACAGGAACACAATAATAACACTCTTCAAAGAAAATGAAAAAAAGAAAAAATAACATAAAACCACGAAAAAAAAAAAGCAGCCCTGGGGGAGAATTTCTTGTTCATGCAAAAAAAAAAAAAATAAAAAAAAAAAAAGAAAGAAAAAGAAGAAAAGATTTGATAAATTTCGGTGTGTGGGTGGTGCTCACCGTACGGAGCCTGCAGAAAAAAAAGATATCTTTGAAGGGAACCTGCAGTGTGTGACAGAATCGCCTTAAAAGAAATTCACTATGATAGGAACGAAGTGGTTAGCAACGGCCCGCAAAAAAAAAGAGATGAGATAAAGGAGGTTCCTACGTCCCCCTCGTCTCTACTTATAAAAAGAAACAAATGAAATGATGGTGGAAAAAAACCAATTGGAAAGCAATAAATCAGAAATAAAAATCGTTGAAAGAAGCAAAGTTGAAACAAAAAAAAACAGAGAAAAAAAACTCAATGTGCAGGACAAACCAAAAGAAATATAAATGAATGATAATGGAAAAAACAATTTGGAAAGCAATAAATCAGAATAGCAGGCCGACCCGCCTGCAAACCCGTGCCACTTGCACAGAGCCAGATTTTCAAGTGTAGGAGTGAAAACTAATATTTCACTTTATCAGACGCAGTGGGATGGGGGAGAGGTTCTTCACTACACTGCACAGGCACTGCTTGCAGGAGCGACTCGCCAGGCATCGGTACCTCTTCCTCCTTTTCGGCAGGAGGTGCAGGGGTTGCGGTGTCATCTGAAACACTTACCCCAGGTGGCACCCTAGACTTTAAAAGCCTCTTAATAGCATCAGTGCCTCCTCTCAAGTTGATGGTTTCTAGTTTTTCGCACCGTGACAAGAAGTAATGACCAATACAAGAAAGATTGGTCATCCCATTCAAGTCGATGGTTTCTAGTTTTCTGCACCCTGACAAGAAAGAATTACCAATGGAAGAAAGATTGGTCCCATTCAAGTTGATGGTTTCTAGTTTTTTGCACCCTGACAAGAAGCAATAACTAACAGAAGAAAGATTGGTCATCGCATTCAGGTTGATGGTTTCTAGTTTTTCACAATCTGACAAGAAGCAATGACCAACAGAAGAAAGATTGGTCATCGCATTCAGGTTGATGGTTTCTAGTTTTTCACAATCTGTCAAGAAGCAATGACCAATGTGATAAATATTGGTCATCGAATTCAAGTCGATGGTTTCTAGATTTCTGCATTCTCTTAAAAAATTAGGATTAATGGTGGAAACATTGGGGAGGATGAGAGAGACAGACGTCAGGTGGTTGCATTTCCGAAGAAAACCCTCGTCTATACTTGTAACACAGCCTGTGGAGTCGGTGACAACGAGGAACTGAAGTCCAGAAGGAAGGTCACTGCTGCTCATGGACAAGACTTCGACAGCTGGAGAGTCCCCCACCTCCACCACCAGAACAAGCTCAGGGTCAGCTGACACAAGACCCTCAAGCTCAGAAACCAATCCTGAGTTCTCGTCCTTCAACTCATGCAGACGAACTGTTCTCTTATGCTCTGCCTCCACATGGACCATGGAGCCCTCCACAAGCCCAAGTTGCTGAAGCTCTTCACCGCCTTTCATGTCAAGGACCTCACCCTCCCAAACCAGTTTGAACTTGCCTTCGAGTAAACCAGCAGCACACCCCGCCTTCTTGTACAGGCTCCCCACTGTCTCCTTCCCCGACACTTCCACATCGTGAACCCCGCCTCCCGTCTTCACGAACACTGTCATATCGTTCATTTCTTTTCTTCTTTTCTTTTTGTTGCTGTTTGAAAGTGATCTTGCAAACGAGGAAATATAAATGAAGGTGACTGAAATGATATTGCATTGGGAATAAAAAGCAAAAAAAAATAAAATTCACTATGATAGGAACGAAGTGGTTAGCTATGGCCCGCCATAAAAAAAACAGGCGAAGAAAGATAAATACTGCATACGAAAACAGAGAGTAAAGGATAAAGGTGACTGACATCCTCAAGAGGAGCTCCCACGTACCAGGAATTAAGCAAAGGTTGCTTCCATGGCCCGTATCAGTCTATTGAAGTTTATTGAAAGAATAATGAAAATAACAGAACGAAGTGAAAAGAGAAAGGAGAAAAGACGGCCTGGTCGCCAAGTGCTCATCCAGACGCGTTGGTGGACGCAGTTTGACATCATACCCGGTGATTGGTCATCCCATTCAAGTCGATGGTTTCTAGTTTTTCACACCCTGACAAGAAGCAAAAAAGTAAGAGATAAAAAAAAGGGGGTGAACAAGAAGAATAAATACTGCATACGAAAACAGAGAGTCAAATAAAAAAGAATAAAGGTGACTGACATCCTCAAGAGGAGCCTCCCACGTACCAGGAATTAAAGTACCTCGGTGAAGCTGGGAAGTATCGGGGTATGGGGTCGATAGATGGAAAAAAGACGAGAACTGAAATGCCCTGCAACCAAAGCGGCCAGGGCGAAACACTTGAAAAGTGATAGATCTTGAAGAGACCGAAAAACCTACCCCCCAAACCCACCACAGCAACCGACTATCCTGCCGATGTAGCAAAGCTGATCAAGGCAGCTGGGAGCGAATTGAGAGTGTGAAAGAAAAAAAAGCCCCACACCAACCAGTGTTGGTCAGTCCCGTCCCGTCCCCTAAAACGGAATACGGGCCTGGACGGGACTCACGGGACTCCACAGGACGGGACTCGACGGGACTCATGGGACTCACGGGACTCCATGGGACTCTCCCCAACACTGTCATTATTTTTGATAGTTTTGCAACTTTTTTTTTTTTTTTTTTTTTTTGACATACATGATGTGTTTACCCAGGGTTGGTCAGACCAGTGATGGGTGAATCCTAATTAGGACTAGACCGGACTGGACCGGACCAGACCGGATCTGGCGTGAATTTCGACCCAATTATGCCAGACTGACCGGACTGACCAGACTGACCAGACTGGACCGGACCGGACTGGACCAGACTGGACCAGACCGGACTGGACCAGACTGGACCGGACTGGACCGGACTGGACTGGACTGAACCGGACCGTACAAGATACAACCACAACACCACATCCCCTCCTTTTTTTTGCTGCAGAGTTCAAACATATAAACAGATGTCTACAAGAAAAGATGTTACACAGGTACTGAGAGACGACAACAACAACAAAAACAACGAGAAACGAAGAAGGAAAAAAAAAAAAAAAAAAAAAAAAAAAAAAAAAAAAAAAAAAAAAAAAACCTTTATCTTCTTTTTCAGGTGGTGGGGATAACATGAAAATATAAGAAAAACATCAGATGTGTTGTTTACTGTTGACCTCCTCATTGGTCATCACCGAGCAAACCACACGAGTGCAGAATCTTGGTTACCCAGGGCGCCCCGGCTAGGGTTGAGCTGAACCCTGCACACATTAAGGACACGACACGGAGCACAGAAGAAGCTACAACTCGGCCGCAGTGATTAAGGACACGATGCAGAACGCAGAAGAAGCTACAACCCGGCTGTGGTGCACCCCCTGTAATCAAGTAGACAGTTCTTGTGCAGGGCACTGCCAACACCAGCCTCCTTTAACTCTTGTATATTATTCCAAAGGTGGTGGGGATAGCATGAAAAAACATCAGATGTGTTGTTCACTGTTGACCTCCTCATCGGTCATCACCAGTAGCTCCCGAGTGGAAGAACATAATGCAGATGCTTAGGGTGACAAACAGGCAGCAAACTACACCACACACATTAAAGACATGACACGGAATGCAGAAGAAGCTACAACTCGGTTGTGGTGCGCCCCTGTAATCAAGCAGACAGTTCTTGTGCAGGGCACCACCAACACCGGCCTCTTTTAACTCATATATATATCATTCAGGTGGTGGGGATAACATGGAAATATAAGAAGTACATCAGATGTGTTGTTTGCTGTTGACCTCCATGTTGGTCATCACCAGTAGCGCCCAAGTGGAGAACATAATGCAGATGCTCAGGGTGATGAATTGGCAGCAAACTGCATGAGTGCAGAATCTTGGTTACCCCGGGTTGCTACGGCTGGGGTTAAGCTGCACACTGCACACATTAAGAACACAACACAGAACACAGAAGAAGCTACAACTCAGCTGCAGTGCCCCCCTGTATCAAGTTAACAGTTCTTGTGCAGGCACCGCCAACACAATGAACAGGCATTTCCTCCATCCACTTGGCCAGTCATCACCTGTAGCACCCTGAGTGGAAGAACAAATTGCAGATGCTCAGGGTGAGTAAACTACTTAGGGCACCAGCTGGGGTTGAGCTACACACCGCATGCATTAAGGACACGACACGGAACGCAGAAGTGGCCAAGGTGCACCCCCTGTCACTGGTCTCCTTTACCTCTTTCATGTTATTTGGTGGTGGGGATCACAGAAATATGGAAATATAAGAAGTACATCAGATGTGTTGTTCGCTGTTGACCTCCATGTTGGTCATCACCGATTGTGCCCGAGTGGAGGAACGTATTGCAGATGCTCAGGGTGATGAACTGGCAGCAAACTACACAGGCCCAGAATCTTGGTTACCAGGGCCATGGCTGGTGTTGAGCTGCACACTGCACACATTAAGGACACGACACGGAATATTGTGCTGTCAGTGTTGTGGTGATATAGTCACCACTTTCAACCTTGATGATGCAAAGAGGAAAAAAAAAGGGGGGGGGGGAAACTAGTTTGACACTCCATTTGTTTGTGTGCACAAGTGGAATTTTACCTAATAAAATAGCTCATTATGCTGCCATCAACTAGTTTTTAGTCTTGACAATAATATTGTTAAAACAAAAAAAAAAGTAAGGAATTCCCTGTTCTGCCAAGTTCTGGTTCTGCCATTCTGCCAAGTTCCGACTTTCAGTTTGGTGGAAGGGAATGGAACGACCCAATTCTGCACAAGCAGAATCTTGGTTACCCAGGATGCCCTGGCTGGGGTTGAGCTGAACACCACACACATTAAGGACACGACACGGAACGCAGAAGAAGCTACAACTCGGCTGTGGTGTACCCCCTGTAATCAAGTAGTCTTGTGCAGGTCCTTTAACTCATATATCTCTCACCGCGGCCGGGTTGTAGCTTCTTCTGTGTTCCACATCGATCACCACAGCCGGGTTGTATTACATCCAAATACAACATTTCCAGACATTTGTACATACCTGCAGCTGCAGTGCACTGGAGTAGATAGGTGCAAATGGCTTGATGGAGCTGTGCATGTCTGTGGTATGAAGAAGAAGAAAAAGAAAAAAAAAAAAAAAAAAAAAAAAAAGGCAAAAAAAAAAAAAAAAAAAAAAAAAAAAATCATTGTCCAAAAATATTTGAAAAAAAAGTGTTTGCAGGTGTGTCAAAAATTGCAGAAAATTTTTGAGTCTGGTCAGTCTGGTCAGTCTGGCCAATCTGGTCAGTCTGGTAAAATGGGTACACCGGACTGGGCTGGATTCACCCATCACTGGTCAGACCAGATCAGTCTGGTAAAACCGAAAATACAGGTCTGAGGGGTCTACTGACCAGTCTGGCCCCAACTTTTTTTTTCGTCAGGTGTCTTGCCACACACCACAGGTACCCTTAAATGTCTTTCTTTTTTTTTTTTTTTCTTCTTCTTCATACCACAGACATGCACAGCTCCATCAAGCCATTTGACACATTTGCACCTATCTACTCTGGTTCACTGCAGCTGCAGGTATGTACATATGTCCTGAAATGTTGAATTTGGATGTAATAGAAAAGGGTGGAAATGATAAACAATATGTACAAGAGGAGGGTGTGTGTTTACACAACCTGTGTAAACAGATCGGTTCCTTAATCGTATTTAAAAAAAGAAGGGGGGGAAGCAATATATTTTTACAGGTGGGTAATGGGTGAGTGTGTTTATGTTTTGAACAACTGTGTAAAACAGTGCTCAGATATCAACCTGTGTAAACAGATCAGTTCCTTCCTTTCCAAGGTGCTCAGCTCTTTTCGAGTGGCTTGCCTTTTCTTTCTTCTCACTCACAAAAAAATTAGGTTGAACCAACTTGTAGTTGATAGCAATGTGGATTGATGCATTTAGAACATCTGATGACATTCTGCATCTGGCTTTTGACAAAGTCTTTGAAATCACTTTAAAGTGATGCTCTGTTGGTGCCTCAGAGGTTAAACTGCACCCAAGCGTCAGTGCAAAGACAGCTAGTGTGTGAAGCATGCCAAGCTTTGAGTTCCAAAAAGCAAAAAAGTTTAATGTTGGGCTGTGACCTATTGCTAGGTACTTGTCAATCTACATCCCCAGCTGCTGCCGATCTGCCATCATTTTTCGCAATTCAGCAAACGGGACGAGGTGATCCAGCAGTGTGTTTTGCAGTGTGACCAAGTCTGAAAGTTCTCCAGTTGATACTTTGGGATTCAGAAAAGTATACAACCTGATACCAAGAAACGACATGTTTCGTTCGGCCCTTGCTTTGTAAACCTTGATGACTTCAGAGACTGTGGTAGCATTGAGTGACCCCTCCACCTGGGATTCAAGGAATTTCTTCAAGCTCTTTCCAACAACGAAAATTTCATATGCCACCATAGCCATGCCAGATGTGTCCCCTTGCACACGATCTGTTGCAACTGCAAAGGGTGTGGAAATCTGTATTGCGAATTCCAGCTCTGCCCCAAACCCTGCCTCTATGCCTGCCATTCAGGACACCTTCAACATCAACACCTACACTTGCAAAACGGCTCATACCCACCATTCATTATGGGGAGCCACTGCAGAAAATGATAACAAAATGATAGTTGAAATACGATTCTTGGATCACAAATCGAGAGTAAATGATAAGAAGCAAAGTTGAAAACATAACCACACAAAATGTTGCAAATTAAAAGGAAAACTCTCCACACTCACCATTGAAAGGATGGCTGCAAGACAGATATTGAAGATGTAGAGGGCATGTGCAGGATAGATGTAGGAAAACAGACCATGGAAAAAACACATGTCATGTAAAGATGTGGCTTGGCTTGTCTGCCAACTGCTCCTCAGTCGGGACCCACTCCACCCTCTAGGGGAGACCATCAAGCAATGTTACAATGCCATCAACTACATTGTTAAAGATAAAACCTGTTGCCTTCCTATCCCTCAGGGTGAAAAAGACCAGCATTGAGTCTGTCTTCATCACCACTGCTTCGCCTCTCTCCCTCGTCTCTACCCATCTGTGCACACCTCTCAAACAAGCACAGGCCTCCAAAACATGAATTGGCTCACCCTGCTGTGTCCACTTGAACTGGCCAACCTCACCAGTTGACTGCAGAATGAAGGCCCCTCCCTTCATTGAAGCATCACTCCATGTGAATCACCTTCAAATGACTGATGTTAAGGACCCTCATACCCCACATGATGGCCCCCAGCACCTTCCATGTAGCCCTCAGTGTAAACTTCGTTAGTGCCATAAGGAACAACGCTGTTGCATCTGCAAACTTGCTCACCCATGACTGCTTCAGTGACACCAGCTTCTCCTTCAGGTCCAGCTGCATTCCCAAAACCTCCTCCCTCTGCTTTGGTCTTCTTCCTTGAAAACAGCACCACAATGTACAGCTGCCTGCTTCAGCACACCAACCAGGCCAGCCACATCCTCCTTCTGTTCCACATACAGGACAAAGTTGTCAATGTAAACAAGCGCACCAGCCTTCATCCTTCCTGCCCTCACACAAGCCTCACTTGCCAACAATGCTGCCACACTCTGCGCCACCCACACACTCCACGACCAGCCCATCACCAGCACAACCAACCAGTACCATCCTGCAACTGTACGCAATGCGAAATACTCATGAAGGGGCCAAGCTCCAATCTGGTAGAACCACGACTTCCCATCCAGCTGCACAATGTACTTGTTTTGTACCACCATCTCCTTCACATCAGCAACAGATGGCAGATCAACCAATGGAGGGTCCCTCTGTGCATTGCCCACCAGCAATGCATCCACCACCAGCCTCCTCTTTCCACTTGGCTTTGGAACTGTGAATGCTTTCACCACATTCTTCACCTTCTCATCTGACCATCCCTTCTTCTCCAGCACACCTGCCTCCTCCAGCTGCTGCACCTGCCTATGGGTGAGTGTTGACTTCTTTCCTGGTGCCCCTACTGGCTGGAAATCTTCATCTTCAAACAGATCCTCAAACACCTTTCCACCACCAAGGAGCTGCTCCACATCAGGAATAACTGTGTTGATGCTGCCATCCTCCATCTGGAAGCCACACATCAAAGCTGCACAGTGTTGGTCACAACTGTGTCCATGTCTCCTTCCTGCAGCAGTGCTCCTGCCTTCCTTGCCTCCTTCGACTCCTCGTACTTGTCAAACTGGAGAGGATCCTCATCATAGTTCCTCACATCCAGCATCATGAGGATCCTCTTCCACAAACCCCTGCGCCTCCTCCTCCTTTGGCTCTTCATGCGTTCCCCCATGCCACACCCAGAATTTCCAGGCAGCCCAGGTTCACACCACTCATTGCCTCTGTTGGAGTCGACGCCTCACCGGATCTACTTTCCTGCTCTTCTGCTGCCTCAGCACCTCTGCCCCTGCATACATCTCGTACAACAGTACACCCTTGTGCCCAGAGTCTAGCATTAGCTCCTCCATGGGCATGTTGGGGTTGTCTTGTGCCACCATCTGGACATGTGTGTGCTTCAGGGAGTGGGTAGAAACGTGAGGAACAATGGCCTTCATTGCTGCCATGAACTTGGCATACTTCAGTACAAT
Organism: Diplonema japonicum; assembly: GCA_964019335.1. NCBI lineage: Eukaryota > Euglenozoa > Diplonemea > Diplonemida > Diplonemidae > Diplonema > Diplonema japonicum. The sequence goes on from OZ025738.1 coordinate 401,568, forward strand.
GAACATCCTTCTCCCCTTCACAGCTTCCACATGCTCCAGCACCTTGTCCTTCCACTCTGCAGCCACCTTGACCTCCTCTTCTGTCTTCTTCTTGCCACGATTGGTCTTGCCTGCCTTGATGGTGAACCTTAACCTTAGGGACGTCACTGTGTTCTTGACAACAATGCAATCTGCCAGCTGCAGGACATCTGACCACATCAGCAGGACAGCTGTTCCCATCTGTGCATCCAGCCCCCTGACCAGGCTCTGCACCTCCAGCATTGTCAGCACCTTTGCTTGTGTCTGTGGCTGCCTTGCCCCTTGGCGCTCCATTGAGTCGATGTACCACCTTAGGCCCTGTAGCTTCTCTTCCTTGCTGAACAATGCCACTGCTGAGGTCACAGAACGAGCATATCCAGCCCTTGCAGATGGAGCAACACCCTGCTTTGCCTTCCTCGCAAGCCAGAGCAGCACCTTGTCCTCCAGACTTCCCACCACCTTGTGAGCAGTTGCAAAACTCACTAGGTCTTCCAGCAAACCCGCAAACCCGCAAACCCGCAAACCCGCAAACCCGCAAACCCGCAAACCCGCAAACCCGCAAACCCGCAAACCCGCAAACCCGCAAACCCGCAAACCCGCAAACCCGCAAACCCGCAAACCCGCAAACCCGCAAACCCGCAAACCCGCAAACCCGCAAACCCGCAAACCCGCAAACCCGCAAACCCGCAAACCCGCAAACCCGCAAACCCGCAAACCCGCAAACCCGCAAACCCGCAAACCCGCAAACCCGCAAACCCGCAAACCCGCAAACCCGCAAACCCGCAAACCCGCAAACCCGCAAACCCGCAAACCCGCAAACCCGCAAACCCGCAAACCCGCAAACCCGCAAACCCGCAAACCCGCAAACCCGCAAACCCGCAAACCCGCAAACCCGCAAACCCGCAAACCCGCAAACCCGCAAACCCGCAAACCCGCAAACCCGCAAACCCGCAAACCCGCAAACCCGCAAACCCGCAAACCCGCAAACCCGCAAACCCGCAAACCCGCAAACCCGCAAACCCGCAAACCCGCAAACCCGCAAACCCGCAAACCCGCAAACCCGCAAACCCGCAAACCCGCAAACCCGCAAACCCGCAAACCCGCAAACCCGCAAACCCGCAAACCCGCAAACCCGCAAACCCGCAAACCCGCAAACCCGCAAACCCGCAAACCCGCAAACCCGCAA